>CM042840.1:16327777-16752777 GCA_023653725.1 Bungarus multicinctus | reverse complement strand
TGATGGAAGTGTTCTGATTTCACCAGTCATTATAGTTCATGATATAAATTATGCTAATACTGAAATGTATTTCATTTCAGAGTTTTATTTGTATTCACTTCAAATAAGAAATTGGTAGCTTGTTTTCACATGCATTGTATTTACTTATTGCAATAACCTTTTCTAGCTATAAACAGAAAGTTCAAAATGGTGTGAATATTTTTTTTCCTATCAACTGGAAAAAGAAGCTGTTTTTATCCCTTCCCTGTACATTCATTTTATAACTTTAGGGATTGTAATTTTTCCTGGGGAAAAGACAGCCGTGAGCTGTCTTGTGATGATAGAAGTGAAGAAGTGCAAGGCACTTGTGAAGCAGTCCTTTGACAACTTCAGTTTACTATCAATATGATTTCATCATTTAATATGCTACCATTTTGCAAAAGATAGATTCAGGTGCAAAAAAAAAAAAAAAAAGAGAGAGTAAAATACAAAGTGCAATATAAGTAATTCCCAATTTACAACCACAATTAATCCCAAACACTCTGTGGCTAAGTGAAATGTTTGTTAAGTGAATTTTATCATCTTTCTTGTAAAGTGAATTACTGCAGCTGTCAAGTTAGTGAATTATTCTTCTTTGTTGACTTTGCTCCTCTCAAAAGCAGTTTACATGACCCTGGAACACTGCAGCAGTCATAAATCTGAGTCAGTTGCCAAGCCTCTGAATTTTGATCACATGACAGGGGGGAGGATGCTGCAGCGGTCATAAGTGTGAAAAACAGTCATCCGTTACTTTTTCCATTTTGAACAATCACTTAACAAATTGTTGTAAGTTGAGGGCTATTGTCTGAATTTGTGCAATTTAGCAATTGCAAGAGAAAATTTGATTAAAAAATTTAAAAATGAAAATAAAATCAGCAGTAATAACGGGGGGGGGGGTACCAGGGGTGGGATTCTACCAGTTCGCACCTATTCGTTAGAACCGGTTGTTAACATTATAAGCAGTTCGGAGAACCGATTGTTAGAAAAAAATATTGGCCTAATCCTTTAAGGAAGGCAGGAAGGAAACATGCTGGTGTTGCTTACAGAAACTGCCTCTCTATTATCCCTTATTACATTCTTGGCAGGCCTAGACTTCCTGTTTTATTTCCTTTCTTTGCTAGTACTTTTCCTGTGTGGAGTGACCATTCAAAGTTACAATGGCATTGAAAAAAGTGACTTATGACTTACGACTGTTGCAGCATCCCCACAGTCATGAGAGGCCAGAGGAGGAGATGCGTGCCTCAATGTGAGTGATATTGAGTTAGCCACACCCAGCCAATAACATGACCTCCAAGGCATGTCCACCCAGTCACATGACCACCAAGCCCCGCCCACCCCCTAAGCCCCGCCTGCAGAACCGGTTGTTAAAAAATTTGAATCCCACCCCTGGGATTCCATATACTTGGATAGCCTGATAATTTTAAGTGAGAATTTTAAATACCTCTAAACATTGGAATTATCTTAATCATGAATGGCCTATCTTCAAATATATGTGGCAATACTTATTAAAAGTCCACATACTGTATATCCTGTATATATCTGCATATGAGTCCATGGATAAATATATCCTTGAATTATTAATGAAAATACCTTGAAAAATGTGAATTGGTTTATCTATGAATAGTGCATTTTCCATTGTATTTTGGTTAAAAAGTTGAGGATCAGTTTATCTTCTGATAAGTATATCTGTGAGTGTATACGGTTTGGTACATTTATCTATTGAAGTTACAGATTTATTATTACAATAATTTCAAATGTCTAATCATATTCAGATCCCATTCTGATGTAACCTGTGTTAAAGGAATGTTTTGACCTTAGCACACTGCACCCTAACAGATTAGCCAGGAAATCACATAGAAATTTTCAATTTCTTCAGTATAAATCTATGTGATCTAAGTAGTCAGAAAAGTACTTTGTGGAAATTTTAGCCACCAATTTTTAATATAAAGTTTATAACAAAGGTTTAATGTAACAACTGTAGAAACCAAATCCTATTATATGGATCTCTAATGCTTAAGTCTTTGGAGATTTATGGTTACTTTGCTTGGCAACTACGGGAAATTAGGGTGCTGAATTGAAGGAAAACTAGAAAGATTGATAACTCTTTGGAATAGAAATAACTTTTTTCTAGGCCTCTACAAAGCAACTTTATTTTACTTTAAAAGTTTCTCACCACAGATTGATGTAACTTTCCTTATGAAAATGATGCAATGAGACATTTCACATCATTTTATCCACCTGGACTTGCAACTGCAGAAGTCAGAAAAGACCATGCAGAGAAATTTCCATGCAGAGAAATTTCTTTTGATTTCTGCAAATGCCAATGGTAAGTACCAAACTGAAATGAAGTGAGGTAAGAATTTTATTTCACTAATGCAGTATTTCCTAACCTTTGGAGAGTAAGGAATGACTGACAGAGATTTGCAGGAACAATTACCTAGATAAAAGGGGCGAAACCCTTTTAAAAAAAATTAGAATAAGGTAGCATTCAAAGCAATATAGACAGATATTTTCTTAATTCACTGGTATATAAGAATGGGGAGAGGGAGAGACATGCTTCCAATTATTATTGCAGCCAATTTCAGGAAAATCATGTAGAGTTCATTTTGTAGCCCGATTGAACTAGTGGAGTTGACACAACCTTGGCAAGTGTCAGATGTATGGACTTCAATCGCCAGAATTCTCAGCAGTGGCTGTGCCGGCAGGAGGAATTCTTGATCCTGAAGGATACATTTCAGAAAGTTGCCATGGTTAGAAAACTGAACTAGTGTAAGCTTCTAGAAGTTCATTTGCATTGAAGACTACATTTTATTTATCCTTTGATCAGATGAATAGATACAGAAAAGAGGTTGCTTCATAAGCTAATTTAAAGTTTAAGCTCATGTTATCTTTGGTTCTATTGTTCTCTTTTGACCAAAACCCAATCTAGACTTTATTTCCCTCTCAGTTTGGCTTAGACTATGGGGCAGCATAAATTGGTTCAGAAAGAATCTGATAATCTAAGCCCCTCAGGGATATATAAGATATATAAAAAGAAAACACGAATGTAAAGAAAACACAATGAGGCACTGACTAGTTTTGGTTCAATTTTCAGAAGAACATCTTGATCAAATTATTTCAGGTCTTATGGTACTTTGCCTGCCAATTTTTCAGAAAAAAAAAGTTATAAGTTAAAGTTGTAATCATATGAGAGAACTAACTTTGGTCCTGAATCCTCGCCCAGAATTCAATCACAACAACAATTACAGTCAAGTTATGCTATTAATTTCAATTCTGAAACATGGACTTTTATGCTTGCTGTTTGTTCAAGTCCAAAGGTGACCTTAACATTATTTATTATTTATAAATGACATGACAGAGAAAAAGGAAACAAATATACAAAGTCCACCTGATTATAAGTAAAAAATCTATGGGAGTATGGCAGTGGCTGTATAATTGGATGTCTGTTGCTTCTGTTGTTGTTTTGTGCACATCTTCTAGCCTAGGGGTTGCCAACCTTTTGGACCTCAGTGACCACCAAATTCATAATTTGAAATCCCAAGGACCACTAACTGGTTCTGTGGGCATGGCCTAATTTGTGGGTGTGACTTGGTGGTCATGTAACTGGCTGGGCATGGCTTCTATGTAAATATTATAAATATTTATATAAATATTGAATTTTTTATAAAAAGAGCAACTTTTACCCCAAAATTAGGCAAAGCAGGCAGGCAGATTGAGTTGCTCACAGAATCACAGATTCATTCAGAGATCTATCTATCTGCCGTCGGCTAGCTCAGTCTGTCACATAATATTTGCTTGCAAGCAAACTTATAAAATTAACTCACAACACACCATGTGTATATATATTGAATTTTTTTTTAAAAAAAGGAGCAACTTTTAGCCAAAAATCAGGCAAAGCAGGCAGGCAGATTGAGTTGCTCACAGAATCATTCAGTCATCTATCTATCTGTCATCAGCTAGCTCAGTCTGTCACATAAAATTTGCTTGCCATGAATCTGTACTGAATAATAGAACAGTCCCAAGTGAGGTTTGGCTGTGTTTAAAAGCAGAGCTGAAGATCTAAAGACTAGCTAGGAAGCAAGAAATGCAATCATTTCCTGCTTTCTAATTGATCTAAATCTCCCTGCATAGTAGAACAGCTGATGGTCAGGAAAAAAAAGGAAAAATAGCAATTTAGCAGGCAAATTTGCCGGGTAAGGAGTGAGTGGGTGGGGAGGGTTCCCGCAGGCCATATGGGCTGCACAGTCTTGAGTTTCTGTGCAGCCTGGATTAATTGCTTTGGGGGGGTGCTCTAAGGGTGACATTTCTCTGCGGCCCACCAAAATTTTCTTGAGGACCACCAGTGGCGACTGCTGTTCTAAAATTTTCTTGAGGACCACCAGTTGGCGACTGCTGTTCTAGGGAAACAGAGAATGTTGTGAGCAATCTTGCATAATATGTTTAATAGTTTGTTTGCCAGCACCACAATTGCAACAAGGGGAATTTTTCCATCCCCACTGATACAAGGCAGAGGCACTTCTTCCAGTATCACACATACTTCTTTTCAATTTCATGCAGAGCAAGGCAAATAAGAACCAGGCAATTTATTAGAAGATCCACTAATGATCAGGCCCCAAGAAGGTAACTTGGACCATTTCTCTCTCCATGCATTCTTGAGGTTAAACCCAGTAAATGTTAAGTGAATAGCTGTCTTCCATGCTGGCCTATGGGATTTCAATCTTGTGATGGACTGAGCATTGTCCTGGGGAATAGGGAGGGCCTTGTTCAGCATCCTTGACTATCACTGAATGAGAGCTCATTGTCTTCTAATGTGAGGTGGTATTGTGGAAAGCCACTCCCCCATCCTAGTAAAATGAAATATTTTAGGAAATATTAAAAAGGCAGAATATTATATTTCCCTAAAGGGAGAAATGGAGAAACATGCTCTTGAAGACAGAAAACAACTCCCACCTTTCTTAATAGCCCTCAGCAGATGTCAGTACTTAAAAATAAAGAACTTATTGAAAGAAACAAGTATCTAGGTAGCCCTATTCATAGGCAAAACAAATATTGTAGGCAGAAATCCATTCAGGGCAGGATATTTTGAAATTCACTACAGCAAAATCTGAACAAAGGTAGGATTAGCCATTAAGCCACAATAAGAATTGCCCAACACTCTTTCAAAACACTAGACCTTCATTGCAGCACCCTCAGAAACGTCAACCAAACTTAGCTCAGACGAACACTTAGGATTTGACTTTGCCTATAGAGCAGCTATGATCCCTACATAACCCCTACATGGCCCAATGGGAGTCTGACAATAGTCAATAGAATACATGTTCTTGCATAGGAACAGGAAGTTCAACTGCAAAGCCCAAAGAAGGTATAAAAATCCCTCACTCTCAACTCCATTTTGGTCAGCTGGCCAAAATCCATGTGGTTCTACTTCATCATTAAATCATCTTTCCAATCAGCCTCCATGTTTCCAGTGTATTTCTCCTGGCTTGGAACTGAACCAGATGGATATTTCTTCCCATGGTATGATATTGCTAAGTACTGATAAGTGCACAGGAGTGGGACAATGTGCCAGAGATGATACACACTGTCTGGCCAAGTGGGACATCGACTATTTGGGTGTGGGTGCTCTTAAAACACAAATGAAATAAACAAAATGTTAAAAAGTTATACTGTTTATGTAGGTACTTACAAAATTATATTAAAGTAATCAAAATATCTTTACAATCCCCAAGACAGGTCACAGCTTTTGAGAACTCCAAATGTTTGGAAATTGAAAGTTGAAAAAATTTGACTGGCACAATAATTATCTGTGGAATAAACCAAATCCAAGACTGTTCATCTTAGGGGGTTTAGTATCAGCATCCTAAGATGTTCCAGCCAATCTGTTCATTAAATTGTTGTGACTTTTCAATTTGCAGCTTTTTTTTCAAGGTACTGTCAGAAAGTTACCATTCAGTGTAACTCCCAGGTACTTTGGAGAGTTATTACACTCTAAAATATGGAACTTCACTGAAGGCTGGTAATTTGCATTTCTATCGCTGAGGTAGAATGTGGTTACTTCTATTTCTGTTAGGGTTCGTTGGAGGTGCCATGTTTTAAAAAAGTAATCCAGTTTCTGAAGAGATTGAGAAAGATGGTTTTTTTGGGCTGTGAGATTGATATAATAATTTTTTTTAGAAACAGTGTACTAATTTAGAAGTTGTTTAAAAGTTAAAAAAAAAAGGTCTAGCATTCAAAAAAATTGTTATTTCAGCAAGGTAACACTTGAGTCTCTGCAGAAGGAGTTTTCTTTAATACAACTCTTCTGAAATAAGCTTTGAAATATTTCTTATTCTTGACCTGGGATTTATATAGAACTAACTGTGGCATGCACAGAAGGGTACAGGAAAGGGCCCCATTTTTCATGTTTCAATAGACCTATTCTGTGGTCTTCAATGTATCTTTAAATGGACATCATATTAAGACTGAAATAAGTTTTTCATCCAAGTTAAGCTTTGTGAAATGATTCTTATTTTGAGAAAAAAACAGAGGAGACTGTGCTCCTTAGCAACAAGTATGATAACTGAAAACATGAAGTAGCATTTTCTTGGTAGAACATTCTATTTTAATTTAATTTAGGGCCAGATTAAGATATTTGCAGACATAAAGCAATGCCATGTACATCCCTAAATTTATTTTGCAGAAGGATTCTTGCAAACAGAAAGATTAAATCTATGTATTCATAATCAAATCAAATAGAACATGGATTAAAAATAAAATATGTTTCAGTAACAGTGATAACTCATCATAATCATGCATGAGTTTATATTTATATTCATTGCCTTGTAGTGTGTATATATGACTAGACATAATGCTTAATGCATGTTTCATATTTACCATTTACATTCAGTCTTGGCTCTTTGAATGGTCTGACTATACTGTGTCTTTCTGTTCTTACCTTTCCATGTAAATTATTTATCAGAATGCATTTCTCCCCCAGGATCATATTCATTCAGAACATTACAAATGTTATCCAAACACATATCTGGCTTTTTCATTCGTGCAATACATTGGAATGTAACATGCAATTACCATCAATCTATGAATGCCTACTTTTGCGTGCACCCATTCATGATATCAATTCATACCCTGTGATGCATCTTTCAGCCTTTCATTATTAATTCTGGAATAATTTGACTTTGCCATCTGACCTGGAAATCTGGTGAGCCTGCTAAATGATTGTATTTCAGAAAAATAAATGCTGTTGTCACACTGATTATGTTGTGATATTTATGGCTTTATGTTTAAATGATCTTTGAGTTCTTTTTTGGTTGATTTTCTAGATTTTTAACTAGAGTCACAGCAGAGATGGGAGGTACATAAATTTAATGAATGTATTGTTTATTTAGATGGCCTGTTTACTTCTTGTACAATTTGATTATAAAAGATCAGACCATATTCATTCACAGGCATTAAATCCTTCTTTTTTAGATTCCTTCCTTCCTTTCCTCCCTCCCTCTCACCCTCCGTTCATCTGACTTATAATTGGTCTTCTAGCCCAAGTGGAATATTCCCCTTTAGTAAACTATTTACTATATAGAAAGGGAAGCTTCCTTTTATTCAGAAAATACTGAATTACAGCTCTCATAATTGTCATATATTAGCTATTTTGTCTGAGCTAAAGACAGAAACCCAAGAAATTTGAAGGACCTCAGATCACTGTCACTTCTATTGCTTGCTTTATAGCTTTTTTTTCCTAGGGTTTTTTAAGTTCTCTAGATCCAAGGAAGATTTCAAATGGAAAAGGTCTGCTCCCTGGATAAATATGATTAAATGTTTTGGTGGTTCTAATGTCCTTGCTTTTCACACTTTTAAGTCTGCAAACATAGATGTTTGACAGTTGCTGATGAAACTTTTATAACAGATAAATAAAGAGATCAGTCTTGCATCTCAAGCACAAGGATCATATTTTTGTATTGAGAGTTAACCAGCTATAAGCTGTATCACCAAGAAACATCAAAGCTATCAAAATCTAGAAAAACAACAATCGAAGAATTACAATATAACTGTAAACAGAATGTAGTTATGCTCATATTGGATTTGTGACCACAGCTGAATAAATCATGAGTAGAACCAGCTCCATTCAGCGCATATATATTTTTGATGACAAAAATTAAAATTGTAACTGACCAAAGAAATCCACCATGTCTCATTGAAGTTGCACACAATTTTGACACTAGAAGATATTTTTTCTGCTACAAAATTAAAAGCAGTTCTATGTGAAAAGCTCAAATCCCTGTAGATTTTAGCTTCAGAAAATAAAACTGCAAATATTTTCTGTTTTTTTTTTTTAATTTGACAAGAGTTGATAAACTTGGACTCTTTCTTTTCATTTCCATCAAGGGTCTAACTATATATTCATAGATGACAGAACTTCTTTCAATTATTTGATATGGAAACTATTATTTTATTCAAATGATTATTAGCATATTCTGCAGCAGATATAATATAAATACACCTTTTTGTATTTTGCCTTTCTTATTTTGCCAAGGCAGCAGATACTCTGGTAACATACCCTTGGTTATATAAGAACAAAGGCAAAAGTAAAGAAAGGAATATATTCTAAAGGAGGTATTCATGATTTAATCCTGAGCTCATTTGTCCTGAGCTAGCTGGGGAATATCTATGCATAGAAGCATTTTGCCCACCAGTCTTTCCTACATTCAACATTTCTTTATTTATTTACTAATTTGAATTTATTGGTTGCCCAACTCTTACGGATTCTATTTCTAGGGAAATAGGTTCTAGCAAATTCAATGCAGCTTTTTTTTTTTTAAATTAAACTTACTTTGAATAGCACCATTAATATGTCATTATCTTCTTTTTCTTTCCCCCTTGCCCAAAATACCATGTGGCATATTTTAAAGAATAGATCTACCTTTCTATAAAGAGGCTCTCTCTCTTACTTCCTCCCTCTCTCTTTTTGGAAGATGTTCTTTAAAAAGAAGCACAATGGAAGAATGTAAGAAGAAATGTGGGAGTTTAAAAATAGTGTTGCATTGAACAGCAAAAAACTATGTTTAATTTTTTTTAACAACTGTACTTTCTTTTATTTGGGAAGACACATTCTTTATTACTTCTCAAATAAAATGAGTGGTTGGAGTAAAAGTTCCCGATTTGTAAGTACAAGTATTTTCGTATAGCTCCTATTTTTTTTTACCATAACATTCCTTACCATAACAATGTCTCCACAGTACAAAGGGAAATTGCAAAGATTTGTATAGTCAGTTTTCCCAGGAGTAATGTATGGCTGTGAGAGCTGGACAATAAGGAAGGCTGAGCACCAAAGAATTTGTGCTTTTGAATTGTGGCCTTGGAAAATACCCTTGAGAGCCGTTTGGACTGCAAGGGGATGAAATTGTTCTTTGGAAGGACAGATACGGAAGTGGAGATACTTTGGCTACCAAATGAGAAGAGAATACTGATTGGAAAACACCCTGATGTTGGGAAAGATTGAATGCATAAGGAGAAAGGGACAACAGAGGATGGAATGATTAGACGGTGTCACTGATGCAATGAATATGAAATTGGGGAAATATTGAGACCCAGTGGAGAACAGTGAGGCCCATGGAATTACGAAGAGTCAGACCTGATGTAGTGACAGACTAACAACAAAAGCTGTCATTCTTAACTTCAATGGTTTTACCATATCTGTGAAATATAGCTGGAACAAAGCAATCAATTTTTAAGTAGGTAAACAACAAATAGATGTCATTTTAATATATTTTTATTGTGAATTTTTAAAACATAAGGAGAAGCAGATGTCTAGCTTCAAAATTAAGAAAGGATATTGTGGCCAGTATTGGACTGAGGCTAGATCAAACCAAATTTATGCAAAAAAAAAAAAATGACAAATAAGTTTGATTAATTTTACCCCTTCATAAATTCAGTATAGAACATAACTGCATGTGTAATTCTTCATTCCAGGACTACCTGTTGCAGCGCTGTGGTGGTGTGGGGAAAGAACAGCAAGCTCTGCTCTCTCATCCCCAATCTGCATGCCTGGAGGCACCTGCAAGGAGCCCACAGTTCCTGGAGGGGTAGGCGAAGGTATGGGGAAGCCCGAGAAGAAGTTTTGATGGTGGGTGACTGTCAGCAGCTTCGAAGGGAAATCTCCTTTGCTCCAGCATGTGAGAGATCTGTCATTTCAATGGCAGACCAAAGCAGCGGCACTCTCACTCAATGAGGAAGATACAAGAATATGAAAGGCACTTTAGGCATCGAGCAGCAGATCGGATCAGAGTATGAAGAAGGTGGAGAGTGGTAGTTCAAGAGAAGAAGCAGCAGATATCAGACAGCTGAGCTGCAAGTCTTAATACAGTGGATGGAGGTCTGAACGTGGAATGGTGATCCAGTGGTGAGAGCAAGGAGTTATAAGATAAGAGCCCATCTATTTGATTACTTGGGATCAACTGATATTATTTAGATTTGATTATAAAACTGGAAAACAGAGTATTTAAGAAATTTGGAGCATAACTAGATGGATTTGTGATTTGAAAGCGAAGAAGATCAGTGGAAGGAAGACACAATAAGGGACTAGATCTAGGAATGGAAGTGACCATCTTAATCTATACAGACAAGAAAGCAGAAGAGAAGCTGATGCAATAGACTTTTAGTTTAAACTGAAACTCTGAAGCAATAGTAACTGACATAACTATATAGTACTATAGATTAGATACATGAAGAAATATATATTAAGGAGAGCTATTGAATAGAACAGACAGCGAAGACAGGAGTAAATTGTGAATAGTAAAGTGGGAAGAAATATATAATAAAGTAAAGAACATGACTAGTGTCATGACAATGACTGTGAAAGGGAAAGAATCAGGAATGATATCAGGCTCATCAGTGCATCTCCAGCGAGTCAAAAAATGATAGAAGGAATGTTGAGTATGGAAAAAGCAAGCAACATTGTTAGCCATCCAGGAAACAATGCTTAAAATGCAGGAGACAATGCTAAATAACCACACAGAACTGAAGACAGAGATGGGAGAGATGAAAGGTAACATTCAAAAACTGGATGAAAAGATAGGAACATAGCAAACAATGGAGAAGAATGAACAAAAAATAGAAAATATAGAAATTAAAGCAGAACAAACAGATAAGAAATTGGAAGGAATGAACAGAAAAGTAACAGAGATGAATAGAGATTTGGAAGACTCGATAATCCATTTGGAAATGGAATGCGCAGCATTTTATCTGAGGTTCCAGAACATCCCAGAATCCAAGGATGAAGACTTAGGAGCCATAATGTCTCAACTAATAGCAGAAGCATTGCAGAGGGATCAACAAGAGATTATAAAAGAACTCAATGAGATTTACAGAATCCATACGAACTATGTGAGGTAACACAAACTGCCACAGGAGGTCCACATTAGGTTTGCAAGAAAAGATTGTGACCTTAAAACAGAACCCAAGGTGGGTGAGAGAGTTAAGGAAAGATTACAGATCTCTGGCAGCATTTCTGAATAAACAAAATATTTGATTCCAATTGCTGGTCAGAAAATATGCTGGTGACATGGCAAGAAAGAAGAATAAAAATTGATAGCATTGACAAGGAGCAAGAATTCTATGATCAGCTGGCAGAAATAGAAGAAGGGAGCAGTAAGGAAGAGTTGGAAAATAAAAGTCAGGAGGAACAACAAGAAGACCAACAACAGGAAACATGAGAAATGGAACAGGAAGAAAAAATAAAGAAGAGAGAGAACAACCAAGAAGTGAAGGGCTAAGTACAAGACCACAAAGAGAAGCAAGAGTTAATAAAAGATTGAGACAGACCTATAACTGATAATGGAAAAAGAAACCAAATTACTTTCAATAAATATTAATGGATTCAACTCCCAGATTAAGAGAAAACAAATACTGGCCAAATTAATAAAACAAAATGTTGACATTATATGTCTACAAGAAGTACATATGCAAAAGCGATATAGAAAATATTTGATTACCCCAAATTAGGTGTACTATTTATAGCATTGGCAAATAAAAAAAAGGAGATAGCAATTTATGTTAGGAAAGGGATAAACACAAAACAAATTTACACAGATGAACAGGGTAGAATTTTAATGGTACAAATTAATATTCAACAAAAACAAATATAGGGGTGGGAATATACACCCCTAACAATAATGAAAAGAAATTTTATAAGAAATTATATGATAAAATAGTTGATATGGGTCAAGAAAATATCTGTCAGGATTCCGGCAGTTACTCCAATTAAATCATGAGCCTCGAGTCACACTCCTAAAACTAAAAAAGATTTATTTGAAGGTAACATTCTACATCCGGCATTTACCTGGGCGTAGCCAACTCTGAGATACGTAATTCACTGTCAACCTTTATCCTGCTTCCTCCCCCACCCCTCTGGATGTGTCATCCAACGAAAAACATCCATAGCCAAGAGTCTTCAATCATGCTGTCCAATTAGATTTTTGCACGGCAGAAGCTTCAATCAGTGTTCAATCAGTGTTTGAAGAAAAATATGAATGATATGTACTTTCAATTCCACTCTGCTGCCTGCTCTTTGAAACTCCCTCCTTCTTTCGGTTTTCAACTATAAAACGTATATACAAAATGTTTTATGAGTTGACAATCTGTTCAGTAGGGGACTTCAATGCCATTGTAGACATAGAAAAAGACTATGTTAATAGGGAAGAAATTAGGAAGGGAAAAAAGAAAATTTTACCAAAAGCATTTTTTGAATTAATAGAGGAAACTAATTTGGAAGACATAAGGCAAAAAAGAAACCCAAACAAGAAGGATTATACATTTTATTCTAGTCCACAAAAATCTTGGTCGAGAATTGACATGATCTAGGTGAACGAGGTAATTGAGAAAGATATTATCTCAGTAGAAATAATGCCCGATATATGGGCCAATCATAATCCAGTGAAAATTATTTGGAGAGGGCAGAGGAAAAGAAAGAGGAGATGGATATTAAATTCACAAATAGTAAAAGAAAAAGAATATAGTCAGAGTATTAAAGATGAATTAGAAACAGGGGTAGGATTCTACTGGTTCGCACCTATTCGCTAGAACTGGTTGTTAACATTCTAAGTAGTTTGGAGAACTGGTTGTTAGAAGAAATTACTGGCCTAATCTTGTAAGGTAAGAGGAAGGAAACATTTTGGTGTTGCTTACAGAAACTGTCTCTCCATTAACCATTATTACATTCTTGGCAGGACTAGACTTCCTGACTCTGGAACTTCTCTGGATTTTTTTCCCCCCCTCCTTTGCTGGTACTTCAAAGTTACAATGGCACTGAAAAAAGTGACTTATGACCATTTTTCACACTTATGACTGTTGCAGCATCCCCACAGTCATGAGAGGCCAGGGGAAGAGATGTGTGCCTTGATGTGAGTGATGTTGAGTTGGCCATGCTCAGCCAGTCACATGACTACCAAACTGCCACCAACTAAGCCACGCTCACAGAACCGGTTGTTAAAAAATTTGAATCCCACCCCTGATTAGAAATATTTTTAAAAATCAATTTACCAACAACATATCAATCTACAGAATTTATGGGATACCACAAAGGCCTATATAAGAGGTATATCAATAGCATACATAGCCAAGAAAAATAAGGAAAGATGGAAGAAACAGAATGAAGTGTGATTAATTTTTACCCCTTCATAAATTCAGTATAGAACATAACTGCATGTGTAATTCTTCATTTTAAAATGTCTTTGTTATATATTAGCTCTTCATATGTTTTCATAAACAACACATCTACAAAGACAGTGCTCTGTAAGTGACTGTGGTTTAGCTGGAAAATAAAAGAGAGTAGCATCATATAAACATTGCTAGACATCCCTAAAAAAAAGTGCAAACATCATTTACAGACTGGCTCCCAAAGAGTGAGAAAAATGTTTCTACATGCTGACATGAGGAATTTTATGAAAATATTTTGGGCAGCTATAAAGATAGAGTGAGTGAGAACATGTGCTTTTAATTAACCTATGAAAGTGAGAAGAACATTAGGTGAAATCTCTCTCTCTTTTTTCATTTAAGCCCAGAGAAAATAACCAGAAGGCATTAAAGCTGTCAAGATACTCTTTTCATTTGCATCTCAACCAGCTCCATTAAAACACCCAGTTTGAAGCTGACAAGACAGTTTCATCAAGGGAGAAAATGATAGAGTTAATGTCCATTAGCGCAGAACAGAGAGAGAATGAATAAATTAATATTTATTAGCCATTAAAACTCATTATACATTCTGAAGGGCCATAGGAAATTATTCAAAATTTTAAACGCCCCATCTTCAGATTAAAATATTTGCTGTAAGTGAACATTTGTTTACTTTAGAAATTGATAACTCAATAAATGTATTTTACATAGTGATCTTTAGAAAATAGCATGAGTTATGATTTAGACAACATTTGATGAGGATCATATAAGTAAGCAAATTATAGGAATTATAGGAATTATATATAAATTATAGGAATTATATATTTATATTTTATCTATAGGCAGTCTCCCAAAGAATTGGATTATGACACGTGAGTGTGTGTGTGTGTGTGTGTGTGTGTGAATGTGTGATTGTGAGTTTTCCTGGAATGGATGGGTAAAAAACATTGGGAACATGAATACAAGAATATAGTTCCCAGCAGGATTACCTAAAATTCAAAGATCATTCTAGCTACCCTGTTGAAGCCACAGTTATATATATGGCAGCAGAGATACAGGAAAATGCTGGAGGCAGAAGGGACAATGGCATAGTCATCCATTCATACTGCATGAGAGCAATTAATGGTAAACTATTCTTATATTTTTATCAAGAAAACCAAATGGAACAAAATCTATAATGATATAATGCCAGATGATAGGTTTCTTAGGTTGAAGGTTACTTAGCAAGCTACTGAGGAAGAATTGATATTTTTTTTCAAAGCACTCATGGTATTTATGAATGGAAGATTTTGAGACATCTAATTGCTGAGGTTGCCATGAAAATCTGAAGAAAAGAAAATCTGAAGCTACAAAGAGATGATTACAGTGGGAACATGGAATGTAAGACAGATGAACATGGGAAAGTTTGACACAGTGAAAGATGAAATGAAGTGACTACACATTGACAGACATCAGCGAAATGAGACAGACTGGTATTGGACACTCTCCGATCCCAGAAGAATGTCTTTATTACTAAGGACATAAAAAAGAACTAAACAGAAATAGTGTTGCTTTTATTATTAGGAAAGATGCAGCAGGAACAGAACTTTGCAACAATGCAGTCAAACAATGTCTGAACAATGTCAGTTAGACTTTGTGGACAACTCTTTAATATGACTATCATCCAAATTATACTCTGACCATTGATGCAGAAGAAGCGATTTTATGATCAAATTCAATTTGAAATCAACAGAATATGAAAAACAAGACTAGAATGTTTGTGGTTGGAGAGGGGAATGCCAAAGTTCTCCTCATGAGAAACTTAAGTACAAGCCAGTAAGCTATAATATGGACATAGTGAAACAGACTATGTCTAGGTTGCCCAAGGAGTGCTCCCTATTTACAGATAGTTCTTCACTTACAACCATTTGCTTAGTGACCGCTTGAAGTTATAATGGCACAAAAATGTCTTATGACCATTTAAACTACAGTGGTGCAGTGGTTAGAATGCAGAATTACAAGTTAAATTCTGCTGACTTCCAGCAGTTTGATTCTTTCCAACTCAAGGTTCATTTAACCTTTCATCCTTCCAAGGTCAATAAAATGAAGACCCACATTGTGGGAGGCAATATGTTGATTCTGTAAACTGACTGGACAGAGCTGTAAAGCACTATGAAGCGGTATATAAGTCTAAGTGATATTGCTATTGCTATTTTTCACCCTTACAACTATTGCAGCATCCCGATTAATCACATGATTAAAATTTGGGCACTTGGCAACTGGCGTGCATTTATGACGGTTGCACTGTCACTGGTCATGTGATTATCACTTGTAACCTTTCCAACCAGCTTCCAACAAGGAAAAATCAATGGGAAAGCCAGATTCACATAAAGATTAACAATGTTATCATTAACTTAGCAACTCTGATTATTCACTTAACAAATGTGGCAAAAAAAGGGGAGTACAACTCACCAAACAACTGTCTTGGGCTCATTTTGGTCATATGTTGAGGACCACCTAATTTTGACAATATTTTAAGGAATGCTGGATTGGAAGAAGATGAACATGGCTTTAAAAATTGAAGGAAGAAATGCTTATAATCTGCACTATTGTGGTGACATTATCCTGATACATACGAATGAAACAAACAAAATGTTTAAAAGTTATTATATTTATATAGTTACTTACCAAGAACATCTAAATTATATTAAAGTAACCAAAATATCTTTACAATCCCCAAGGCATGTCACAACTTTTGAGCACCCCTAATCTTTGAAAACTGAAAGTTAAAAAAAAAAAAAAGACAAACCCTACTACAACATGCACAAGAGAAACTGTGAATGTTTGTTTCCTATCATCAGTATATAAAATATTAGTTCATTGAAAAGTAGTAGACATGTTAAATCAGCCATTTCAAGCATTAGAAAATGTTAAACACGATTACATCTTTAACACACCAAGAATCTCCTAAGCCATTACTACATTGCCAAAGCTTTTATATTAGCTGCAGATCTCCATCACAACAAATCATAATGAGTTTTCTCAGTAAATGGATCATTATCCTGATAGGTTTTTGCATATTAGGGTGTAATCCTATACATACGTGGGAGTAAGCATGAAATTAAGGTTTACTTATCTGTACTTAATGGGGCTTTCTAAATAGTGCACAAGATTGTAATAATCTCTCTCACTCTCTTTCTCTCTCCAATCACACACACACAATGTTTCAGAAGAATTCAGATGTGTTCCAGTTCATCCGCTGAATCTTTGAACAATGCACGCTACAAATCTTTTAACATGACAATTGTAAGATGGAAGAAAGAGATACTTCTCTCCCCTCTTCACCCCCCCCCCTCCCCAACAGTCAAATCTTCTTCTTTGCAGACGAAAGAAACCCACCACAAATCTGTACTGGAATCTGTGCCAAAGCAGAGATTGTGGATGCGGAGTTAAATGGTAATGCTTTGGCTGCTGTCCAAGAAAGCACAGATGCTCCAAACACCTTTTTAGAATTTTTAACACTAACCACCTGTCAATCAAATTTACAATGGAAATGAAGCAAACAGAGCATGTTGCTATTCCCAGATTGTGAACTAAAATGGGCTATTAAGGGCAACTTTGAAAGATTTCTGAGTTTACAACATTTCTGTCTCTGGATTAATATACAGTATGTATATATATATATATATATATATATATATATATATATATATATATATATATATATATATTACACTCTGTATTTAACCATTATCTCTGAAACAGTGTAACTCACACCATGACTGACAGCAGCATACTGATACAGCCATCTTTTATCAAGTGGCATTTATTTTAAATGCACACAATTCATCATTTATAGTAAATCAGCACATTGCTCGTTCTAGGGGAAAAAAAATAACGAGGCAAATAGTGAGAGGCAGCATTAAACAGGCCAGGGTTTTGTTAAGAGAACATGATATATTGTTAGCTGGGAAGGCAGCATAAAGGGATAATTTCTTTAGCCTTTCATTTTGCAGTGGGCAGAGAAATCACCAGACAAGCTGACACCCCACATACCTTCTTTCTTTGCTTCTCTTTTTTTATCATTCAGATATCACATTTAGCCATATTTTGCGAAAGAATGGTTTATTGAATAGAATAGAACACACATGCATGCAAATACTTTTGAGTGTTTTGATTCCTGAGAACTACATGGACAATTTTCCTGGCAAATTTTTAATAGTGGTTTGCCATTGTCCTTTGTCTGTTTAGAGATAAGAAAAAGGGACTGACTCAAGTTCACCTAGCTGGTTTAATGCTTAAGGCACAACTAGAACTTTCGAGCCTGGTGTCACAATACTATTATCTGGCTACATACTGCTACAACCTAGACCAATGTTGCCCAACCTTGACAAGTTTTAAGACAGGGATCTCTAAACTTGGCAAACTTGTGGACTTCAACTCCCAGAATTCATTCTGGGTAACTCTTCTTTGTAGCAGCCCCTCAGATATTGGAACACTGTCATCCTGTCATCCCTAGTCCTTCTTTTCACCCAATTCCTGTGAACATTTTTCATATGTTCAGCCCCTTGATCATCCTTTCTTCACTCTTTTCAGAGTCTGCATCTTTATTATCATATGGTGACCTAAACTGGATGCAGTATTCTAAGTGTGATTTTATTAATGCTTTATAAAGCAATACTATTGCTTCACATGATCTTGATTATAGAATTCAATTTCCAGTGGAAAGCGAAATAGTCACTGAACACCCAAAACACAGGAAAACATATAAATGTTCCCAGACTTTGAATTATCATGTCAGCAATGGACAACCCTACCTAGCATCTGCTGGGACTCACAATGGGGCACGGTAATCTCTCCACAATGTGACTGTGGAGTCCCATGTGAAACTGCAGATCACATGGTAACTGTCTGCAAGCTGAGGATAGATAAAGAAGGTATGTGAAGTGTCAGTTTGTCTAGTAATTTTCTCTACCCACTGCAAAATGAAAGGCTAAAGACGTTATCCCTTTATGCTGCCTTCTGAGCTAATAATATATATCATATTATCTTAACAAAACCCTGGCCTATTTAATGCTATCTCTTGCTATTTGCCACATTATTTTCTTTCCCTAGAACATCCAAGAATTTTGCAAAATACATCAAGAAGTTGCAGCTTCCTACTGTAGTGCCAGCAGAGCTGCAAAAGACTGTGTTACTTGGAACAACATACATTTTAAGAAGATACTTGGTTGATACCTAGGATGCTGGCAGCAACCCGTAGGATGCTGGCAGCAACTATCAGAGCCAGTCAATGATATTGGTGATACATTTTTAAATGTTCCATTGACTGAGCTTCATCTTTAATGAATAAAGATTATGATAATCTTTATTATCATAATTATCTTTATTATTATTATTACTATTATATAATAATAATAATAATAATAATAATAATAATAATAATAATAATAATAATAATAATAATAATAATAATAATAATAATAATAATAATATAAGAATTACGCTGCCTTCGGTCTGATCTAAGTATAGTATATAAAATCATACATTGCAATGTCCTACCTGTCAATGAATATTTCAGCTTCAACCATAACAACACAAGAGCACACAATAGATACAAACTCAAGGTTAATTGCACCAAACTTGTTTGCAGGAAATATGACTTCAGCAACAGAGTGGTCAATGTCTGGAATACTCTACCTGATTCTGTGGTTTCCTCCCCAAACCCCAAAAACTTTAACCTTAGGTTAAAGTCTTAGACTGTCTACTATTGACCTCATCCCTTTCCTAAGAGATCTGTAGGGGGCATGCATAAGCGTACCAACGTGCCTACCGTTCCTGTCCTATTGTTTCTTTTATTTTTTTATTTTCTTATATGTATTCATGTATTCATAACTATGTTTTTACTTATACCTATTATCTTGTAAGCAATTGACAAAATAAATAAAAATAAATAATAATATAAAATCCAGTCAGGCTGAGACAGAGTCCAAACTTGATAATTTCATAAATAAAGTATAAATATTTATAGTCAAATTCTTTGAGTAATCACTTTTATTCCTACATCCATTGAACTAAGATAAAATACACTTCCATGGTTTCTACAGCTGGCTCTAGAAACTAACAAAAAGCTAGGTGAAAGAAGAACTGACCTAAACTTCACCTTAAACTTTACATGAACCCAAACCAATTACCCATAGTTTTTGCTGGAAGCAGAGAACAAGAAATACTAAAATAGAGCATGCTTCCCCTGCTGTCATTTAACTTAACCAAAGCTAAACTAGAATGAAAAACTTCTACAGAAAGAAACCTTTGTGAGGCTTCCAACTTGAGCTGAAAGAAATATCAGAAATGAAATAAACACTTTGCCTCTGCTTAGTTACTTGACACCCAAATTTCCAGATAGATTGATGTAGGGTTTGGATATCTTCCAAGGCTTCCTGCTTAAGGGGAGTCCGCAGTGGAGGTTTCTTTCCTCCCTATGTTCCCCTATCATTTTTCATTTCTCCTTGGCAGAAGTGACAAGAGAAATTGTGAGGGAGGAAAACTACTATGGAATTTGGCTTGGTTATCTCCTAAACCCTAGTCATTTTTTTTTTTAAATTATGGAGCCATGTAGAAAATACTTTCATGCTAATTACTATACATTTTTGATTTATAAATAATAAAGCGTCTACAACGTGCTGTAAAAGACCATCGTATCCCTTAATTTTTCACTTTGTTGACTTCCAGACTTGCAGAAAAGACTACTCTCTTTTGCTATTTCTGGTTCTTTTCTTCAGAGGCCAAGAATTATATTTAGACTTCGTCATCATTGCAAAATTGGCATGGAAGCCATCTTCAACCACCCCCAAAAGCCAAATTAAAATAAATAATATAATATTAGCAGTTATTTGGGTGGGGAAAGACTATGAAATTTGCTGATCTAACATGAACAACCAGCTGTGGACCTTAGGCCAGTTAACTCTCTTTTAGCCTACCTTATAGGGTTGTTGCTCCAGGGAAAATAGGAGGAGGAAGTGTGTTGGATATGTTTGCCACCTTGAGTTATTTGTAAAAAAATAATAAAGGTGAGATACAAATAAATAAATCAACATTTCTCAGGAGAGATGGCTTGAAATGTTGTCAATTGCTTCTTTTTGCTAAGACCTCTCCTTCTTGATGACATGAGAGTTCAAAAGCCTCTCTCTTTTTACCAGGATACACTTAGACTCACATACATTTATACAATATGAGAGGAGACCAAAAAAGAGACCCATATGTTTGTTCATTACACAGCAGAAAACACAGATGCTTTCTGTGGCTACTTCTGGTAAAAGTATTAGAAACAATTCCAAAAGACATGTTCTACACGCTTTCCCTAACCTGTTTCTACTTTTGCTTAAAAAAATACTGGCAATTTTTAATACCCATTTCTGAGATCTGATTTAAAATAATATTAGTTCTTTGGCATTTGCAAGCTACACATTTTTGCCCCCATTGAAAAAAATCTATTTCCATAAGTTTGCAAAGAGTCCTGTGTTGTAAACCACTTGAACTTAGCTTCTTGATTCCTGCTTATACCAGGAAATTTACAAGACCGCATTCTGCCAGTAGTCTCCCACCGACTGATGCGGTCCCACAGAGAGGGTCTCCTTCAGGTCCCGACGGCATCTATGTGCCGCCTGGTGACCCCAAGGAATAGGGCCTTCTCTGTGGGGGCACCTACCCTTTGGAATGGGCTGCCCCTGGGGCTACGGACAACCACTGACCTGAGGGCGTTCAGACGTGATCTGAAAACCTGGCTCTTTGATCAAGCCGGCCTGAGCTGACTTCAAATGGGATTTTAAGTAAGGGGTTTTAGAATTGATTGGTTGGTTGGGGTAAAATGAAAATTTTAGCTTATTTTTAATCGGGGGTTTTAAATTTTTAAATGGCAGCCTAGAATTTAATTCTCTTTTAATTATATTTGTAATTTATATATATTTTAGTTGGCTGTTCACCGCTATGAGTCCTTTGGGAGAAGGGCGGTATATAAAATTATTTAATAAATAAAATAAATAAATAAAATAAAATATGAGTAAATGGGTAGTAAATGTATTTAGTGATTAACTTTGTTTTGGGAAAAAGAAGAAATACATGGATATTAGATTTTATTGTCTCTGTTGGAGGTTCCCCAGTAATTACATATATGCTTTACTGATATCATTTTGAAAACATACAATCAACTCAATGATACTTATATCTATTTTTTCTTTTCTTCATGTTTTAACTATTATAAAATCAAACTGATGTTTATAATATAATTAACCTTAGCTACTTCTTGTAGGCCTAGGTAGCTACCTAAATAGATTCTTCTATTTCTAATACTATTGCCTAAGAGAAAATGAAGTTTAAAACTTTTCCTAAGCATGAGCTGTTTCTTCTCAGCTCTGATACTTTCTCCTTACTAATTGATCTAATAACTTTCTTTCCTCTCTTTCTTCCCACCAGCTTCACTGAAGGGGGACAAATTTTAACATTTCAGTACAATTCATCATGACTCACTTACTAACTTGCGCCAATATATAATCTTGAAACATTAATGTTACACAAAGTAGAATAGTTCCAACCTTTGATCATTTGGCTTTTCCGATGTTGTGCCATTTCTAACTCTATAACAGTTTTTCCGAAGGATATAAGAGAAAACAGCATTCTGCATAAAATCACACCATAGATTTGAGTGAAAATTAAATATTAGGAGCTGTATTTTGAAGACTGTACCAAATCACGACTCAAAAGGAGTTTGTTTTTTTTTATTATTTTTTTATGGAACAGCTACAAGCTTAACCAGTTTAGACATATTTTAGTTAGTCATTGTTAAGTTGGATCATTGGCATAAATGTGAAAATTTAGAGGGTTTATCCCACTGTTTATCATGTTACATTTTTAACATCTATTGTTCTTTAGGAGACCTTTATAGAAATTTATTTTAAATTTTAATTAATTCCAAACATATTAGCTTAGGACATAACTGGGACCAGAAATTCCATTGCTAAGCAAGGTAGTTGTTATTGAATCACACCCAATTTTACCCAACCCTTTTTTGTCATGGTTGTTAAGCAAATAACTGCAGTTGTTAAGTAAATCACAAAGCCATTAAATGAATCCAGCTTCCATATTTGTTTGTCAGAGAAGCCATCTGGGAAGGTAGTAAATGGCACTCACATGACCATGGGATACTGCAATCTTCATTGATACGTGCCAAATTGTCAAACACCCAAATTTTGTTTATGTGACTATGGGAATAGTTTGATGGCTAGAAGTGCAAGGAATGACTGTAAGTCTTTTTTTTTAATGTCCATTGCAACTTTGAACAATCGCTGAACAAATGATTGTAATTCAAGGACTACCAGCAATTTGGTGATTGCCAAACTGCATAGCTGTCCCATTATTCATTTAATGTAATTTATTATCAATATATGAAGTATGTTTTACTTATTTCTTTGAATTGATAAGCAGCCCAATAACAGTGGATTCTGACATTCCTTGAACTCAATATATTTCCTTGAAGTTTCCTCTATTATAACCCTGCATTGTTGAGAATTGAACTGTGATTATTACTGACAGTTTTGTGGACTATAACTGCTTTCCTATCCATTAGAGAGCCATTATCCCCTTGTTCAATCAAGGTGAGTATCTGATTTTAAAAGTCAGATATTATATGTAGCCTGTTATTTCTAACTGTTTGCCAAGTTTAAAATATCCCAAAGTCAAGTTCCTTATAATTAAAGTAACTGGCAAGAAATATAACCAGTTCATATTCTGTTGATAGCAGGTAACAGCTAAAAGAAGAAATTACAAACCTGCTTTTTGGAAAGTCTCTCTACAAGTAACACCCTATGGATTTTGATTTATGCTGGCCTCAATATACAATTCCAAAAGGCCTTTTCTTGTTCTCTAAATCATCCATGAGATACACAGCAGAAATTGGCAAGGATAAAGCAACAACATTCTGAAAGAGAGAAAAAACACATTCTTGAAGATCCCTGCTTCTTTCTTACATGCTACTGTCATAAACTATAATATGTTGGCCAATTAAAGAATTCAGTTTCTTCACCCAAGCTAATCTAAGAGATACTGATTATATTTTGAGAATGGGGAGGGGGAATAGAAGAAAAAAAGGAAGATACTGAGTTTTTCAATTGAATCTTGACATTAACTTGAAGTAAGCTGAAGATAATTTACACTAGTAATTGTGTTCTTAATTGGCTAGAGGAAAAAGGTTATTGGAAGTTCAGTCTCAAAGAAAAGATTGAGTCAGAATGGTTATACCTTGTTTCATTTTTTCCTCAAAGAACCATCCTATCAAAATAAAGTAACATATCCTGCAAGTCACAACTTCTGGAAGCTATACAGAATTGTTATTTTATATAAAAGTATCTATATCAAATTAGTTATTGCTAAACAATGATATTGTAGTAGTTAGATGACAGGATAAGATCTTGTATATAGCTTTGCTTGAGAATGTTTCTGATAAGATCCATTCTATTAGAAAGAAAAGTAATGAATGGCTGTTCTGAAAGGATTGGCTGGATATTATTATTTATATAAGAAATAATTAATAGGCAAATAAGATACCAACAGCTTGTATAAATATTATGGGCAAGTTAAAATATACAGACTATGTAATTTTTGAAAAAACAAATACATTTAAAAATAAACTTTAAAAAGCTTCTCTAAATAATTTTCTTAGAAAATATTATAAAATTGTTTTCTGATACTGTCCTCTCAGATTTTTTTTTTTGTTCCTGTCTAATTCACACTTCTTTGATTTCTTTTGAACATCATTTTTACTCATCCATTATCAGCTAATATACAATTTCTATAAATAGACATGCAATGCCAATCCAAACATGTTAAAATTTCTAAGGGATTGGATTGCCTTAATCTCGTAATGTGTTCAGTGAGAATTTAAATATGCAAGGATGAGAAAAACTGAACAATAACCATTATAGAATATAGTTTGAACTTTCAACATTGTAAAGCCTTTGATTCAGAAATATCAAAGCATCTTCTATATACATGCATCAATGATTGATTCAGAACAATCCTTTGAGCTTCACCAACCTGTTGCTGATGAAGAAAATGAAAATGATGGAAATTTATGGATTCCTTCCTTTTCTTGGACTTGTGGCTGAAGTAAATTCCTTACATTAAACTTCCTACAGTCTTAAGTATGGATTGATAGATCAGGTTGCCTTGTCTTCAACCAAGACATTCAAGATAGTTGTGAGAACAAACAGGATTTTTATGCATTCTGCATCTTCACAAAAGATCTGTCATTCCACAGAAAAGGTGTGAATGTTCACCAATAGTGGAATTCTACTAGTTTCCCTACCAGTTTGGTGATCATACAGTTTGCAAGTGCAGCTTTCCAAACACCAACTGAGGCTCTGCGGTGCCAATCAGCTGAGAGGATAAAGATCAGAAAAACGCAGGGGTGAGTGGGAGGGCCAATCCTTTGTCTCTTCTTTCTCCTCTCAGCTGATCATAGGAGCTTTTTTTACTATTGATTCAGCTGAAATGAACAAACCAGTAGCATTTCACCACTGATGTTCATGCCTCATATACATCTGTTTTCTACTCCTTGATATCATTTGGAGTATATAAGGCTATTTGAACCTGGAACCAATCTTTTGAGATTAAGAACAGAAATAATATCCCATTGGATCCCAAAAGGTGCTTTTTCAGGAGGCAACTGGATAGTCTTGTTTTTCTTTGAAGACATTTCACTTCTCAACTAAGAAGCTTCTTCAATTTTTGATTGGACGATGGAGAACAGAAAGAATTATATTCCTTGCAAACTACTGGACATTTGCATTCTTTTATAGAATCATTTGAGCAATATAAATCTTTCTATTCCACCATCCAGTTGAAGCTGAAGAAGTCTCTTGGATGAGAAGTGAAAGAAAAAATAAGAAAGGAAAATAGAGTAGAAAACATTCTGCAGCCAAGGAGGTTCCACACACATCTGCATTACTCAGGTGATGTTAATCACCCAGATAAACCTCAATGACTCTAAAACAGGGGTGTCAAACTCACATCATCATGGTGGTGTCATGTGATGTCTCAAGACTTTTTCTTCTTTGCTAAACTGGCCAGAGGAAGAACCAGCACATGATGCATTCAGCCCATGGGCCAGGAGTTTGGCACCCCTGCTCTAAAAGAATGCAAATGACCAGCTGTCTGCAAGGAATATAAATCCTTCCATTCCCCACCATCCAATCAGAACTGAAGAAGCTTCTTGGATGAGAAGCAAACACTTTCAAAGAAAAAACAAAATCCAGTTGTTTCCTGAAAAAAGCACCTTTGGGAAAACCATGACCTGGATGACTGAGTATCTCCATAGACATCCCATTGGAGCATTCAATTGGCAAACATGCATATATTTAGAAAAGCAGTAGTACAATTTATTTAATTTTATTCATTCATTCATTCATTCATTCTTATTTGGTAGATAATACCAAATAATTTCAGATAATCCCATCCCACATCAGACTCTGAACTGTTTAAAGCAAAACAATAACAAAAATCATTAGAGAAGAGTAAAGACAATAAAACCATAAGAGCACCTGTAGAGGAATATACTCAATTTCCAAAGCAATATGCCCATTTTGGAAATTTGATATGCCTGTCATTGGATCATTAGATCAGATGGCAAATACTTGTTTTCTGGAAGGTCAGCAAGGTCAGGTTCAATCAGAGAGAATGATGTTTCTTTGGAAATAATAAAAGTAGAAAGTAGAATAATAGAAGAAGCTTCAGCCCAGGCTTCTTTGTGTATTATTTCAGAGAGTGTCTATTTGCTATCTACCATCTAGTTTGGCCTAGTATTATTATTGACTATAGCTTTACTATTCTTCCAGGGATATAGCTTGAGAATTTCTGAAGCTCACTGAACTAAGAGCTTCATCCTTTGTTGGTAATATCATAGCCCCTAGATCAAATTTCCTAAATCTGTACCATCCAAACAGCTGGATAATCCTGGATAAGATTATATGGACAATATCAGGTTAAAAAAAACCTGGCTTTATCCATATATAGTGATGGAGAACAATAGAGGACAACTTTGGGTTCCACAGCTATGTTCTGTGCATTCATGTTTATTATAAATGATAATACTGAAGTAGAAGAAAAAAGATATAAAACAAAATCTTATCAAAGTAAACATAATGTTCTGGTGGGGACTGTCAAAATATAAATGAAGCACAGATGGAATATTATGCAAAGGAGGCATGCAATTTAGCTCTTCTAATTTCCATAATTGTTGCATCTAATTTGTATATGGTGTTACATAAGTACATTCAAGATGCAGAGGGAGAAGATGGCAACCATATCTTGGCTGATTGCCTTCATGATCTAATTTCTTATTTTCAGACAAGGTCTGAAGGGTGGCATAGCTTTGAATGACCTTCCTCTTTTTTATTTGGTAGAAACTGAACTCAGCTCTTGGATTCTGAAATAAGAGATTGCATTCCTTGCAAAATGGGAGCTATATCTGCCTGTAAGGTTCTGCCACAAATTTCATGCAGGCAGAACTTTAAAACTGAGTTATCATTCTGAAATATTTGCTGACAAAATAAGAAAAGGCTTAGGAACTTTTCCCTATGGACATATCTCTGGTTGGGTTTATTCAAAATCTAGCCAGGGAGAGGGAGGGAAGGAGGGAGGAAGGAAGGAGAGATACTTTAAAAAAAATTAATTCCACCATGAGATATTATGCACAGTTTCATGAGAAGTCAGATACATGAATTCCTTTCTCCTACCATGGCTATACTGCCAGCTTCTAATGCATTACGACCTGCATGAACAACTCAATCAATGGGAATATATTGAAATCACAAGGCCAGAAATCTCTCACAACAATTGCAGAGTCTATAATGTTACTGAATAATCTTTAGGTCACATTACTCACCTAATCATTGTTTGAAGAGTTGAGTTATGGGACAGTCAGAAAGCTTCTATGACTAGTTTTTGTTCTGAACTGTTCTAAATTGCTGAAGTATGAAGGCAGATTTGACATAACTGAGTACGTCATTCTTTTGGGCAAAAAGAAAACTCTTCCTTCAAACAAAAAGAATTTATTGGTATCTTTCTCTGGATAAAAGCTTTTTCATGTCTAATATGTATGCCAATTTTCTCCTTCACCTTTTCTCTGGAAATGAAAGAAGACATCCAAAATAGCACATTGATATCATCACAAACTCCATAAGCTCTGAATGTTGAATGGTGTGTTGCTGGGTCAGATCTTGTCATTAAGTATGTTGACTGCAAGCAATTATGGATACTGTAATGATCTGAAATATCTTAATGCAATTAGTAGCTTATAGTGCCTTTCTCCTATCTAGAAAGGTTGGAAAGATCTTTCTAGATGGTCAAAAGCATCAGGGATGGAAATAATAAAGTCATAACCATTATATTTCTTAACAAGGATCTAAAGCTTTAGGTTTTTTTCCCCCCTCAGATACCTTACCACCTTCTGAGTACAGTTTAAACAGTAATAACAATGATCTTCCTGTGGATGTTTCATCAACAATCGTGTGCAGTAATTGTACCTCTGAACTTCCTACAGAAAGTAATTTTAACTGGGGGATTTCAACTCACAAGAAATGATTAGATCTGATGGCCTATCATTTTCCAATTATACCTTTACAGATACAGTCCTATGTACACAAGCCAAGAAGTAAATACTATGGAACAGAACATTTTTTTTTTTGTCAGAGTAGACATAGTGATTGATCTTTGTTATACACAATGGAATCATATCATATGACCTTTCAGACAACATTTTGGAGACCTTACCACTGGCAAAGGCTTTCTTGTTATTAATTAGTTGCTCATTTTTTTGTATTTTAGTATGCTAATAATACAACAAATATCTCAGATATACATATATCAAAGAACTAAAAATTAATGAATACCATGCATGTGCATCTCCAAATTATACAATGTAGAGCAAATAGATCTCCATTTTTTTTCCTGAAGATTAGAAAGATATTGATAAAATTAATACTGTTGTAAGTCAAGGACACTACTGGTATTTTAAATAAACAAAGTCAATTGATCTGCAGGAAAATATATGTTGCTTTAAGATGTAGATGACTAGGTGTCTATAGCATTTCAACCTGAAAGGATAAATAAATAATATGAAGCAGAGTTGGACATGTAAAATACACCTCTTGATGTCTCTTAAATCAAGCTTTTATTTTCCTGGAATTGTGGTGTGATCACAGAAAAAATGAAATTTTAAGGAACAGTTCTGAATATGTGCCCAGACATATTCTGAATCATGTTTTCCCAAAAAAATCCAGGTTACTGCAAAAAACTGCTTTTGCCATATATCTGGTCCAAAGTTACAGAAAAAAAATAGAGAGATTTTTTCCCTGTTCATATCAACTTTGTGTCTGCTTACCCATAAATCTTTTCCATCCTGCTTCTATACTGATCTCTATTTAAAACACATATACAGACACACACTTTGCATTTTCATGAAATAGTGTTTGTTTTTGCATGCATGTTTGTTATAAGGTAGGCATGTAGTTGTGGTGGAGGGTTCCTCCTCTAGTAGGCAATTTGATAGGCATTTTTTCCTAAAATAGACAGTTGGATGATATGCTACATTTTGCACCTTGAATAATGTCAAAAACCAAAAAGGAAAAATAACTGCATAATAATAAACTATGGCATAGACAGCAGAGGTGGTATTCAGCCAGTTCTGACAGGTTCTAGAGAACAGGTAGCAGAAATTTTGAGTAGTTCAGGAACCAGCAAATCCCACTTCTGACTGGCCCCACCCACATCTGTTCTCTGCCTTCTGAGTCCCAGCTGTTCGGCTGGATCTTCTTTTGTTGCCCTGCATAGGAGGACGGAGCTGGAAAGCAGGTTAATGGGTGGGGAGGGATTTTGCAGTATCCTTCCCCTGCCATGCCCACCAAGCCATACCTACCAAGCCACACCACACTCACCAAGCTATGCCACACCCACCAAACCATGCCCACAGAACTAGTAGTAAAAAAAATTGAATAACACTAATGATAGACATCAGACAGACACTTGTGTTAAAGTGAAATCCACCCATCTTTGTACTAGGAAAAATTATTCTGTTCATAAATTGTGCTGGCTCAAAACAGCAAAGTCAATGCATTATCAAGATGGGTAAGTAGTATGATCTTTATTATTGTAATGCAGATTAAATTAAAGAAAGTGATTGGTAGATTGCCTTAGTTCACCTTTCCTCCCATAAGTGTTACCTGCTGATGGGCAAAGCAATACCTGTTGCTTTCTGTAAGGTATGGGGGGTGTCAGGCTACGGGACTTCTTCCCATTCAAACAATAAGAATGAACTTCTGAGAACCAAACGTATCAAAAGGAATCCTTTATTGAGATGAGAAAATCCAGTAGGAATTCAAAGCAGCGTCTGAGGTTCCTCAGGCATACAGTGATAGATAAGGGAGTTTGAATCCCCCCCCCCATCCCAATGTTTACTTAGGGAAACAAAAGCCAATATGTTAATTCCCCTCCCAGCCCCTCTGGGAGGGGATTCTTCCCTTTTAGGAAGGTTTTTTCTCGTGTAGCTTTCCCAAGACGTACCTAACTTCCTCCCCCACCCCCTTTTTAGAACGGACTGTTTTTGGAGATTTCCCAGAGCATTTCATTGTGGAGTTTTATGGACCCCTCATCTCCTGGCTGTGCCTCTCAGAGGTGATAGGTTCTGGCCATTTGGCTTCTTTCCCCCCCCATTGTATCATGTATGGGTGTGCATATTCGATATAAGGTTAAATATATTCAGGTTACATCAAGAAAGGATTTCTTTATCAGTTCCCCCCCCCCCCCTTTCTTCTTCCTCTGAAGAAATGACAGATACACGGATCTGACATCGGGCAAAGGATGTGTGTGTGTATGTATGTGTGTGTGTGTGTGTGTGTGTGCGTGCGCGCGCGCGCAAGAAAACAGTGCATTTCATTTGTTTTGTTTAATCCACTCTCTGGCTAATGTATACTGAACAAAAGTGGTTCAAAATAAGAGTTAAAATTCACTGGTGGGTAACCTTTGGCCACAGAGGGCAGCATGAGACCATCTGACTCCTTTTTTAAAATGATTCCTGTAAGTTCTGATTGCTCTCTTTCTCTCCCTCTCTCCCTCTTTTCCTCTCCTTTTCTCCCTCTCTTTGTATTTCTCTCCCTGTCCCTCTCTCTCTGCCTTTTCTTTCCTCCTTCTCTCCCTCCCTTATTATTTATTTATTTATTTATTAATCACACTTTTATACCGCTCCCTCTCCCAAAAAGGGACTCGGGGCGGTGAACAGCCCACTAAAAACATACAATAAATACATAATAAATACGGTTAAAAATAAATTAAATAATCAAATCGGCTGTCTATTAAAATTAAAACCCAATTAAAATTTAAAAACCCCTAGGCCAGTCCGGCCTGCCGAAATAAATACGTTTTGAGCAACCGACGGAAGGCCATGAGATCGGGGGCGGCCCTTATCTCCGGGGGTAATTCGTTCCAGAGAGGGGGTGCTCCCAATGAGAAGGCCCGCACCCTCGGGGTCGCCAGCCGTCCAGCCGGCGGCACCCCGAGGAGGCCCACCCTATGGGAGCGTACCGGTCGGTGGGAAGCCGATGGTGGCAGGAGGCGGTCTCGCAAGTAACCTGGTCCCGAGCCATGGAGCGCTTTAAAGATAGTGACCAAGACCTTGAAGCGCACCCGGAGGGCCACCGGGAGCCAATGCAGCTCGCGTAGAAGTGGCATAACATGGGAGCCCCTAGGTGCCCCCATTACCACCCTCGCGGCTGCATTCTGCACCAACTGGAGCCTCCGGATGCTCTTCAAGGGCAGCCCCATGTAGAGAGCATTGGCATAGTCTAGGCGGGAGATCACAAGGGCGGAAGTGACCGTGCGAAGCGCATCCCGATCCAGAAAGGGCCGCAACTGGTAGATCCTACGGACCTGTCCAAAAGCCCCCCTGGCGACGGCCGCCACATGATCTTCCAATGACAGCCGTACATCCAGGAGGACACCCAGATTGCGGGCCCCCTCTGTGGGGGCAAGAATTTCCCCCCCCACAGCCAGCGATGGAACCAGCCGGCTGTATCGGGGTGCCGGGAAGCACAGCCACTCAGTCTTAGATGGGTTGAGCTGAAGCCTGTTCCGCCCCATCCAACACCGCACGGCCTCCAGGCACCGGGCCATCACTTCGACGGCTTCATCGGCCCTTTCTCTCTGTCCCTTATTCTCCGTCCCTCTATCCCTGTCTCTCCTTCTCTCCCTCCCTTCTTCTCTCCCATTTTTCCTCTCTTTCCCTCTTTCCCTCTCTCCTCTTCTCTCTTGTATTAAAGCTTATCATGTACCATGATGGCTTTCAAAATTTGCCTCTGGGAAATATTGGTTTCTCTCTTTCATCTCAAATGTCATATTTTTTAAACAAATTTACTGTGTTTCAATACTCAAAGGGTCTCTCCTCCCCCCTCCAACTATCAAATCCCACTCACAAAATGCAGGTTAGAAAGTGGAAAGAACAAGAGTATCCCACACTCCACTATTTCCATCACTGCCCCCCTTTTAAACCTCAACTTAAGGCTGAAGATGAAAAAAAGATAAAATAAAGCAGGTCAAATCAGCCATAGAATTTTAATTTCTAGTAGAAAGATCTCCACAACACAGAACAATCAATAGGAATACTGTTCTGCTTGATAGAAGCACTCCAGGAAGCATTATAGCACATTACCTTAGGACCTAATGTGGTCATGAAAGTGTTCCTAAGGTCAAAACAGCCAGAAAACTTGTTTCAGAGAATGCTCATCTACTTTTTTAACACAGCCAGTTCAAGATTCTATCCATACATACAAAAATAGACATTGGTATTCTGATTATTCATTAGCATCATAATGTGAGCAAACAACATAACAAAAATTCTGATTTGGTCTGCCTTGAAAGATAAGACAAAGGTCTCTCTCAATCCACCATTTTGTTTCTTACAGTGATCATCTAGATGTCTGTAGGTTCTCACAAGCAGGGAAACAGAGATGGTTTATCTCTCCTGTTGCTGTTTTCATACAACTGGTATTTGGAAGTATTTGCCCCTAACAAAAAGTAATATTTAGTCATCCATCTAATAGATCTTGATAAATCTGTCCTTCATGCATTTATTCTTCAAAGTCAATATGTTAGTGACACCATCACCATCTCTTGTGGTAATGAGTTCTGGAAGTTATTTATGTGGTGTGTGAAAAAGTTGTTTCTTTGCCTGTAAATGTTTCTGTGCTGAGAAATAAGACAGCCACATGAATAAAGTTATGACCAGTAAAGAGATTTATCTTTGACCTTGGCTCGTAAGTGCCACAGGAGATAAGATTGGAGAAAAGGTCCTGATCTTAGAGGTAGTATCTGAATTGCCATTCCCTCTTTGGTTGCAATAGCTGCCTGCTTCCAACATTGATACACTGACAAATAGTCAAAATACCCAAATTCTGCTTTCAGCCCACTGCTACAAGGTATATCAAAGTATGTTAATACCATGTAACCTGCATGTTATCAGTTATAAGCTTGTGTTACCTTTTTCTGAACTTTGGTTGACAAGAAGCAACTTGGCACCAGCAATAGTTAACTAATAAAAAATGGAATGTGAAAAGAAAAGAATTTTATCATTGCTTGGAAAAGGAGGATGTGGTCTGCAGCTGGGTACATGTTAAGATTTTGCACTGATGCATGAACCAGGAAGTAATTCATCAAGATCAGATCAGAAGGAGATTGGAAGACAGCAACCCAGAGATAAGAATATTAACAGTTAATTGCCGGGCAGTAAGTCACTTTTGACTCAGCAGCCAACAAATCAATGAAAGTCTTGGGTGACACAGAAAGGAATGTGTGATGGATGCTGCTGGCAGAGAATCAAGAACAAACTGTTGGGGTTTGTTTTGGAAAACTCCATTGTCTGAACCATCTACCTGTACTGTAAAGCTGTCTTCCAAATAACCAAGTTGAGGTTGGCCAACCCAGTTGTGAGCTGGAGGTATGTAAAATAGTATGTGTGAGCAAATGTGGATTCACACCCCCCAACTCTGAAATTAACAAAACATTATCCCTGTTAAGTCTCAGTGTCTAATGTTATTTATTACATAAAGTAAGCTACTTCTTAGGAGATTGACCAGTTTGACCTAATAATTAAGGAACCAAGCTAGAAACTAGGGAATTGTGAATCCCATTTTAGCCATGAAAGTCAGCTGGGTGAAATTGAGCCGATTACTTTCTCACCTCACAATATAGTTGTTGTGGAGAAAACAGGAGGATAAAAGACATATGCCCACCACCCTGAGTTATTTGTAAAATTAATAAAGCTGGGGTGTAAATTAATAAATAAATAAATATTAGCCCAAAAATTGGCTGATTGTATGAGATTGTATTATCTCTTTTTGAGATAAATTCTTGTTTTTCCGACTTTTTCCACTTAAGTCATGGATCTTCAAACTTTTCGGCTACTGAGCACCACTAGGACTCACAGAACGTGTCATGAATGCTGTGGGCTACCCTGGATTCTATGAATTTAGCAGTTCGTGTAGCAGTTTGTTCTACTGGGCAACTCCTTCAAAAACCTAGCCTAAATGCACTTCTTTGTAGTTTTAAACCACTGATTCTGGCTCTGTCTTCTGAGGGAAGAAGTCCACTGTCTGTATTATGTGACAGTACTTCAGATTATGATCACATCTCCCTGCAGTCATTTCTTCTATTGGCTGAATATACCCAGATCCTGATAAAAAAGCCAGAATAATTCCCAATGTATGGATTCACAGTACCCAGATCATACATCAGAACTATAGACTTAGATTCTGATTCAATTCTACAGAATCATCTACCTCAAATAGCAGTAGCAGTCTATACTTAAGTGTCTCTCTGTCTGTATGTCAGCCTCTCCCTCTTTCTCCTCCCCTCTCTCTAAAATAACTTGACTCAATATATTTGCAAAAATAGAGTATTCCACTGTGTATTGTGTTTCCTTCTCACTTAAATTAAAAATACAAATCAATGGGGCATTGTGGTTGTTCTTGAATGTAAAAACAAACACCATAACTTAGTAAAATTTAGTGATATACTTCTAAATTTTTTGTTGACTCATAGCTTCACTGCTTCCAACCAGTATGCAATTATATAAATACTCAAAAGTCAGATATAAAAGTATTGCCTTACTGATAGTGTTTGAGAAGATTCCTTCCTAGAGAATGAAGGGTTATCAAAATTACAACTAAATTAATGGTCTTATTGCTTTCCTTCCAAATTAAATGGCAGTAACTAAACACTGGCATCTTCTTTCTCATCTGTTTTCAAATTTAATAATGTCATTGCCTTTGTGGCCATCAATCATTCCAAACCATTGAATCTTAACAATATTCCTTGTGGGTAATCTTGACTGTCAGGTGTAAAGTAGAATAATTAACACTATGTGGCATGAGCAGGAAGGTTAGACTGCTAGGTTGTTATTCCAAGGGAGAGTTAGACCTGAGTAATTGTCAACTTGTCATCAACTGATTGCTTTGAGTTTATACTGAGCCTCCTGAACGTATTGCTTTCTATGATACCAGCCAATTTGGAGGTGACATAGATGTTGAAAAGGAAGCAGAGAAAATGCTCTCATAATGTCCACCTCCAGTGACATGAGCAGTACTTGCCGGGATCTCTATACATACATAACACCCCCCATTATTCCCTCTAATAGCAAATTCAAGGGTTGAACCTCAACAGAAACGACACAGACATGTCAAATTGTTAGTACAGTGATCTCCGATCTTTATAGCTTGGTGGCCGTTGGGTGGGGGGGAGAGAGGGGAACTGATCTGCCTGTGCACGTTGAGCTGTACACCTGCACCAGCCAGCCACTTGTATGGCATGGTTCTGAAGGGGCCATTGCCCAGTAGTGGGCCCTGTCCCGGGGGTTGGGGACCCCTGTGTTAGTGCTGAATCTCATTTTGGAATTTGCATGTGGCTGCTTCATATGATGAGTGTCAGAACTGTAAGATCCTTGAATTCTGAACAAAAACACAATGGTTAGATGGAAAGAGAACTGCATTTCCATTTCCCTAGTGATATCTTATATAAGTCTCTCTCCAAAGAGATTGGTCTGCCCCACTTGGATGATATACTGCAAATCCTAACTTCATTGTCAAGGAATTTCAGCTGGCAGGATCTACAAGAAGAGTCTTTCCTGCCATGCCTTCCCTGCCCTTTAGAACATTTTGATTCTCTGGGTAAGGATCTACCCTCACCATCTTAGCCTTCCAGAAGAGCCTCAATATTTGGATTTTCTGATTGGCTTGGTTCCCCAATGGGAGAGAAAAGATCCCACTTCTTACTTTTCCTAGTTTCATCTAATTCCTGTTATTTTTTTTAAATTAATGTTTTCATATTTCTGCTTTTATGGTATTGCAAGATACATAGAGTTGCTTTGGATAGTAAAATGGACAGCATATAAATTTAATAAATAAATAACTCAAAGTCTGAGTATAATTTCAGAGAAAAAATATGTATGGTTCAGATTTCATGTAAGTGTGTCAGGGCTCAAGTTAATGACTAGAAGATTCTAATCTATTTTGGTAGGTTTACAGAACTGGCAAGGAAGAACACCAAGAATGTAAACATGCATCCATCATCCAGAGCCACCATTAGAGCTAGGAATAAGAAGAAATCCAAGTCTCTTCTTTTTCTGCTTTTCTGCGAGACAACATGGCTGGGTATACATTCTGAACCACCATTCCAGCTTGTTCAAGAACTGCCAGTTATCTATTAATGGCTGCTGTTTCTCGGAATACAATAAAATATAGGTTGTAGCTATATTTATCCTAGTCTCAATGCGGGTATGACTGAGTATACCATTGTAGACTAATGATGGATGAGATTGGAGAATAAATTTATTTGTTTGTTTGTTTATTCCAATTGTATTGCTAAATCAATTGCTGATTAACAGCACTTAGTAGGTAAGGTCCCTCAGATGTCAATTATCATACTTTTTTTTCCAAAAATTAAACAGTCAAGGTTCAGCTTTTTATTCACATTTAGTTTTCTAAGTGCATTTTGGCTTCCCTCCTTTTATTCCCATCAGAAAGTATATATAGTTGTCTGCTTGAAGCTCTACTTACACCTGCCTAAAAGGGCATTGATTGCTTTCTATAGTGCTATAGCACAAATAGTACAGATTACTAATTAATGCATCTGGTTTTGTTTAGTATGCATTGCTAAATTATATAGCTGGTCGGCTCACAATTAACTCAGCCTTCCATCCTTCTGAGTCAGAAAAATAAGAATCCAGATTGTTGCACTAATAGGCTGATTCTGTAAACCATTTAAAGAATGCTGTAAACCACCAAGAAGCAATATATAAGTGTATACTGCTATTGCTATTGCTAAAAGATCACTAAGAGCATTGCACTAAGTATGAGCTGGCTCTGACACTTCATAAAAATGTCATAAAAGCATGGGATGCATTTAGTAATTGAGGTTAACTGTGGGATGAAAAATATAGAAAAGAAAAAAGAAATGGAAAGAGAAATTAAGAAAAAAATCCTTCCATCCTTCCTTTCTTCCTCCTCCCTCCCTCCTTCCTTCCTCTTTCAATGTATATTAGAATTATGTTTTTAAAAAAACTCCAAAACCAGTTATATTCAGAGACTGTCATGTAATTTAAATGTATTAACAAGTGATATTGTAAAACTATCAGAATAACTCTACAGTATTTCATCACCTGCGGGAAATTCAAATGTTACCCTTATTCCCCTTCACTTTGGAACAAAACTTTGAAATATCTGTTTATCCTCTTCATGTTTCATTTTTCCCATGGTGTTGCTTTGCTACTTATTTCAATTAAAGTGCAGCTTAAAATGCCATATTTGAAATCTTAAATAACTTTCTAAATCTTGAATAGTTATGTCACTTGTGTGCCAAATAAATGTCATTTTATGAATGATGATGATGATGATGATGATGATGATGATGATGATGATGATAATAATAATAATAATAAATCAAGAAATTGAAGCTTCCTGCAATAACAGCAGCAGAACTGCAAAAAAATTGCACTACTTGGAACATTGTATATTTTAAAAAGATACTTGGTTGGTACCTAAGATGCTGGCAGCAACCTGTATCAACCATTAGTACCAGTCAATTATATTTGTGATACATTTTTAAATGTTCACTTGACTGAGTTTCATGTTTAATGAATAAAAGTGATGATAATAATAATAAGTTAAATTGCTCTGGGACTTCAGAATTCAAACAGACAATCACCTACTACATAAACCCTGGACCCTACATGAACTGGAGCACCACTTGAACACCACTGGCATTGACAAATTCACCATCAATCAATTGCAGAAGGCTGATTTACTTAGAGCAGCTTCTATCCTGTGATGATATCTACAACACTATCAAACACCCATTCCAGGGCCTTGGTATGGACTCGATAGGTAGACAAAAATACCAATACCCAGTCTGAACATCTAGCTGACTGTGCAATGATTCATCATCATCATCATCATCATCATCTCAATTTTGTTTGTTTGTTTTTTTTTTACAATAAATCTGCCTCCTGGATCAAAGATATTAAAAAACAAGCAATAGAAACAAAATGGAGAATATTGTAATAACAACTGATATGGTTCCAAAACAAGTAAAGAAGGTCAAGAACTGGAGTGCACCTAGCCTAGAAAAACAACATGGATACTGTTTGAAACACCTGACCAACCTCCATCACTGCATGGCCACTCAATTTGATGAAATGCTTCAAAATGGAATAAGTGACAAATGGTTAACAGCTACCCGAACATATTTGATAATGAAAGATCCAGAAAAGGGAACAGAACCAAGCAACTAACTGCCAACAATGGTCAAACTTTTTACAAGAATACTGGCAAATTCAGTATTCAATCATCTGATGGAAAACAGTTTGTATCTGGTAGAACAAAAAGAAAATTATAAAAAAAATTAAGAGGAACAAAAGATCAGGTGCTTATTGACAAAATGGTACTAAAATGCAAAACAAAAAAAAAAATGAATTTAAATATGATGTGGATTGATTACAAAAAGGCATTTGACTCATTATCCCACAGCTGGATTATATAGGATATACAAAGCCAGAATTGAGAAGACATCAACACACAGTAAGTGCCGCCTATGGAAAGAAGCTGAAGAAACAGTGGACCACCTGGTAAGCTGCTCCAAGAAGATCACAAAGACTGACTACAAGCAGCTGCATGACAAAGTAGCAACAATGGTGCATTGGAAGATCATTTGCCTGTAAGCAAGAACTGGTGAGACTATGAAATAGAAAAAGTCACAGAAAATGAAGAAGTTAAATTGTTCTGGGAATTCAGAATTCAGACAGACAGGCACCTGATTTAACAGTTGTCAATAAGAAAGCAAAAAAGTCTGCCTAATGGATGTAGCAATGCCTGGAGGCAGCAGAATAGAAGAGAAAGAACTGGAGAAGATATCAAGGTACAAAGATCTACAAATAGAAATAGAATGACTACGGCAAAGGCAAGCAAGTATAGTACCAATAGTAATAGGTATCTTGGATGCAATCCCAAAACAACTGGAGCACCACTTGAACATCTTTGGCATTGATAAATTTGCCATCACTCAATTGCAAAAGATGGCTTTACTTGAAACAGCTTTCACCTGTGATGATATCTGTAACACCAAATCAAGATTTGTCCACCCAGGTCCTTGGTAAGGACTCAATAGGTAGACAAAAATGCCAACCTGAAAATCTGGCAACAACAACAACAATAACAATAATAATAATAACAATAAAAATAATCGCCCACAGGGTGCCGCCTTGATGTGGCGGGGGGCTTAACTTCTCCAATAAAGTTGAGAGCTGTGCTGGCAGTAGTGCAAACTACCAGCAGGCCCAACCACGTCAGAGAGGTTTCAGCTGAAGAGTAGAACTGAGCACACCCAACAAACCATGTAATGAACCATGGTGAAACACAACCAAACAAAGCCTATACCGGCTTGGTCGCCCGGGTTAACATGGACCGCATCAGGTGTTGGGGAACCTGGGCATCCGTCGACAAGTAAGCTACAGACCATGGGTCCCATAGCTGAGCAACCAGGACATGGGCCTGTAGGGCCACTGAAAGTTGAACAACCTCAGAAGTGGCAGAAATACACCATGTTGGAGAACTGCACTGTAATGAGGTGTTACTACATAGCAGAACCAGAAAAGCAGGGCTACCAAAAGAGAATGTACAAATTATGGAAACAAGAATACCCAAACTCAAGGATAACTGAATTACAATTAGCCAATCGATGACAATTCATCACTTGGAACAAAGTACTCAGTGAACTTGAAGAAATATGAAAAAAATTGTGAAATGGGAACACAGACTGCTGAACAGCAGACTGCTAAAGTGGCTGCAGAAAATACTCCAATAACATCTGGAGCAATTGAACAGCCTGAATTCGAAGAAAATGCAGATATTTTGCAAGAATAGGATCAGCAAGGGCCTGAAGTCATCATTGAAACACCAGGAGTACTTAATGCCAGGCAGCAAGAACTGAAAGCTAAAATCTTGGCACATGCTGCATCAAATGCAGAAAGAAAAAGGCTTCCAACATTGAAGACTGTGTCTAGAAAATATTTGGCACCATTGATGATAGATGCGAACTATGCACTTGCAGCAGTCCAGATAACATCAATTGAACAAACAAATCAGCTTGCCTACAGTACAGCAGTCATGGTAACAGAAGGACTGGGGATTCAACAGCAGCATCCCCCGAGAAAATCGACTGGAAAACCACAGTAGAAAATCAGGTTGGAGTTGAAAATCAAGAGCCTGTGATCAGATGCAAGAAACCTGAAGAATTTGCAGGAGAAAAAGTTGAAGTACAGCAAGATCAAGAAACATCTGATAAAAAAATACGGCTCATCACAAGAAAAATTGACGAAGCATTGGAAATTGTGAAGCAGCAGATAACAGCAACAGCAAGAAAAATTGAAAGATAGAAAGCCAGGGTCATCCAGTACAAACAAAATCAATTGTTCCAAACAGACCAAAGACGGTTCTATCAGAGTCTGAATCAGATGGGGGATATGGTAATTGAAATACCTGAGAAAATGGCAACTATTCAATTTTGGAAATACCTGTGGGAGACTGAGAAATGTTACAACAAAAAGGCTGGGTGGATCAGAGACTTTGAAATGAAATTCTCCAAGAACAAAATGGACCAACTGGAAATAACTACTGAAATAATAAGTAACAGAGTGAAAAAAGTCAAGAACTGGACATCGCCTGGCAATGATCAACTGCATGGCTTTTGGCTCAAATACCTGGCCAGCCTGCACAGAAAAATGGTTGAACAATTCAATCAGATGCTGCAGATAGGAAACATTAGTGAATGGTTAACAACTGGGAAAACCTACTTGATACAAAAGGATCCAGCAAAAGGGACAACACTGCAAATTACAGGCAAATAACGTGTCTGCCAACCATGTTCAAGCTGCTGACCAGTATCATAGCTGACAGGATCCAGGACTACCTAGAAGCAAATAACATCTTGCCAGTAGAGCAGAAAGGAAACAAACAAGGATGATTCACTACTACATAGCTGTATCATCAAGTACCTGGATGTCATCGGAAAATGCAAGTGCATTGGTATTTTCACTGCAAATCCGATGAAGCACTGGAAAACAGAACTGTTTATTGGAATTGAAAGTTACGGACTGATCAATATCAAAAGAATGATTTTCCAGGGTGATTCTTTGTCACCTCTGCTGTTCATCATCGTCATGATTCCTCTGTCAACCATTCTACAGAAAACTAACATGGGTTATCAAACTGCTAAAAATTCACAGAAAATCTCTCACCTGCTGTACATGGATGATCTGAAGTTAGAAATTGAAATCCAGTCACTGACCAATACAGTTCGAATTTTCAGCAATAACATCAGCATGGAGTTCAGCCTGGACAAATGTACCACAGTGGCACTGAAGAAAGGGAAGATCATAGAAAGTGATGGAATTGAAATGTCCAATGGACAAACCATCAAGTGCCACCAACCCGAAGCCTACAAATACCTGGGTGTACTGCAGCTGGACAATATCAAGCACAGGCAAGTGAAAAATGTGGTTAGCAAAGAATACACACAAAGGGTCAGAAAACTTCTAAAAAGCAAACTGAATGGCGGTAACACTATCGAGGCTTTAAAAACCTGGGCCATACTAGTCATCAGATATACTGCTGGGATCGTAAACTGGGCACAGGCAGAGCTGGACAGCCTGGATAGGAAAACACGAAAACTGATGACCGTACACTATGCGCTGCATTCGCGTAGTGACATCGACAGCTATATTTGCCCAGAAAAGCAGGCGGCAGAGGATTTTGCAAGTGAAGCAGACAATCGAAAAAGAGAAGCGTGCTCTGGCAGATTATGTGAAAGACAGTGTTGAACCAGCTTTGATGGAGGTCAACAAGAGGAAGCTGCTCAAAGTGCAACAAACCAAGAATCAATATAGGAAAACAGTGATGCAAATGCGGGCTAACAGCTGATGTAACAAAGCACTGTAGGGACTGTTCATTGAAAAGATCCAAGGAAAAGTAGATAAGGAAAAGACCTGATTATGGCTGACCAACAGAACACCAGCCCAAGAACAAGCCATCAGGATGAATGTAATCAAAACCAGAATAGAAAAATCTGCTGATGACCCCAAATGCAGGCTCTGCAAAGAAGCGGACAAAACCATTGATCACATACTGAACTGTTGCAAGAAAATTGCTCAGACTGATTACAAACAATGTTACAACACAGTCGTTTAGATGGTCCAGTGAAATTTGTGTCACAACTACCATCTGCCTGTAGCAAAGAACTGGTGGGATCATAAGCCTGAAAAAGTGGTCAAAAATGAGCATGCAAAACTACTGTGGGACTTCCGAATACAGATTGACAAAGTTTTGGAACACAACACCCCAGATATCATGATTGTGGAGAAGAAAAAGGTGTGGATAATTGACATTGCCCTACCTGGTGATAGCAGAATCAACGAGAAACAACTCAAAAAAGTCACCACATATCAGGACATGTGAACTGAACTGTAGAGACTCCAGCATAAACCAGTGCAGGTGGTTCCAGTGGTACTCGGCACACTGGGGGCTGTGTCTAAAGACCTAGGCAAGCACTTAAAAACAATTGGCACTGACAAGATCACCATTGGTCAGCTGCAGAAGGCCACCTTACTGGGATCATAATCCACCGATACGTCATGCAGTCCTAAACACTTGGGAAGTGTTCGATAGTGATTTGTGATACGAAACCCAGCATGGTTATTTCGTTTGCTGTGTATACTGTTATTTTTGTGTATGATGATGATGATGATGATGATGATGGAGAAGGAGAAGAAGAAGAAGAAGAAGAAGAAGAAGAAGAAGAAGAAGAAGAAGAAGAAGAAGAAGAAGAAGAAGAAGAAGAAGAAGAAGAAGAGAAGAAGAAGAAGAAGAAGAAGAAGAAGAAGAAGAAGAAGAAGAAGAAGAAGAAGAAGAAGAAGAAGAAGAAGAAGAAGAAGAAGAAGAAGAAGAAGAAGAAGAAGAAGAAGGAAAATCTGAACTGGAAAATGGGTAAACTTTTGAATATTTACCAAGCTTTACATCCATGAAGTGAAATTGACAGGTTATACTTGCCAAGAAGAATAGGGGGCAGAGGGCTATTGCAAATTCATCAAACTGTAGAAGGAGAAAAATGAAGTTTGAATGATTATGTGAACCAAAGTACAGAAAAATTGCTGCAGGCTGTGAAAATGGAAAACATTATAAAAACAACAGAGACAAAGGCAGAATATAAGGAAAAACAGCTGGATGATAGATTAAATAGATGGAAAACCAAAGTCTGCTGGGACAGCACTTGAAAAACATTGAAGGAAAATGTGATAACAACTTGACATGGGCATGGCTTAAGAGAGGAACCATCAAGAAAGAAACAGGGTGTTTAATGCTTGTTGCTGAAGAACAAGCTCTACAAACTAATGTCATGAAAGTGAAAATACGAAAATCTACTGTCAATCCAAACTGCTGACTTTGTACTGACAAATTAATAAGTAATAACAGTTACTAAGTAACTTAATAACACTTAATAAGTTAGTGCAGCAAAATCGCGCAAACTGACTACAAAGCTAGACATGATCAAATTGCTAAATTAATCCACTGGTCATTATGTAAAAAAACATTCCCTACCTGTATCCGAAAAGTCATGGGAACATAAAGTGGAAAAAGTGGTTGAAAATGAGATAGTAAAGATCTTGTGGGATAGATGGATGACCATTGGGAATACAACATGCCAGATATTATGGCTGTTGAGAGCTGAAATGTGTAATTTATTGATATCACTGTATCAGGAGACTCCAGAGTCAAAGAAAAAGAACTGGAAAACAAAATAATCATGAAATATCATGATCTGCCATCGAAACTACGTGGTTACAGATGAAACATGTAACAGTGATACCCATTGTCGTTGGAGCACATGTCTGCAAAAAATTTTGCTACTCGGAACATTTGTATATTTTAAGAAGATACTTGATAGATACTTATGATGCTGGCAGCAACCTGTATCGACCATTAGCCCCAGTCACTGGTATTTGTGATACATTTTTAAATGTTCAGTTGACTGAGTTTTATGTTTAATGAATAAAAGAGATAATAATAAATATTAATAATAAACCTTTGGGATGAAGAAGAATAGATTTTCTCTTTCTTCCGCATGGCATTCTTCAGATTTTTGAAGAACACTTCTTCCTTAATCTTTTCTGCTTAAAAATAAACATACTAAGTTCTCATTCTTTCTTCATAGACTTGGCTTTCAGTGTGCTGATTATCTTTGTAATTCCTTTTTGAATCGACTCCAGTTTTCTGAATCCTCCACAATCTTTCAGAGACATTGTCAGCATTTTCTGGCGAGCTATCTGTATTTAGCTTTCCATTTTCCTATGGCTGTGCATTATAAAACTAATGAGCATTCAACAAATGAATTCCATTTATTTTAGTTATAGAAATGGATGGGCATTTTAATGAAGGAGTGCTGAACAAAAATCCATTTATTTTTTTTAATCCATTTTAGTTTGCATCTTAGCATTGGAACAACCTCTACAACTCACAAAATGAAATTACGGAAAATAGGAAAGTGGGTAGGATTTTTAGCATTTCCTATAGAATCCTATTTGTTTGAATCTTCAGAAGTATTTGGAAGTGGAAATATTTTATATTTTGCACCAAAAAAACCCAAAACAAATAATATCAAGGGAAGATTCTGAGTTTTCATTAGAAAGCAACAAGAAGCAAATGAAAAACATTAAACAGAAGCAAATGATTTCTAAATCAACTTGGAAAATAAATGAAAAGCAAAGAAATGAACAATAAAGCACATAAAACTTGAAATAAATAAATAGATAAAAGAATGCAATCTCGGGATGGCAACAATGAAAGACAGGGAAGAAACCCTTGTCAAGTAACAGTAGTTCAAATTTTTGTTCAAAATTTTAACCCATAATTAAAGTGTACAAACTTTTTTTTCAGAAAACAACACTAGAAGAGCAATAAATATTATCACCCATACATTTTCCCCATAAATATAATTTTGGATTATATATAGCTAATATTATTTAAAATATATTTTAAAATCAAATTTTCTCTTACATAAACATTGTTGTTTAGTGTGGTATATGTAAGTTCTGCATGAATGTTTCTCAAATATTCTTTATCAGATGTATTTTGGAAGGGAGGAAAGGAGGGAGGGAGGAAGGGAAACGAGAGAGAAGAAATGGAAAGAAAGGAAGGAGAGAGGGGAAGGAAGGAATGAAAAAAGGAAGGAAGGAACAAAGAGAAGGAAGGGAGGGAGAGAGGAAAGAAAGAAGGAAGGATGGAGAAAGAGGGAAGGAGAAATGGAAAGAAAGGAAGAAGGGGAATGGAGGAAAGAGGGGAGGAATGGAAAGAAAGGAAGGATGTGGAGTTTGAAAGCTCTAATACTGCATTAAGGATAGGGATAAATAATCACCAAGGGCCTTCCTCTCTCCCACTCACCATCTTCCAACTTATAAAAACAAGAGTGGCAAATAAAATAGACTAATAAAAAAATGGCTTTCTCTCTGTCTAGTTGCATTGAAACAGTCTCTACAACTGTTTTGAGCAAATGTTAGATCAAGAACTCACAGATGCCAAGCAAAAGAAAATTTTGTCACCACAGATGCCCTTCTGGCAAGCCATGGGATACCACTGGGATCTCAAAATCCTAGCAGATTTCTTCTCCATCTCTTCCCACAATAATTTTCACCTGTCCCCAACTTACAAACTTGGAGCAATATTCTTTGGTTTTGCCCCTCTTTTCTCACTATACTGTGTAGTTTTTTTTTAAAAAAATCCCCGTGGTCCAGGTCCTCTTAGATTGTAGCCTTTCTTTTTTCAGCCACATAGCCGTGACCACTTCTATTCTCAACAGATTAACATGTGGAAATTATTTCAGAAGTGTTTACATTCTTCACTCCAGCCTGTATGATATGCAACTGAAGAGAGAGGAAGGAAGCCATTTTCCATTCTTCTGTTTTTGTAAGATGGAAGGATGGCAAGCAGGAGAGGAGGCCCTTTGTCATTTTACTCTCCCTTCCATTCCTCCCTCCTTTCTTTCCATTTCTCTTTCCCCTTTTCTGTGTCTTTCCCTTTCCTTCCTTCCTTTTGTCTGTCCTTCTTCCATCCCTCCTACCCTCCTTTCCTTCTTTCCATTCTTCTTTCCACTCTCTGTCTTTTTTCCTTCCTCCTTTCTTCCTCCCACCCTCCCTCCCTTCTTTCTATTCTTCTTTCCCTATTTCCCTGTCTTTCTCCTTACTTCCTACCTTCCTTCCTTCCTTCCTGCTATTTTCTAACACATATTGAGATCCCTCATTCCTATTCACTACTTAGGTGACTTCATTGACATAGTATGGGGAATTCCCCATAGCACTGAAAAAGGGAAAAGAATCAGATAGGAACATGATTAGATAATAGTACAGTGGTACCTCTACTTACAAAATTAATTTGTTCCGGAAGCCGTTTCGTAACCTGAAAATTTCGTAAGTAGAGGCACATTTTACCTGTAAATGTCCTAATCCATTCCAAGCCCCCGAAATCCACACTGTAATTCTTCGTTATTACTTCCTGCTTTGCTGGATTGCTAGCGCGAGACTTAGAACGTGGCACGGTGCGTGCGCACAGATCCCTCCTAACCAATGGGATGCCAGGAAGATAACCAATGGCAGTGCAGCTCGGACGCGTCATTTTCCAAGAAAGCCTTTCGTATCTTGAAACATATTCGTAGGTAGAGACGATATTTTCTCGAAGACGCGTTTCGTAACCTGAAACTTTCGTAAGTAGAGCCTTTCGTAAGTAGAGGTACCACTGTATAGGATGTTCACTAAATAAGTGATCTCCATAACATGTCATTCATGCTTTTCAAGATGATGACAGGATATCCTTTTTGCTATGATAAATAATTATGGAGAGTTGACTGAGGTAGAACTTATTTGCCAGTCAACTAACAATTATGGGTATCAGGTTCTATTGTGAAAACTAGTTTAGAAATTGTAGGGAGTTATAATGCTTTATACTTGCATTTATTGTGTTGGGTATTATAAAACTAATAAACATTTAAAACTATGAACATCTCAATGTCTTACAAAATCTAATAAAACTAATAACATTTCAACACCTTACTTCAAAATGGTGTAAACTTTTAAGGGGTGGGTATTGGCTTTTTAAAAAAATCAGATTGCAGAAGGGTGTGTTTTTAAGAATAGATTTGCATTCATGCAGCCATGCTCCAAATAACTGGTCATTTGTTTTCAAATTTTAAAGGTCTTATTGTTCCTTTTAAATAGCCAAGGTATTTAATTATTGAAAGGGGCATGATGGCTTGGCACTAAACTTGTCAGCTGGAAAGCTGGCAGCCAGGGTTTGAGACCTGAGCACCTCAAGGGATGGGATGAGCTTCTGTTCCTGCCCCTACTCCTGCTTAACATTGAAAGCATGCGAATAGATGTGAATAGATAAATAGGAACTGCTTTGTTTATTTGTTTATTTTGTCAATTGCTTACAAGATAATAGGTATAAGTAAAATCATAGAAAAAATCAAAGAAACAATAGGAAGGTTGCTGCATTCTGTAATTTCATGCTGCCCATATGACACAGAAGTGTCTTTAGACACACTGACAATCAGAGATGAGCTCTGGTCCCTTGAGTCAGTCACAGATTGACAGGAGAAATTTTTGTTGTTGTTGTTGTTGTCAGGGTTGTGCAACCATTTTCAGGATGACAATAAAACTTGGTATTTGGAGAGGGTGTTAAGATCCCATTCCAGAAAGTGGACAGAATCAGAATGATTAAAATGCATAAAGATACTGAAACATGGTCAGTATAGCTCCTTGCTATATGTTGATATTATTTTTCCTTTATTACATTATTCATTATAATCCAAAGACAATTTTTAATTAAAGCTTGCAAGTATCAACATTCACATTTTTTTAAATCTTAGATTCTTTGTAGAAAGTTTGGCCTTAGCTGAAGTTAATGATGTAGAAGTTTGACAGTCATTCTGATACTTTTTGTTGGTATTATGTAACTGAAGTTTAAAGTTTTGTATTATGTAACTGAACTTTAAATTTCAGTTACATAATTGCAATTGCAATTGAATATCATAAAAATGATGTTTATTTCAAATCTTGTAATATGGGATAATCCCTTTTTTATTAGATAAGAACTCTCTCACCTGCATACCTATAAAAACATATGATAATTAAATATAAAACACCCTATATATAGGGAAAGTATTTTTCCCAAAAAGATAAAGGCGAGAGATAATAATTGTTTATACATAGCAAATACTTTCCCAACATGTAGGTTTTTCATTATATTTAATTGATGCTTAATATAATATTAATAAAAGATACCAAAAATGGCAAAATAATTGATTAAAAATAAAAGAAATTAAAAAACAAAGAAAAAAACATATAAAATCAATAGATAAATATTTCACTTTTTGATTTCCCACTTCTTTGTTCTTGAATACACTTACAGTATCTATTGGTATAAACTTTAGTATCTATTGTATAAACTTTAGTATCTATTGGTATAAACCATGTTCTAAACCAAGGGTCTTAAAACTTGGCAAGTTTAAGACTTGTGGACTTCAACTCCCAGAATTCCTGAGCTAACATGACTGGAGGAGGAATTCTGGAAGCTGAAATCCACAAGTCTTAAAACTGTCAAGTTTGAAGATCCCTGCTCTAAATAGTTGAATTTGCCTTGCTATAAAATATAAATTCAAGCAGACATTCTTGCTATGGCTATTTCTATAGGCGGCCCATGATTTAAAACAACACTTGGGAGCAGAATTTCTGTTGCTAAGCAAGGCAGTTCCCAATTTTACAACATTTTCTCCATAACTGTTAAGTGAATCACTAGGCAATTGTTAGGTAAATAATGCGTTTGTTAAGCAAATCTGATTTATCCCATTATAAGAAGGTTGCAAATGGTGATCACATGGTCTACGGACATTGCGACCCTTGTAAATATATGCCAGTTGCCAAGAGCATGAATTTTGATCATATGACCAGGGGGATGCTGTGATAGTTGTAAATAAAAGAGCTGGTTAAATGTCAACTTTTTATGAATTGTAGCTTCAAACAGTTGCAACACCAATGGTTATACCTGAGGACTGCCTGTATCTTGTATGAACACTCTGTGTTTCCTCATTGTTGGGCTTTCTCCAAGTTTAAGTTCCCAGTCAGAGATTATCGGGCAATGACTTTTTTTCAACATTGTGCAAAATTTGTCTATGATGTACTTAACTTGTTTATGTTCATTTGAAACTGTTGTGGTGTCAGGATTCCCACAATTACCCCAATTAACTCATGAATCTTGAGCCAAACTTCCAAAACTTCAGAAGGATTTATTAGGAATTAACATGTCCGGTACTGTTTGGGTATAGCCACCTCTGAGACACATAATTCATTGTCACCCTTGACCTTGGTTTTCTCCCCACCCCCTGGGTGTATAGTAATTCATATTCTCCAATAGGACACATATATAGCCAAGAGTCATCAATCATCTTCTCCGGTTAGAATTTTGTACGGTAGAAACTTCAGTCTACTAGTTAATATCTTTAAAAACTATTTATGGAATTAACTTTCAATTTCCAAGCTGCCGCAATGCTCCCACTCCCTTTCTGTTGGCAACTCTAAAAAGACCATAGAATTATTTTATGAATTGACATGTGGAATATCTGTCCAGACAGATGTATGGATAGTTGTTGTTAGTCATGTCCTAAGTCTCTTCAACCCCATGGACCTCTACACGCCAGACCTTGTTGTCCTTCACTATCTGCTGAGTCTGCCCAAACCCATATCTACCATGTTCATGACACCATCTAACCATCTCATCTTCTGCCATCTTCTCCTTTTGCCTTCAATCTTTCCCAATATCAAGGTCTTTTGCAATGACTCCTATGTTAATATTTGGTGGTCAAAGTATTTAAGCTTCAGCTTCAGTTTCTGATCTTCCAAAGAACATTTCCTTAGTTAGATAGTTAAACTATGCAAATTTTAAGGATACTTTCTTTCTCTAGGTACATCTTGCATACTCCACTGCAACATCCTTTTTTACAGCTATGGAAAGTGCCTCAATTAGAAAGAGATTCAGTTTAGATCAGTCTAATATGTTAGATTTTGAATATAGCCCCTTTAGCAATTTCTTCCCAGTTTTCTCATTTATTTTGGTGCTTTGTTTAAAATATCAGCATCCCTAATGGTTTCATTCAATCCACTGATAGGTTTATGGCACATCTTAACAAATCATACCTTTCTTTGCCATTTCCCCCCCTCCTACATCAATAAAATATTTTATTGATGCTGCATTAGATTTCCACAAAAACTGCTGGTGCCTTTCTGATAAAACTGGTGATTTATTGTGGAGAATCAAAAGTATATTAATCATCAGAACTGAGGATATGAAATAATTTTTCATGTTGTCCAGCAAACTTGTCCAGTTAAATTTGCCCATCAATTGTGAGTGAAGGCATATACATGGCCTCCCTGGCTGCAGATACAGTTTTAATTTTAAGTCAACTGATTTTGCAATGCCCAGACAGTGAGTTATGAATTTTCATTTCATTATGAGTTTTTGTGCAATATCAGGCCTGAAAATCTCAGAAAACAGACAAACATAAACAAACAGTAGTGAAAGAAAACTAGAGGTTCATCTATTTCAGCTGTCTGCTTCTAAGGCAAATATTCTGCTTAAATGCAAAGAGAGGATCTAGGACCTTCTTTAAATAGTTTATTTCTGAAACGGGATTCTATTTCTTTAATAGCTTTAATATGACAAAAAGAAAAAAAAGTAATAAGAAAAAAGAAGATAGAGATGTGAGTCAAATCCTAAAATCATAGCAAAAAGGAAACAACTAAATTATTTTATAGAACACCATTCAGCTTAATTTTTAAAGATTCCAAGGCTTGACCACATAAAGATAATACTGATCAGTCTCTCCATTGCATTGATAGATACATTGTAAACATTTTATATACATATATACATATACACATACACATACACACACACAAGCACATACACACACATATTCAATAATTCAGAATTGTAACTTTAACAGTGTCTTTCCAACTTTAAAGAGTTTTTTTTTTTTGCTTTTCTGTTTGGTAAAACCATAATTTCATTTACAGTGATAAATTTCAAGTTGGGATATATAATTCATATACAAATTGATGCTTGTATCATCATTGTACATAATATGGATATCTTCTCACCCATTTTTTTATTTCCAACATAATATTATTAATTGACTCTTTAAAAGCTTCATCTGATAATGTGGAGATGCTGTAACAGTTGTAAGTGTGAAAAATGGTCATAAGTCACTTTTTTCAGTGCCATTGTAACCTTGAATGGTCATTCCACACAAGCAAAGTACCAGCAAAGGAGGGAAGAAAAACTCCAGAGATGTTCCTGAGACAAGAAGTCTAGTCCTGCCAAGAATGTAATAAGGGTTAACGGAGAGGCAGTTTCTGTAAGCAACACCAGAATGTTTCCTTCCTGCCTTCCTTACAGGATTAGGCCAGTAATTTATTCTAACAACTGGTTCTCCGAACTACTTAGAATATTAACAACCAGTTCTAGCGAATAGGTGCGAACTGGTAGAATCCCACCCCTGATGGAAACTAATCAAGGGGTGAAGCAACCTGGAATTAAGGAGAAACTTCTAACAGTGAGGACAATTAACAAGTGGAAAAGCTTGCTTTCAGAAGTTGTGGATGCTTCATCACTGGAGATTTTTAAGAAGAGACTGGACAGTCACTTATCTGAAATGGTATAAGATCTCTTGCTTGAGTAAGGAATTGGACTAGAAGGCCTCAAAAGTCTCTTCCAGCTCTGAGATTGATTGATTGATTTTTTAAAATGTGATATTACAATTCTTTGTTCCAAATTTGTACAAGTCTTAGGCACAAAGCCAGTTGGTGATTTTGAGCCAGTCCCTCTCTCTCTCAGCACTAGAAAGCAATAGCAAAATATTTCCCCAAAATTTTGCCAGTAGAAATACATAAACTATTCCAGACAGTTGCCAGGAGTCAAGATTGCCTAGAATGCATCATCATCATCATCATCATCATCATCATCATCATCATCATCATCATCATCTAGTATCAGAAGAATTATCCTACTTCAGATACATTGTACAGAGACACTTATAATCCTGAGAAAGGAGGACATAAACAGAAGAGGACAATTAGTAGCAATAAGCTCATGAAAGTTCAAATGAATTGATTATGTGCTATCAAATTAATGCTGATTCTTAATGATCTTCTTCTGTATATTTCCTCCTTCACCATACTTGCCCATGATTTTTTTTTTGGGGGGGGGGGGGGAATTACTAGCTATTTTTAAACAATCTTAAAATGTAAGTATGAATCAAGGTAAAAATAAATATACATCTTCTAAGCATTCTTGCAACTTGTAGTATAGGAAATGTATTGTACTCATTTTGTAACCCATAGGGATTCCTTTGACTGTATTGCTAAAATTTGGGTATCAAATATTTTCTGGTAGAGAAAGCAAAATTGTAGTATAAGACTACTATGATTATAAGGTTAGTACAATTATACACAGCTGTCCTCATTTAGTGGCTACAATTAGGACTGGCAACTCAGTAGCTAAGTGAAGCAGTTGCTAAGTGAATGTGTCTGTGCTTATGATCTTACTTTAGCTTTGCTTTGCAGACTTGCAGACCTCATAAGTTAAAGGATTGGTTTAACTAACATTAGTTTTTCATTATCACCATAACTGCAAACAGCTGCTAAATGAGAAAGTTGCTAAACAAGGACTACATGTAACAAGAAAAGTACTCTGCTCTAAATGTCCCTTCTCTATTGCTCTACCTCCATGGATGATTTGACCTTGCACACATTGTATTGTTTTACCTATCTCTCAAGCTCAAGAAATGAAGTATGATCAACATGCCTACCATTCCTGTTCTATTGTTTCTTTTATTTTTTTTATTTTTCTTATATGTATCCATGTATTCATAACTATGTTTTTACTTATACCTATTATCTTGCAAGCAATTGACAAAAAAAAAAAAGGTCCCTACTTCCTCTGGCATTGCAATCACATTCCTACTTCAGATAACTAACAATCTGAATTAGTCTCTCTACCTGTCATCCTTAGTGAAGCATTCGAACCAGCACCTGCATTTCCTGCATCAGATGAGGAGAGCACATCTTTCTCCTTCTGTCTTGGCTACTTTTTTATAGAAGCACAATTGAGGGCCTTTTAACCAACTGCATCACTGTTTGGTTTGGTGGCAGCAGTGCCTCAGAAAGTCCATACAGAGAGTGGTAAGGACAGCCGAAAAGATTATAGGAAACTCTTGTTATTCAACATACTGCTTATAAGCGCTATGTGCTTAAAGCTCAAAGCACTGTTAGAGACCCCACACATGCACTTTAAGGTCTGTTTCTGTTGCTCCCCTCTGGGAGGAAGTTTTGAAATATTTCTAGCAGGACTTCCAGATTCTATAATGGCTTTTTTCCCTATGCCATCCCCCTGGTAAACTGACAAGATTAATTTTTCTCGTCGTGTACATGTCTGAATCTGAACTGGACTGTGTTATTTCTCTGTGTCATATATTATATGTGAGTATATACAGAGTTTTGTATTTATTTATTTTGTCATGTTTATGTAGTGCATATTGGAGTTTGTGACTTTTTGAGAGCTGTATGAAAATAAATTTCATTTTAATGTATGCCGATTAGTATACATTCAAAGTGACATTAAAGTTTCTATTCTATTCTGTTCTACTCTACTCTACTCTACTCTACTCTACTCTACTCTACTCTACTCTACTCTACTCTACTCCATTCCATTCCATTCCATTCTATTCTACTCTATTCCATTCCATTCCATTAATTCAAAGCTATCCTGTGCTTCTTCAAACAGATTTCACAGCCAATTGGAAATACAAACTCTCATTTTTAACAATCTATTTTTCTATCATAAGCAAAAGTAGAAGTCCAATCCACGTATTGCCTTCACTTCAAAATAAATAGGGATCCATCTAGGTCTATATCTTGTGAGCTGGTAGGGTATACATGTGTTGAGGGTATTCTATGTTGGATGTGGGACTACAAAGAAGATTCCAGTTCCACCCCATGGTATTCTGTTTGTTTTTAACTTATTCTGTTTATTTAATATTTTATACCTTTGTTTTTATGAAGTTTGTAAGCCTCATTTGATAGTGAGATGGTAAGCATATATAATTAAACAATTAAAGGCTTCGTTCCATGTTTGTCTTAGTAACAAACAGTATTCCTGAGTACCATGGAGATCATTTTAAATTATTCTTTAATTGTTGCACAATGTTATCATATGAAGGGAGAGATAGCAGTTGTCATCACCACAAAATGAAAAAGGGATTGTCCTGGTAATGTAGCAATCTAGTTCACCAGCTTTAGTAGGATTTCTGTGCTTCGTATAAAATTCTTGACAGCTATTAAATATGTCTCAGTTTGTAATCTGTGTTTTCCTCCTATTCTTTCTAAAATACTGGAAATCAATTTATATCTGCAAAGAAAGAATCTTTTATAAGTGTACTCATTCATTTAATAATTCCCAGAGGCAAAAGACAAACACCATTATCCACCTGCTTTCCAAAGTGACAATTTTAATGGGTGAAAATACCATTAGTACCTAATCCAATCTAGACCTGATTTGGCTATTGTAAAATGAGGATGAAGGCAATCAATTAAGGATATTGCTTTACACCGATTGAATTAAGGATTTTTTTTTTCCAGACAGGCTGATTTGGATTATTCTTTTTGAATGACAACATTGAAAAGGCCTTGGAGAATACACTATATTAGTATGAAGCACTCAGAAAAGAACTGTTTCAGTTAACTTCCTTCAGGCTTTCTTCATCAAAACTTTGGATTAATGGTGATAAATCAATTTCTCTTTCAAGTTGTGTTCATGTACATTTATGCAGTCATTTGCAAATATAAAACAAAGGATCAGCAAAGAGTATTTGCATAATGAAGTTTCAACTTGACTAGGTAGTATTATTTAGGTCAATTAGTGCCAAGAATATTCTCTGAATGTCCCTGAGGTGGATCAATTCTCCAATAGAACCTTTGCCAAGCAGCCTCTTCTGACCACAGAGTTAAATACAACATACAACCCTTGAATAAAAACTTCCTATATTCTTATTTTTAGGGTTTGTCTCTCTGTGTTTGTTTAGGTGACCATCAGATTGCAAATTATTCCTTCTTCTTTCTTTTTCTTCTTCATATTTTATGCTACTAATAACACAACATTAGCCATGTTGAGGCCTGAAGCAAAAGATCGTATAGCACAGGGGTGTCAAACTCAAGGCCAGGGGCCAGATCTCTGCCAGATCTGGTGCTTAGATTTGGTCCATGGGGCTGCCCTGGAAACACCAAAGGACCAGCCCATGGTGCCTCTGCCAGCGAAAAAAGAGCTCAGGAGACTCACACATAACCCTCCTGAGCTCCATTTTCACTGATAGAGCGCTAAGGCCAACACAGGTTCTCCAACACAAGTGATGTCAAGCTGGCCACACCCACCCTGGCCACACCCACCTGGCCCCCTGAAGTCAAACACAAATCTAACGCAGCCCTCAATGAAATCGAGTTTGACACTCCTGGTGTAGCAACTTTCCCTTCCCTTGTACAATTGAATTGATGGACAAGATTGGGCTCAGAATTCTCGTCACACCCCCAAAAAAGCAAGCTAGTTCAGAGGATACAGACTACAAGCCTGACATGAGTTGGGGTTACAGAACTCAGGTTACTCATAAGCCAACCAGAATTTCTTTGAATGGTAAGTAAATGATGATGGTAAATTTGATGTATGTACGTTGGTATGTTTGTTTGTATTTATCTTTGTATAATAAATACATAAATAAATAAAGGGCATGCTTAAATTTTCCATATGAATATATATTTATGCTCTGAAAATACAGGAGCTTGGGAGCTTTTGTATATAGTGAAGGGATTGTTTTAAAATAAATAGTTTCAAACTGGTCATATTTGGACATATCTGTTTTTGAAAATAACAGCAATTGGATTGCTCTCTTCTACTTGAAATTTTGTTTGGCTTTGATGGTCATTCTTCACAGCACTTCCATGTTCTCATTCACCTATTCTTTTTCTTCCAGATGGAGAAAATATGAACAAATGGGTATTGGAAGCATAAAAGAGAAACTTTCTGACAGTGAGAACAATCAACCAATGGAATAGCTTGCCCTCGGATGTTGTGGGAGTGCCATCATTTGAGACTTTCAAGAAGAGATTGGACTCCCACCTGTCAGAAATGGTGTAAAGTCTCCTACTTGGGCAGGGGGTTGGACTAGATGACCTACAAGGTCCCTTCCAACTCTGATTATCTGTTAAACTAGAGGGAAAAACAATAGTATTGTTGCTTAGTGGGACATATTTGTTGGGAAGTTAACCTTATATTTTCCATATAAATACTTCTCTGTTGTTCTGTAATCATACTAGTTACTAGTATGTGACTACCATTACTACTACTATAATGTTGAATAGTTTGACATCTTTGAAGGGTTGCTGGGTTTCCCTAGTCAATATATGACACTAGTTCCATGACTTCAAATGTTTTTATCTACACTTTGAAATATTATCTTAAACCAATCAACCGAACTCAGTTTTCATACTGAGCATCCTATATTTCACTAAATACTGTTCAAATGTTTCTATTTTAAATATTTTGCTATGCCTCCAAACTCTCTGTTTGTAATCATTATTGGAGCTGCTATTAATAGAAAATCTAATTAAAGAATTTCTAAAATATGTGCTACAACCCAGTCAGGTAAATACATAATCAGGGAATTATTAATGGAGCTGCAATTAATTATTATACTTCCATTGGAACCATTAAAGCTGATTAATGTTCTGGTATGTACACACACAAAAAAAGAAAATGTAGTTAACAAATCAGTGACCCAAGAGACCAATGTACATCCTGTGGAACCATTGCATGCTACCATATCAAAGCCTCATTACAGAATTTTTAATGGAGTAATTGTTCTCTCTTAATAGCCCATTGTTAGTTCAGGTGATGTGTCATTCAGATGAAGAATTTGTAGAATACAGTGGAAGTAGTCTGCTCTTCATTTAATAGTTGTAAATCAATGGAAAGTGCCATTAGAGGCCCAAGAACAGAATTAGATTGCTATTTGCTTCCCCATTGTTGGAGCAAAAAGAACATGTTTTACTGGTCGGTAGGAATTTGTGTTTCTTTCATAAAGCAGTGTGAAATGATTCACTGAGATAATAATATTCAGAGGAGACATGACTGAGATTGCTTCCATAAGATATGAGTTCTCTTTCACATGTGTCAAATCATGCTTCTTATAAATATGTGCCAGAGTGGCCAGGCTTGCTAAGGATTATGGTGGAATTCAAGAATTGTACATCCATAATAATTCCCCATCAAGTTTGAGGAAAGCTTTAAGTGCAGTATCATATGGTCTGTTCTATGCTGTATGCTGCTAATCCATTTATAAATAAGTCAAATAAAGGAGTAGAAAATGTGATTTATCAGATTTTCAATTTACAGAGATGGGATGGGAAGTAGTAAACTTTTCATAGACACTATGAAGATTCAGCAAGATCTTGCAGACTGCAACAATGTTTGAAAACTAACAGAACCACAGGTTCAAAAAATGTGAAGCCATACATTCAGGTGAAAAAAAATCAAACCATGAAAATAGACAGTGACCAAAATTGGACAGCATCATATGTGAAAAGGATCTAGATGTCTTGGTAGATCATAATACACGTGAGTCAATGATAAGATGAAGCTTCAAAAAAGCAAATATTAACACATGCTGCACCACAGAAGCTTGATACTAAAATAGATGAGTCCTTGTTCTTTTCTATTCTATATTGATTAGACATACCTAGAATATTATGTCTAATTTTTGGCACCACATTGTTGACAAACTGGCTTATGTTCATAGGAGAACAGTTAAGATTATAAGTGTCTGGAAAGAAAAGCTTCTGAAAAACCATTGGAAGCTTTAGTTAGATTAGTTTAGCCTTCAGAGGCATAATAGCTGGAAGTTTGTGAGAAGCTGGCATGTAATATTTAGGACATAATTATTCCAAAAGATGAGAAGAAACAATGGAATAGATTTGAGCTGGACATTAAAAGATAAAATGGCATGAACTGTTGCATAATGGAACAAATCTACTTGATAGGAATTGGACTGTCCAACATTGGAGAAATTGACACAAAAGGACTGATGAAGTCTATTCTGTATCCTTATAGAATTCATAGCTTAGGATGCTAATTTAACTTCTGTAGAACAGCAACAGAAAATACACTGCTAGATATTCCAAGCAGTACTGTCATTGATAAAAGTATGACACATCTAGAAGTATCTGTTTTGGGGAGAGAAGCTATAGGCAAGAGACTCTGGAAATAGTACAAAAAGAGCAACAAAGATGATTGAGGCTAAAACATGAAGAACGGTTGCGGAATTGGGTATGTCTAGAATTGGATATGTCTAGTTTACGGAAAGGAAGAACTAGGGATAACATGATAGCATGTGCTCTTCCATAAAGAAGAGCGGATCAAACTGTTTTCCAAAGCACCAGGATGCAAGACAAGAGGCAATGGATGGAAACTAATGAAGAAGGGAAGCAACCTAGAACTATGGAGAAATTTTCTCACAGTGAGAACAATAGTAGAATGGTTTGCCTTCAGAAGCTGAGGGTGCTCCATTACTGGAGGCTTTTTATAAAAGAATGAAATTTGTCTGAAATGGTATAAGGTCTCCTGCTTGAGCAGAGAGGTCCCTTCCAACTCTGTTATTCTGACTTGACTGTAAGTATATTTCCCCCATACTGAGTGATGGAGATGTTCACAGTCCTGTCCTCAGGAGAGAACGATGGTTAATAAATCCAGTGGTAAATAAGACTAATGTTAAAAATTGGATTAATTCAGTAATCTGTGGGTCCTATGAGGTAGATACAAATGATAATACCATCCTTCTCTTCTTCCTCTTCTTTGTCCCCTTCCCCCTCCTCCTCTCCCTTCTTCTCCACTGCTCCGCGGTTTTATTAAATATAAGAAAATAATAGGTAAATAGCTGGACACATGCATACATGCTCACCTTTTTATTGTGTTTTTGCTTTAATATGTATGTAGTTAATGGATACATATTTAGAATGAAATGTGAAATGTGTATCTTAAATATTTACATATTTAAACACTGCATGTAACATATATTTTGAAATAACCCATACTCTGTGCTTTTTTTAATCCTCGCTGAAAAATATGTTCCTAAATAATGAGTTGTATGACTGTGTATATCATCTATTTATATATTGTAAATCTTGCAAAAGCTGATATCCGCTATGCAGGCCAATCAGGCAGAAGACTAGCAGACCATGAACACTAACTAGCAATCAGAAAACACAATGAAAGCTACTTAATTTCACAAGATATAGTCAAACTCAACCATAGTTTCAATTAGGAAACTATGAGCAACCTAGACAAAGCTAAATCTAAAACTAGCTACAAAATTCTTAGAAGTTTGGCACTCAGACAAATCAGCCATCAATAGACACATAGAGATAAACCATATTTACACACTATTCAAAAGAGACAATTAAAAAGTTAAGAAAGAAACAAAAAGACCAGAATAGATCTGCTAGAATAGGGGTTCCCAATTTCTGGTTGCAACCCAGTGCTGGGCTGCAGTCTTTTCAGAACTGAACTGCAGAAGTGGTGAGTGAGTGAGCACAAAGCTGTATTTGTGAAAACAGTTCATATTCATATACAAAATAATCAATTCTCACTGCCACCGCTGCCTCCACCAGTCCACTGAACCAGAAAGATTGGGGAATGCTGGGCTATAGCAAACAATATCCAAATCAGCCGGGATTAACATCAAATAATTAAACAGAAAATATTAATCAAGGAAATATCAAGGAGGAAATCACAGCCACACTAACATTGACAGGGCAAGTTACTGCTATATAAAAAGAGAGCAAATTCCAGAGAGAATAGCACTGATAATGTTATCTAGTTGTGTAATGGAATGTCTACAAATAGCCAAGCTCAGAGAACACCAAGGACTCCACAATTTGGTTAGTGTATAAAAATGGGAATATTACCCTGTTTAGCTAAACCTTAAAATCAAAGAGGCAGTTTTGAACAAAATTGTAGCTTTATTAAGGGACATATAGCTTTATCAAGCAGTATGGCTTCTGAATGAAGCAATCCCAATCAAATCGAGGGAATTTTTAATGTTCCAGGAATTATAAAAGTGCAATAATTTTTAAGAAATCACACTTCATTTTCTGAAAAATCCCATAGGAAACAGGGGAGGAAAGGACTGTAAGTGGATAAAAGCTACTTTATAATCACAGGGAAACAGACAATTGTCCCACGATCCTTCATTCTGTGCATTCTTTTTCCACCATAAATAAGGTTAGATTAAAAAGGATGGTAAATGCCCCAAAGTAACTTAACGGCTTGTTGCAAATAGCTATAGGAAAACAATGACAAAGCTAAAGTGAACATTCTCAGAACATTTGTTTAAATAATTGTCTTTTTTTAATAAATGGCCTTTAACTTTGTCCAAAAGCAAACATATACACACATTCACACGAGTAATATTTCTTACTAAACAGCTGAGTGGAGAATTAATTAATCCTTCTTTTGACAATTTTGAAAGACATCTTTTTCATAGTATTTTTTTTTTAATCATCACACCTTAATAGAATTCTTCTGTACAAGAGGACCAAGATAAGCTTGGCAAAAATCATCCAATTTGGTTCATATGAGCAAAATTACAGTCAAATCGCTACCTTAAACAACAACATAATTTAAGCAATCTAAATCCCAAATTCCGCTGCACTTCTTTTCTCTGAAAGCAAATAGTAATAATCCACTCAGAAATATTTATTATTCCTTCAAATTTCATCTTACTCAGTTGAAAAATAAATTAAATTGTTTAGGCACACTTGTGTTTTCCCCACCAATGGGAAACACAACTCTTCCTTTGCTTTAGGCAAGTTGAATATTGATTGCCACATGAGCAAAACAATTCTATTTGCATTTTATTTGTGGTGGGATTAGGTTAAATTATTTAGACGGACAGTTTTCTTGAGACAATCCAGCTTTACTGATAGAAGTATGCGGCTGTTATTCATTTCTGATTTCTGCTAGGATAGGAACCAATGCATTCCTCTCCTCCCCAAATAGTCAGATTGGGCTTTGTATTTTTCAAAAATGCATGAATGTGTATATGTATTTGAGGTACAGAGAAGAGAGGGTCATTATTCTTTATCTTTAATGTTGGATGCTGCCTGACTTTGATAACACCAGGGTTCACTAATGCATCTGGTTGATAGTTTTAACCCTGAGGCTGGAACATAGCTTTTTTTATTTATATTTATTTAGGTGACACACAACTCCCACACAACTCATTGCTAGTCTTCTGCTTCACATTCTTCCATATGTATTTAGGACTGCATGATGTATCAGCAGATTATGTGAGCAGATCCCAGTAAGATGGCCTTCTGCAGCTGACCAATGGTGATTTTATCAGCGCCAATTGTTTTTAAGTGCTTGCCTAGGTCTTTAGGCACAGCACCCAGTGTGCTGAGTATCACTGGAACCACCTGCACTGGTTTATACCAGAGTCTCTGCAGTTCAATTTTCAAGTCCTGATATGTGGTGATTTTTTCAAGTTGTTTCTCGTCGATTCTGCTATCACCAGGTAGGACAATGTTGACAATCCACACTTTTCTCTTCTTCACAATCGTGATATCCAGAGTATTATGTTCCAAAACTTTTTCAGTCTATATTTGAAAGTCCCACAGTAGTTTTGCATGCTCATTTTTGACCACTTTCTGAGGCTTATGATCCCACAGTTCTTTGCTACAGGCAGATGGTAGTTGTGACACAAGTTCTAGTGGACCATCTGAATGACTGTGTTATTTATAGTCAGTCTGAGTGATTGTTTTGCAACAGCTCAGTAAGTGATCGATGGTTTCATCCACTTCTTTACAGAGTCTGCATTTGGGATCATCAGTCCAAATGCAGACTCTGCATAGATTTTCCTATTCTGGCTTTGATTGCATTCGTTCTGATGGCTTGTTCTTGGACTGCAAGAATCAAGCCTTCTGTTTTTTCTTCAGTGTTCTGTTGGTCAGCCATAACCAGGTCTTTTCCTTACCTACTTTTCCTTGGATCTTTTCAATGAACTGCCCCTGCAGTGCTTTGTTACATCACCTATCAGCCCAAGTTTGCATCATTGTTTTCCTGTACTGATTCTTGGTTTATTGCATGAGTGTATATATGTGTTTGAGGCACAGAGAAGAGAGGGTCATCATCATCATCATCATCATCATCATCATCATCATCATCATCCCTGGTATTCACTTCTAGAGAATTTACATATGCTCATCTTGTCTATTTAATTGAGCTTGGACTTCACAATGTCTCACAGAGTTAAACAGAACTGACTCTGTTTCTTTAGTTTTGCGTTTTGGAGTGGGGGTGCACTGGAAGTTTTCGGTGTAGAGAGGCCCTGATTGGGAAGTGCATGGTTAGGTCTTTCTGCAGGCTTCTTCTGTTTCTTGTTTAGCAACCAAACTAATTAAGGGCTGGAATGCACGGCATAATCTGGGTGGTTAAGGCACAGATTTTTTTGACCATACCCTGGAGGGGAATGTAACAAGGAAAAGAAAGAAAATACTTTGAACTCTCATCCTTCTGTATCTCTCCACAGCACTATCCTAGAATTGTCTGCAATATTAATTTTGCTCTGTTCTATGGTTGGAACCTTCTACAAATAAACTCCTGTTTGACAGAATGTAGGCAAGGAAGCAGATTTAAAGGCATGTGGAGGAGGAAAAAAAAGGAAGAATGTTAAGCAAATCCATGTGTCAGGAAAAGCAAGATGGAGGCCCACAACAGAAGGTTGTCTGTGGAAACGACTTCTTTTTATCTCATTTTGTTATGCTTATGGTTCAAAAGGTCTATCTGCCATCCTGACACTGCTTTTCACCACACAGGAATTCTTTCATTTAGACTGGAAATGAACCAAATATCTTGGATAGAACTTAGCAAAAAAAAAAAAAAAAAAATTCCACCATCCTCAATCCTGCAATTATGCTGAGTGCCTATTTCCCATTAACTACTTTATGCTATTATCAAGCCAAGGAATTCTTTCATCTAGGTTGAAAAATGATGCCCTTGTAACCGAATTGGGACCATACCAGCAAATATTACATGGCTGGAGGTATCAATTTATGAGCGGACATGGTTTCTTCAACTTAAACCAGGATGTAGAAAAGCAAACAAAAGACTAGTGATGCTTTAATTCCAAAACACAAACAAGGAACTACACACCACTCTCTGCACTGAAATCCATGTAAATCATTTCATTTTGGGCAATCGGTGAATCTGGATTGTTTTATTATTGCTAATGAAAGAAATCATGACATATTTGACAATCATAATTCTGCGTTGATATGCCGAACGCTATATTATCTCCAGAGGTTTATTTGCATCTATAAGGACTCCTTTTATATTCTTTTGATTTGAGATGTGACTTCTCATACTAGAAGAATTGTTTGCCTTGGATATTTCTTATTACTGTGTTCCGTACCAAAGTTCTGTATAATTTGTCCTTGACTGTTACTTAGCAACTGTTTGAAGTTGCCATAAATCCCCCTAAATCTACTGACCCAGTTTTGAAGTTCCCACATTATTGCTTCCGTAGTCATGTGACTACATTTGGGGTGCTTGGCAACTGGCCAACATTGATAACCATTTGCAGCACTTGGCAGTCATGTGACTGCCTTTTACAAGTTTTGCTGAAAATCAATGTTTACTTCTGGTTTCAGGCAAAAGCTACCCCATGAAAAAGGTCATAAAATCAGGTCCACTCACATTATGATTCATCTGATGATCATCATGATTTAGGACTCCAGTTGCCAGGATCAATTATGTAACTCCAGGACTACTTGTGTATAAATACAAATATTCATTTTTTTAATAATTACCATCAAGTTGTAGAAATCAATTATGGGAAGGATTTGTATTGTTTTTGACCATTTGTTTGCAGTAAATGAGTCATTCTCATTCATCACGTGCAGGCCATGACCACCCCAGCTCCGCAAAGGGAAAACATTGTGATACATTACATGATGGCAATGTGATGCGGTGAGTTTGACACCTGCGCTCTAGAGCCTTTCAAAAAATGTAGGGCAAATAAAGGCCTTTCTCTTTCATCATGACAATGTTTACAAGAAACAGTTCACTCGCAAGGAAGTCAACGTAATAAAATTAGTACGTTTGTTAAGGTATTCTAATGTAGAGAAGTGACTAGTCAGCATTTCAAAAGATCAACAAAATCTCTTTGTATGTGCAGAAAAAATTCAAAATGTAACCTTATGAGACAAAAGTATACATTAAAACAATGAGAAATGAACACATTGTTCTATGCATGTGTTTAGAATCATGTTTAATCATTTAGAAATAAACATTCCACTGCTGATACCTGTTCCTATAGAATAGATCCAAGGATTTCTATTAAATACATGTTTCTATTTAGCCATTGGTTTTCTCTACTCAATGTGTGTAGAATTGTTATTTCACCATGAAGATTGTAAACCAGTTGAAAACAATGATTACCTGAAGTTATTGTGCTGTTTGCTTTTTCCAAGGGAGCCCAAAAGCATTTCATGCCCTTTTACTGCAATTAACAGCTGATTAAAAATCTAGGTGCTAATCTGCTGTAAATGAATGAGTCAATCACCATGATTAATCAATTTTCTTTCAACTCTAATTTACCTTTTGCAATGGTCTAAGAGCTAACCTAGGGAACAGAAAAGGGCAGATATTTTCTTTTAACTGAATAGGAATCATTATTGGTTCTAGTGGGGTTTTTTTGCAAGCAGTTTAATGATATATGAATCACTGCCATCCAAATGAAATGTTAAATACAAATACCTTCGGTTGCCTGCAAAAAAACTAAAAATTAAAACTAATAATGATTTCTATTCAGTTAAATAATGTGTGTGTGTATGCGTGTGTGTATACACCCATACACATAGAGAGAAGAATAGAATAGAATAGAATTCTTTATTGGCCAAGTATGATTGGACACACAAGGAATTTGTCTTGGTGCAAATGCTCTCAGTGTATATAAAAGAAAAGATACATTCGTCAGAGTCAAGAATCATAAGATACAACACTTAATAATAGTCATAGGGTACAATAAGCAATCAAATCATACTAGGAAACAGTCAATATAGATCATAAGGATACGAGTGACAAAGTTACAGTCATACAGTCACAAGTGGGAAGGGATGGGTGATAAGGAGTGATTAATAGTAATAGTAGCACAGACTTCGTAAATAGTTGGAAAGTGTTGAGGGAATTATTTTTTTAGCAGAGTGATGGAGTTTGGGAAAAAACTGTTCTTGTGTCTAGTTGTTCTAGTTGTCTAGTTGTTCTAGCATCTAGCAATGCTCTATAACATCATTTTGAGAGAAGAAGTTGAAACAGTTTATGTTCGGGGCGTCTAGATATTTTCACAGCCCTCTTTTTGACTCTGCAGTATACAGGTCCTCAATGGAAGGGAGGTTGGTAGTAATAGTTTTTTCTGCAGTTCTAATTAGACTCTAAAATCTGTGTCTGTCCTGCTAACATGACTGGAGGACTGCTGGGTTGCAGAACCAAATGAGAGAGAGAGAGAGGGAGGGAGGGAGGGAGGGAGGGAGGGAGGGAGAGAGAGAGAGAGAGATCAGAGGTCTTCAAACTTGACAGCTTTAAGACTTGTGGACTTCAACTCCCAGAATTCTTCCTCCAGTCATGTTAGCTCAGGAATTCTGGGAGTTGAAGTCCACAAGTCTTAAACTTGCCAAGTTTGAAGACCCTTGATATAGATAAATATAGATATGAATAACAAAATATTCCAAGATTTCATACCTACTTCTTAGAGAAGCCTATAAGAACATGAGTGCATGACTTAAAAATTTAGTATCTGAGATGTATTTTTGAAAGTAAACTCTAAATTTCTAATAGACAGCTCTTGCTCCAAACAATTACAGTAATATCCATGATTGGGGATACTTGTTTATTCTGGATTGTAAGAAGAGAGACAAGAAAATAATGGCAAGTATGTCAATTTCAACAGGCCAAATCCCACTTGCTTAGAGAAATCTTATTCTTTGTTCAACTATTTACAGGTATAGATCAACTATACAGAGCTTATTTCAGAGTCTACAGAGGGGGAAATGATATAGATTTCAACTAATATAGTGACAATGAACTTAATGATTAAGAAAAAAAAATGATTGAGGAAAAAAAGCTCACTGTTTGCTCTGATACTGTTACTGTTATATAAACTAATCTTTCATGATTGTTTTGCAATCATATCCTAGATTTATAATACCCATATCATTATAGCCTAAACCATAGGCATTATGAATACAATCAATTGTATAGGTTGGATTCAGTGGATTTTGGAGCAAAAGGGCTCCACTGAGGACAGTGCCCTCCAACATAGCGTGGAAGACAAGTTTGTTTCGAAGATATATTACAATGAGAAAGAGTCTTAATTGCTGTAGCAAGAGTGTCAATAGACCTTTAACTATGCTTATATAACAAATATTAATATTCAGAATGTATTCAACTTCATTATGCCTTTATTGAAAAGGATTGTCAGAACAAGCATCTTGTTAGTGATATAAGGACAGTGATTCCATAAAACACCTTATATAATGTGCTACACGTATTAAGTTGGTTTGAAAGCAGTGAACTATATAAATGTGACTATGCAAAAAATAGTTAACATTTTCAGAGAATAATATTCTCTCTTATTTTAAAAGCAATAATATTATTTTTGAAGTCTTTGTTTTGAAGCAAATGAAGTAATGTGCTTTTGTATCAGAAGATGAAAAATATTTAATCACATAAGCATAAATCGGTCTAGGGTCATTCCCTGGTGATGTATCCACAATAAGAAAAAATAAAAACAGATGAATAAAAAACAACTAAAGAATAAAGAACAACTAAGATGAATTAAAACCAATCAACCAACAATGTTGCTTGTTAACTCTTAAATGTTCAGTTTCCAATAGTTTGGTTCCATTGGTTTGAGGTGATTCTGAGTGGCTTTATGATATCTAGGTACATTTCTTGTTGGTGTATGAACAATAAGAAAAAAATAAAACAGATAAATAAAGAACAATTACAACAACTAAGACAAATTAAAACCAATCAACCAACAATGTATATCTTAATTATTAAATGTTCAGTTTCCATTAGTTTGGTTCCATTGGTTTTAGGTGACTCTGAGTGGCTTTATAATGGCTGCAGTGTCTTGGGGTCACACAGTCACCATTTGCAACTACAACAAGCAAAGTCAATGGGGAGAATCAAATTTGTTTAAGGATCACATGATTCCCTTAATGACTGCAATGATTTGCTTAACAACCACAAAAAGCCCACAAAATTAGGCATGATTCACTTAACCACCAACTTGCTTAGCTATGGAAATTCTGGTTCGAAGTTGAGAACTGCCTATAAGTGGTTTGCCATTGGATCTTAGTCTTCTAAAATCAGTAAATACATCTGTGGACATCAAAACCTTGCCTACTTCTGTTCACTATATCTGGGTCTCCCACTTTTTGCACAATTGAAAACACATCTACTTGGGCACAGCACAAAGCAGGAAAAGGGCTACAAATAGGCTGACAAGGTCAATATTTAAGGTCTTCTGTTTAGCCCTAGCTGCAGTTGTTGAAAGCCGGGTCCTAATATTATAATTCTCTTGCATCTGTGTACTAAAGTTTGAGTTCTACATTCATAGATGAAGCTTCTTATCATGTCTTGAGTATATCCATATTTCTGCTTCAGTTACATTGAAATTATGTCAAAGATTCTTTTTTCCAGAAGGATAGTCAGCTTGCAGCAAAAATAGGAAACCATAAGGTCTTTTGTCATTTATTAATAATTCAGTTTATTATGTTTCATTAGCAATTATCACTTGCTTCTCAATCTTTGTACTTTAGATAAGCTATCAATGTCCATTTGGTATTCCAATATCACACCATCAATGTGAATGCATCAGTCAGTTCATCCTTGTATCAATGACATTAAATTAGTTTGGAATTATTAGAAAAGGTGTAGATACAATTATTCAAAGGTAACCAGTTTTAAGGAGACCTAAAGAAAAGAGAAATGCAAGCTTCTAATGAATGGCTGTATTTGGTTAAAATATCTTGGCCTAAGAAAAATGACAAGAAAAATATGTTTTCATTTCATAACCCTATTTTTTTTTTCCTTTTGAACATTAGAGTATTTTTACATAACTTCAGAACAGAAGGGAGGCATTGTTTATATGTTCCTGCATTCTGGATTGGTACAGTCTCCTTTGCCCAGGATCCAAGTCAGGAGACGAATATATTTCATAGACATATTTTCTTCATGTGTTTTGAAAAGTTATTTCCAGAACCCCAAAATATTGTTAAAATTCCCATACGTTTTTCATTAGTTTTCTAATTAATCACAAAAATGGACGGGGGGCAACCTATTTTCCAAAGCACCAAAGGCAAGACAAGAAACAATAGATGGAAACTAATCAAAGAGAGAAGCAACCTTGAACTACAGAGAAATGTCCTAAGAGTGAAACAATAAACCAGTGGAACAGCTTGCCTTCAGAAGTTGTGTACACTCCATCACTGGAAATATTTAAAAAATAAAATGATCTACCGCTGATTTCAATTTAAATTTGTTTTAAATATTTGGAGGAATGGATTTTAAAAATAACATTCAACTGAACTCAGTTGGTGCTGACTTCATGGAAATATATGTGCCAATTTCTTTATAGTAGTATGGATGTGGCTTGCCTTTACCTTATGGTGTTCCTTCAATCTCTTAATCTAGTCTAAAACCCTGACATCTTCATACCATTTCTTTCTTGCTAACTTCTCATACTTAGATTTTCCCATGCTGACATATAACTAAGTCTTTTAAAGTAGTCCTTGAGTTATTTATTTATTTATTTAAATTTATATACCGCCCCCTCTCCCAAAGGCAGTGAACAACCAGAATAAAAAGCACATATAAACACATATACAATATTTAAAAATTAAAAGAATTAAATATGTTGGCTCTTACAAAGATTAAAAATAAGGGGATTAAGAAAGATTAAAACCAGATTAAAAATTTAAAAACCCCTAGGCCAGACCGGCTTGCTGAAATAAATAAGTTTTCAATGCACGACGGAAGGTCATGAGATCAGGGATGGTCCTCATCTCCATATGACTATTCTTTTAGCAACCATGCAAAATTATGATGGTTCTGAAAAAAGTACTTATGGTCAATCCTCACTTATGACTGTTGCATTATCCTTGTGGTCATGTGGTCACAATTCAGATGCATGGCAAGTGGCATTGTGTTTGTGACCACTGCAGTATCCTAGGGCCATTTCCCATCTTCCCAATTGGCTTCCAACAAGCAAAATTAATGGTAAAGCCAGCAGGGAAAATTGCAAATCATAATCATGTGATGGTCACGTAACAATTGCACTGCTTAATTATATTTTCTGGGCCAAATTGTGGTCATAAGTCAAGGATTCCCTTACATAATCAGAGATGCATTGACTAACAAACCAATTAGTTGTTTCACAAAGACAATGTTCTCAAGGTAGCTAAGTTTGAATCTATTAAGCCTAGTTATTTATTAAAGGGAGTTACGAATGATCCTTTGCCTTCAAGCACAACCCATCAACTTCTCTTTTATATGCATGCAAAAAAAATCAAACCAACAAGCTTCTAGTCAACTATTTATTCCTTTATTTTCAAAAATGCCAACTAATCAGCAGTTTGGGAAAATCATTATAGTAACTTGACTTCAATATCAGGTGATGACATGTTGACATTCAGTCACAAACTTCTTTTAGCATCATGGCTGGAAAAATAAGACATCCATTTTCAGAATCTTCCATTGAATTCTACAACTGCAAATGGAATTGGGCAGGGCAACATATTCACTTTGGACTCTCCTCAGGAAATATGATTTTTTTTCAGTTTTTATACTACAATATGAAGCCCAAGGACAAGAATCATCTATAGGATATCACTGCTTCTGTAGGATGTTCCTGCTTTCAGTTCTGCATATGTGATGGCACAATGTATTCAGAAAAGAGATGGGATTTGGGTGTAGTTATCTGGGTCTGCTCCCATTGCCCTGCCTGCAGTTGGTATTGTTGTGGTAAAAAGTCTATATCCACAGAAAAAAGTCTTGACAAATACCAGTATGGGAATTGAACCCAGCTGCCTGAGGGCTTCAAGAGCATTGCTTGACAAGTCCAGTGGAGGCAAAATAAAAAGATAATTTCTTCCTGAAATGACCTTGAAAGTTTAGATAATGTTTTTCAACAGGGCAGCTTTAAGATGTGTGGAATTGCTAGCTGGGGAATTTTGGAAGCTGAAGTCCACCCATCTTAAAGTTGCCAAGGTTGGAAAAAAAAGGTTTTAACTGCTCGTCAAAATCCTAAGTGCCCTGAGAAATAATGTGATATTAAGCTAAAACAAAAGCACAATACAATGTCATCATATTTTATAATTGCTCATTTTATAAATGGCACATCAACTTGCAGCTGTCCCAACTTTTCACATTTCCAGGAAATTAAATGGGTCACTTAGATTTCAAAAGCAAAGGTGTAAACAGAGGTTGATCACTGATTACCCACATTCTAGGCATTTTTCTCATTGTAAAGAGCACTATTTGTGCTGCAATGGGCCATTAAGCAGATAGAAGTGAAAACAAACAAGAGCTCCTCATACAAAGTAATCACAGGAGGGCAAAGAATGCAACAAAAATATGTTCCACTTTGTCCTAGAAAATACTGGTACTGCTCTACAGGGCTTTATTCTATCTAGTATTTAAGATATTTCTGGTCATTATGAATAGGTACTTGAAAGGTTTCCTGATTTGTTTATTCTTCCAGGCATTAATCTCAGTGAAACTAACCAGTACAACAGGGAAAGTTATAGGAACTATGAGATCATTAGCATGAAGAACAGAAAATATATACACTCCCAAATGATTTCTGCAAAACTTCTCAAAGATCAGCTCATTTGACACTGTGGCCCAATGGTGATACTTCACTTTGGCATTGAATTATAAACCTCCTATTCAGTGGCTGGAATTTTTGGTTAAAGAGCTTCAAATTGAGTTTACTGAGTTGAAACAAACAATATAAAAGAATGATTGAATAAACAGAACTCCAGTGATATTTCCATTTAATTGGTGGATAGAGAAAGTGCAATCCACTATCATTTCAGGTAAAAAAATAGCGTCTTATTGATGAATCACAGCAGCTCTTTGGTGATGTGGATCATATTGTCTGTGCAATATGAAGCACCTTGTTTAGACTTAGTAAATAGTAACAGGAACAGTGGTGGGATCTTACCATAGTCGCTACCAATTCGGTGGGTGATCACAGGTATGTGCATATGTGCATGCGCCCCTAATGCATTCATCCCTAACAAGCCAATCAGCTGAGAGGATGAAGAAATGAAAAGCTAGGAGTGACCTTCTACCCTCCCATGCACTTTTCAGTCAGACACTTTTTTTCCTCCTCTCAGCTGATCGGAGGCATTTTTTTAAATTACCAGTTTGGCCAAACCAGTAGCATACCACCACTGAAAAGGAATATCTTCTTTAGACATCAACAATATGCTGTAATAGTAAACAAATAAGTTTGTACAGTTGGATCAATATATCTCAAAAGCAACCAAGAGAGAGCGCACCAAGGGTTTCTTATTAAGGGAAACTCTTGGTGCACTCTCTCTTGGTTGCTTTTGCTCAGACTTTTCATTCCAACTAAAAGGATATCCATGCAACTTCATAAAAAAAAGTGCCTGACCACTCAACTCAACATAGCACAACCAATACAAGCTGTAAAAAGGATAGCACTGCCTTACTCAAAAATATTTCAGAAACCATCAACTATTATAACCAAATGAAATCAGCATTTTCAGACAAATGAACTAAAGCCCTCCAAAACATCTGAAGTAAACTGAAAGACCCAGCAGTCCCAGAAGGAAAACAAAAACAAAAACAGGAATCATCTATAGGTTACTGTGTAATAACAGTAACAATCACTATATAGGACAAATAGGCAGATTAGCAGAATGTATCTACAAACACCAACCAGCAGTCAGAAGAAATGATGAAAACTCTTTAATTTCACAATATAGGGACAGGCCTAACCCAATTTCAATTGGGAAACTGCAACCATTCTAGACCGAGCCAAGTCCAAAGTCTTGGAAGTCTGGCATTCTGACAAAATGGCCAGCAATAGACACAGAGACATAGACAACATCTACCTAGTGTATAAAAGAAACAACGAACAAGCCAAAAAGGGAACAAAAATATCAAAATACTTCCCCACCAGTAATCAACACAGAATGAACACAGAATAACACCAAAATTAATATCAAACTAACAATCCTATTAAATTCTTGGATTATCTTTCATCGGAAGAAAAAACAAACTTTACCCATGTATATCACTGGATTGTCCCCCCCCCCCCTTCAATGTGTGTGCCAACATGCATGTTTCTACACAGAATGTTAAAATAATAAAATAAAGTAGTGATGTCCATTTAGAGGTTGTCATAGACCACAAATAGCTTTCTGTCCCTTAATGATTATGGTAACCCTACAGAGAAAAAATCCCATCTTTATGCCTTCACCAGCTCTTTAGTGAAAAGAATGGGAAGGATGAAAATGTATTTTCAAAATTTGCATGACAATAAAAACATACCTATTTTTACTGAGAACATGAAGATAGTTTTGAGGAAAAAATGATAGAAATGTTAGAAGCTAAGGAGTGCCCTGTAAGCCATGCCAAGAACATCTTAGAATATCTCAAGTGTATAAACATGATGCAATCATCAAGTTCTATTGCCAGTCCATTGCCCTCACCTTTTTCACATTTTAAAGTTCGAATTTTTAGAGAGTTGATTTTTATGCAACAGGAACGCAACTTACACTTTTTAAAATAAATGATCAACTTGACCTGAATTATTCTCTCCTGCTTTTCAGTCTTTTAAAAAGAGTTTTGAAATTCTTCTGACATGAAAAGCATTCATGAAAACTATAGCTTTCTTTTTCTAGTAAGCCCCAAACCTGACATGATTACAAAGCATTCTGGAGGGAAATGGAAGCTATAATTAAGAAATACCAACTATCAATATGAAAGACATACTTTACCTATTCTCAGACAAATATATAAATATAAAAATATCTGCTTGCATAGCTTTTGCTCTGACAAATATCTTTGAAAAGCAGTATGGAAAGTTTAATACCATAATTATACATAAAAAATGATATTGCTGAAACTGCTGTTTTTGAAACTGGTTGAAATTGATTTTAAGAAATAGTAAATAATGAAATGACTGCAATTTTCTAAGATCAATGACATAACACATAATGTTTGTACTAAATAGAGAAATCATATTTCTTGTTTATCTTCTCTCAGATACTTCCCATCTAATTAGCAAACTAGATGATTATTAGAATTTACATCCTTCTGCTCTACAATTTCCTTAATTGATCTGCAATATCAGATCCATACCAGGATTTTGGCACTGGCTTCCACTTCTGTAAAGAAAAGTCGAAGTAGATAGCCATGGTATCACCTCAAAGCCTTATACCTTTTATGTGTGTCAGCATCATATTTACATTCAAACCAGGGGTGGTATTCTGCAGGTTCTGAGCAGTTCTGGAGAACCAGTAGCAGAAAATTTGAGTAGTTCAGAGAACCGGCATAAACCACCTCTGCCAGACCCCGCCCCATCTATTCTCTGCCTCCTGAGAACCAATCGGCTGGGTCTTATTTTGTTGCCCTGCACAGGAGAATGGTGCTGGAAAACAGGTTAGTGTGGTGGGGAGGGAATGGATATTTTGCAGTAACCTTCCCCCAGGAGTGAGGAGGGAATGGATTTTGCAGTAACCTTCCCCCAGGTGTGGGGAGGGAATGGGGATTTTAAAGTATCCTTCCCCAGCCATGCCCACCAAGCCAAGCCATGTCCACCAAGCTATGCCCACAGAACCGGTAATAATTTTTTTTGAATTCCACCACTGATTGAAACATCTGAATTCTAATCAGAATTGACTAACTACCATCCTGTGTCAAACACCAGCAACTAGAGCTACTATCAAATAGCTGAAGCAAGCAACTTTATTGATTTCCACCTATATTAGAAGAATTTTAACAGGCTATTTGCCTTTTTGTGGGAGCACTAGATAAGGCTTCATGGATCATGGGAAAGGTTAAGTTAATGTCTTTTGCAACTGTGCTTGGACACTAAATTAAACCCCTGCTTGACTCTTGCTTTCAGGCTAGTTGGCAGTTTCCCAACATCCTGCATATTTTGACACTTCCCTAAAAATAGCCTGGTTGTAGAGAAAATCCAATCATTCTTTCCTATTATTTTGTCTAAAATATTACCAATATCACATGGATAGTTTAAGAATATTTAATCTCACTTCAATATTAATGAAGATTAAAAAAAAGAAAGAAAATAACTGTATGCCAGACCTTGGATTAAATATGAATTTCTGAAAGCAAAGAAACTTGCAGTGAAGAATTCGGCTTTTCCTCCATATGTAATGATCCCGAGTATGGATAATATATTGAAAATAGTACAGGATGATACAAATTCTATTAATATCTACTTTGTTTCATTATTTCTACCTTTTTCTCACCAAGTCTCATCTTTCATAATATCGTTTGAAGGATAGTAAACACAGGAAATTGAAAACACATGGGTTTCATGAAGTCTGTGAAAACTCTTTTTGGATGTGATTTCCAACTGAGTTCAACAATATAGCCTTTCCCAATCTTTAACCATGTGCTGTACGAAAAGCACATATTTTGTTCTACATTACAGTAAATTATTCCACAGTGGATTTCACTACTTTAATCTAGGATGATAGTGCTAAACTTTCACCCCATCAATCAAATAAATGGATAAGCCTTTCTTAATGTCATCTTTAGGCTGGCAAAATGCCACAAATTCTGCTCCTAGCATACAAAATACTTCAGTTCTACAAGAAAGAAAATTTACACATATACATGTACTCCTATTCAATCTCCTTACTAAGGCACTCAGAAAAATAGAAGCTAGAGTACTAAGTTTAAAAAAGGGTTTTAAAAAACCCTGTCCTTATTTGTAAGAAAATCACCAACAAAAGAAATGAAGAAAATACAGTTGAATCTGAAAAGATTTGTCTTGATTTATTCATCTTTTATGTTATAATGGCAACAAATTAAAAGACTGTTTTTTAAAAAAATTAAATGCAGTTAATTTAAATTATGAAGATTTATTAAAATTCAGACATACAGCAACAAAAACAATTCAAAAATATATTTAAGAGATAACTAGAAACCTATTACCCTAGTGCAGATTATATTTTTACTAGTTTCTTTGTTTTATTCTGATATAATAGTCCTTTTATTGATTCTTGTTTTGAGGATGATGTGTTGAAGCAGGCAGAAATTTAGATACTAAAATACAGATCAAATGTAGAACAATTCAAACATTATTTTCAAAAATGTAAAACATTTTAGTAGTTTAAAACCCAACACATAGTATGATGCTCAAAGAAGGAGCTGAATGAAGAGATACCTCTTTCAAATCAATTGTGCCTTTCTGAAGAAAATCTAGTAAGAATGGAGAAAAGTTTTCCATTGCCAATAAATTTTGGACCTTGAGTATAATATAATGATTTACAGTTCCAAATACATACATACATACATACATACATACATACATACATACATACATACATACTTGTGTTATTATATATACTGATCTGGATAAGAACCTGTGGCCTAATGGCAATTACAACTGCCTCACATGTAATACTTCCCAGGTTCGAATCCCAGTAAGGGTATGGCAAGCTGACAAGAGCTAAGTAGCTCGAAATAGATCTATATTAGTCTCCCTTGTTTAATTATTTATCAGCTCAAAAACCTAACACACACACACACACACACATATGAAAGTTGAATTGTGGAGCCTTCGGTATTCTCTGATTTGACTGCTTGCAAATGTTTAATTACCTGACTATGTAACATCATCTGTATTAGTGAATGTGGGTTTGTTCCCTATATATATCAGCAGTTTGCCAGCAAGTGTTGATGGTGGTATGTTTTTCCCCCTTGGTAATTGCTTGAATATAGTTTTCTGCTTATTTGTTTGGAGTTTAATCATTGTTTATCTGGGTGTTGGATGTTAGGGATGATGTGTTCTGGTCTTTTTGTTTCCTTTTCAGCTTTTTTATTGTGTCTTTTGAATAATGTGCAAATGTAGCTCATTTCTTTGTGTCTATTGATGGCTGATTTATCTGAACGCTAAGCTTCCATGAATTCCCTAATATTTTAGCATTCAACTTGATCTAGAATGCTCAGTTTTTCAGAAAGGGGTTGAGTCTGTTTTGTGAGATTAAGGAAATTTATCATGTCTTCTACCTACAATCAAGTGTTCATAGATCCACTAACCATGTTTTATAGAAAAGTTGCATTGCAAAATACAGAAAAAAAGCCTTATGGAAAGAAGCATCAACAGCCATTAAACAAATACATGTAAATCCTCTTAAAGCAAATAAATGAATTTCTAGTCTACTAGTTTAAAGGCAAAAGGAAAAATCCCACTTTACATCTGGTCACAATGACCTGCTGATTTCTCACAATGCCCCAATCCCATGTAAACATTTGCAATAAGTTAACCTGCAGTTTTTTTTTCCTTTTGTTGATGAAATGAAATCCCACTTCACTCTTGATCTTCTGGTCTCTTCCCATAATGCTTCAGGCTTATGCAAATGAAATTGGCATTGTTTCTCTGTTTCAAAAAAGTCAGAATTATGCCTTGTAGATATTCTTAGGTTTATTTATGTCATGCTTATTTCCATGTTTATTATTCTTGGATATTTTTCAAGAATCTGGCAATTTCACAAGTCAGAGAAACAACTGGTTGAAGTTAGTGTCCTGGATTTCATTTGCAGAATATACAGCATATACAGTACCCACTTAAACAGATATTACTGATTCTCAGATTAGAAACTGTTCTCTTCAAAATTCAGAAAAGTAATGTAGTTTGTGTGTGGGACAATTTGGCAATTAGGAATGTCTTCCCCACTGACAGCACTGAACAAATCCAGATAAAAATAGTGGAAAATTATTTTGAATAAACTGCATAGTTATGGACTGGCTCTGAATATCTATTAAGTTTAAACAATGCTAATTAAGTAACAGATTGAGGATGTGCAGTTACAGTGTGAAGTCAGCTAAACCTCCAGGATGGATTGTTCTCTTAAGAAAAGTCCAAGAAATTATTCTGCAAATTAAGACATATATCTTAACCTATGTTAAATATTTTAGGGCTTCCTCCAGAGCCTTTTCTGATCAGTCCAAGAATCTAAATTTAACATCAATCTAGCCATGCAAAAGATTTGCCTTTGCATATCAGGATTATTTGAATACTGAAACATAAAGTATTACAATGCAAGTTTTATATTTGTGGCTACAGAACTGAAGAGCCAAATCCCAAGAACTAAAATGCTTGGCTGCCTCATTGAGTTCTGTTTGTTTGTCATGTGTGTGAGTGGGCATAAATGTGCCCACATATGTGTGTCTTCTAATCACTGTTGATTCCTGGTAACTGCCTGGATGTGTCCCTGGCATTTTTTTTGACAAGGGCTTCTGGAAGTGATTTGCCCTTGCCTGCTTCCTTGGGCTGAGAGGTAGAGAGTACATAGCCCAAAGTCATCTGGCTTTGTGCTTAAGGTGGGATTGGCACTCCTAGTTTTTAGCCTGGTGCCATCACAAACTGGCCTTGAGTTTTTGGCTAATAGAAACCTAAAAATGATGTAAATAATTGCCTCCTAGGATGTAGGACTTAACATAATAGAAGAATTCCAATGGGAGTTAGCTAACGTGCTTATTCAAAATTCTATTTCAATATATTTATCTTCTTTTATGTCCTATTTTATCTATGGAGTATGTCTTAAGACTGCAATAATGTGGAAATAGAGATGGAACCATGGTAGTTCTAGGGATAGGGAGACAGCTGGATGAGGTAGGATTAGTGATGTCCTCTCACCAGATAAAGACTGAATGCACCAATTATCACATTAAACAAGAGGAAAACCTTCTATGCACCAATTCCACCCGCGCTTTTTACAATTTTATAAACAACAAACTAAAAGACTCAAGGTCCATCCCACCCCTGACAGGATCTAATAGTAAAGACTACAACAACGACACCATTAAAGCCAACATCTTTAACAGATTCTTTGGCTCAGTATTTGTAAACAGCAATGGATCATGCCCAGTATTTCCTAGCCGAACCACAGACAACTACAATGATCTAATACTATCGATTTTACAGAAGACAATGTTGAAAAAGCACTATACAATCTAAAACCATCTCTATCTATTGGACTGGATGGAATTTGTGCCTACTTCTTAAAAAAGCTATCCACTGCCATAGCCGAACCTCTAAGCATAATCTTTGAAAAATCTTTCAGGACCAGCTCCTTGCCTAACCTATGGTCACAAGCCACGGTCATCCCTATCTTCAATAAGGGAGATTCCAGCTTAGTTAAAAATTACAGACCAATCTCCTTATGCTGCATCACCTCTAAAGTCATGGAATCAATTATTAACCAATCCATAATCCTCCACTTAAAGGCAAACAACCTACTCTCTAATAAACAATTTAGTTTCAGAAAAAAACTATCCTGTAATTTGCAACTCTTACACTGCAAAAACATATGGACTACACAACTCGATCAGGGCAAAACAATACACATAATCTACATAGACTTCTGTAAAGCCTTTGATTCAGTGGTACATGACAAACTACTCCTAAAACTAAAATCTTATGGTATCTCTGGACAACTGCAAAACAGGAGAGAAGCATTCCTGTCAAACAGACAACAAATGGTCAAAATTGGGAGTGTCCTATCAAATTCTGTACTGTCAATAGTGATGTCCCCCAAAGCAGTGTTCTAGGACCAACTATTTTCATACTCTACATAAATGACCTCTGTGATCATATGAAGAGCAACTGCGTTCTCTTTGCTGATTATGTAAAGCTGTTCAATACCACAGATATTATTGCTACCCTTCAAAAAGATCTTGACTATGTATCAGAATGGTCAAACAAATGGCAACTTCAAATTTCAACAAAAGATGCTCTGTCTTACATATTGGCAAAAAAAAAAATCAGAAAATAAAATACAAGTTGAATAGTCAAGACCTTGTTGATGATCCAAGCTCTGTAAAGGACCTTGGAATATTCATCTCTAATGATCTAAGTGCTAGAGCCCACTGTAACTACATAGCCAAAAAGGCATTAAGAGTTGTTAACCTAATCCTACGTAGCTTTTTCTCTGGTACTACTACTAACTAGAACATACAAAACATTTGCTAGACCAATACTTGAATACAGCTCATCAGTCTGGAACCCACATTACATATCTGATATTAACACAATTGAGAAAGTCCAGAAATATTTCACAAGAAGAGTTCTCCACTCCTCTACTCGTTGTAGAATACCTTATGCCACCAGACTTGAAATTCTAGAACTAGAAAACCTTGAATTACACTGTCTTCAGTCTGATCTAAGTATGGTATATAAAATCATACATTGCAATGACTTACCTGTCAATGAATACTTCAGCTTCAACCACAACAACACAAGAGCAAACAATAGATACAAACTCAAGGTTAATCGCACCAAACTTGATTTCAGGAAATACGACTTCAGCAACAGAGTGTTCAATGTCTGGAATACAGTACCTGACTCTGTGGTTTCTTCCCCAAACCCCAAAAACTTTAACCTTAGACTGTCTACTATTGACTTCACCCTTTCCTAAGAGGTCTGTAAGGGCGTGCATAAGCACACCAACGTGCCTACTGTCCCTGTCCTATTGTTTCTTTTATTTTTCTTATATGTACCCATTTCATGTATTCACAATTATGTATATACTTATACCTATTATCTTGTAAGCGATTGACAAATCAAATAAATTCTAAAATTTCAAAATTAGGCAAGAATATTGCCACCAAGTGAAAACAATAAATGTAAATTCAGATAGATATAGACATTAGTCCTGCACTTTAAATATTCTGATTTTTTTCACACCATTATTCATTCAATTTGGTCAGCCTTTTGACATAGGCCAGACCAGGAAACAGCCTTCACAAGAAGGCTGTATTATACTTCTGTAGGTTATAAAAACAGGATCTTGAAAGCCTGATCACATTTCCTACCCTTATTCCAAAAAAGAATCAGGAGTTTTCCACGTTTTAAATCATTTTAAAAAGTCAACTTAAGTGACCTTAAGTTCCTCACCTCCCCAAGGCTATGTTTTCTTATTCTGAGCTCATGATTCGGTCTTAGGGTATACAATGGTCTCATCTCCAAGATCATCTCTGATCATCACAATATTGATTTTGAAAAAGATTATTCAGATCAGTTTTTTATGGGTGCGGGGGGTAGGGTTCCTGTGCCTCCTATATCATGGTGGGTTAAAAGGGGCTACTTTCAGAATGTTGGTGATGTGAAAGTTTTGTTGAGATCTGGTTTATAAGGTTAGTCCAGATAAGAAGCCCACCAGAGGTTTCAAAGAACTTTTGTAATGACTATGAAAAAACTCAATTCTGCTCCTCACTTTTTCTATAAATTGAAAGACTCTATTTTTCTCTAAAGCATGTTTTCCTTTCTCCCTTTTTTAAATATAAGATAAAGATATCTCCCAGGGTTCAGTCAGTTTAATGAGGATGAGAGCCACCCCAAGTCAATAAAAAGGGGGCTGTTTTTCCTTCGTTCACATCTGGTTTGTTTGTATCATTACTATTTCTTATTGTCTTCTTGTATTTCATGTAAAGTTCCTGGGAGGAAAGAGGAGGAGGAAGAAGAGGATGATAAACATTTAGAAATATTTGTCATCACCCCTCAAAATGTTTACTACTTTTACCAATCAGCTGAAGATTATGGCATCCCTTACTTTTCCTTGTTCTTAGGATGGTGTCAAAATCATTCCATGCAAAATTTCAGACATATCATCGGGGAGTATTTCCAAGTTTATCTAATTTGATCTTAATGGATTGTAAAATGTGACATCTGGGTTCCAGTCTCCAGAGATTTTTTTTTTTTTAATGGCAACATGTATTGGTGGTCAGAGAAAGGAATACTTTAACCCTTTGCCCTGGATATTTTTTGTAATTACATTTCGTCTTCTCATGCTGAGGGACAGGAATGAGGCAATAAAACTTTAGTGGTGACATAAATTAAGAAAATTGTTTTGAGGGAAAGGATAAGAATCAATTCCCTTGTCTTGTTCCACAATTCCCATCTGAATTCCGTCTACCATGTTTCGAGTTAAATGTTTTATTTCACATATAATCCTTTGGAGATAATAAAGCCAAAGGGGCATGTGCTGAATCTGTACTTAAAGAAGAGTTACATTTTTTATTCAATATTTTTTAAAAAATAAATAAATAAAAACAACTGTTTAATAGCATTACATTTTCCACAGGGTTTCCCTCCCCTTCTCAGCTGGTGTCTTCGTACATTATTTTGATATAAGGATCTATCGTGCAGAAGAAAAAAATATTTGTGAGGTATATTTTGTTGTTTACCTTTGAAATTCAGTGTTGGACTTGAGGCCTGGAACAATTCATTCTGACTGCCATTCTCTTCAGATAAATTCTTCCCTTCCCTTCCCTTCCCTTCCCTTCCCTTCCCTTCCGTTTCCTCCTGTCTTCTTCTTTCCCCTCGCCCTCAATACAGGTTTGTGAATCCTTTCTCTATTTAACAAAAACATAACCAATTAAATGGCATGTTCAGTTTTCAATTTAACAGATACATCATTTTTTTAATGGGGAAAAAATATCTCCCTGTTCTCAGATCTAAAAACCATTGTTTTGATTGCACATTTACTTGAAATTGATCAGTCTTACAAGTCTGAGTCTGTTCCATGCTGCGCTGGAGAAAAAAAACAAACAAACATTGGTTTCTTATAAAGCTGATATGATTTTGTAGGCCTGGCCTAGTTTTCTTGAAATTCCAATTTACTCTGGAATTATTATCTTGATTTGTAATTTTGAAACTTAGCCTCTGAAATTCCATTCTTTTGCTTTCCTTTTTCACAAGAAATAAATGAAATAGATTTGGATTTGATTTTTTAAAAAAGAACTATTAAATAAGATACTGAAATTCATGGCTTGCAAGTCCTTACACATAGTAGAATTTTGTGTTCCTCATCATAAATTAAACTGGATTTTAATGTTAATATTGTTATCAGAGAGGGCAAGATGGTTCGGCTACTAAAAATACTGAGCTTTTCAGCCCAGGTTCAAGACCTGAGATCTGTATAATGGGGTGAAAGCAGGGGTGGGATTCAAATTTTTTAACAACTAGTTCTGTGGGCGTGGCTTAGTTGGTGAGCATGGCTTGGTGGTCATGTGACTGGGTGGGCGTGGCCAACTCAATGTTACTCATGTCGAGGGGTGCTTCTTCTCGCCTGGCTTCTCATGACGGTGGGGATGCTGTAATGGTCACAAGTGTGAAAAATGATCAGAAGTCATTTTTTTCAATGCCATTGTATCTTTGAATGGTCACTAAATGAACTGTTGTAAGTAAAGGATTACCTGTACAAAAATACAAAAAGATTCTTTGCTTGCAAAAAGTTTCCCTAAATACCAATCATTAGATTAAAAATACCTGCAAGCTGGAGTTACAAATCAGGCAGGGTGCCAGAGTACCTTGAGGAATTAAATAGTTAAAAAGCAATGATAACTATCAGCAGTCAACTCTTGCTCATAAAGTGAAAGCCAGAGGTCATTTAAGCTCTCCAGAAAAGCACACCCAGGAAAAGCAATCCTGAGAACCATTTGCATCACTTAAAGATACTAGCTGATCTTACTCACCTCACAAGATATCCTAAGGAAATCATCCAGATTTAAGGAAAGGTCACATGCCCCCAGAAAGGCAGTAAAATAATCAGTGCCAAGCTTGCATCTTGCCTCTTGGAAGTACATTCCAAAAGGACAGTGCCAGATACCACTAAAGCAGTAAAGGAAGACCCCCTCCCCAGATAGAAAAAGAAACTATGAGACAGGAAAAAATTAAAATACAATACAAATAATTAAATCACAACAGTAGCTGTTGCTTGTTAAACCAATTATCAGAACAAATTAACCCAGGAACTAGCCAAATTTCTCAACCCAGTTTATTTTCAGGAACAGAGATTAACCTTTTTCTTTCCAAACAAAGCTGAATAGGGAAAATTATCCCATCAATAAACACAGGATTAAACATCACCAAGGACAGAATTAAACTTCACCCAAAAACAGTTTTAGACCAAAACTCAGAAAGGGTTTTTAAACTCACGTTTGAATGTCAATCTTTCTAGCTAGCCAAGAAGCCTTGCTGAATGTCACTCATCTTGGGTCCTTGTCATTAAAAGCTCCTTTCTGGTTGTTCAATTATTTCTTCAAAGTGCTGATTGTTGCTATTGGGAGGGCATACTCCAGGGGAGTATGTCCTCCCAATAGCAATATAAAAAGTTTAAAATAACCCTTCCCCTTTAAGAAAGTAAAAAAAAACCCTCCTTCAGTAAGTCTAGGCATACTGCCAAGAATGTAATAAGGATGGAAAAAAAAACAAAAAGAGATTTCTTCTAACTACCAGTTCTTCGAACTGTTTAGAAAGTTAGCAAGGAGTTCTATAGAACCAGTCAGAACTGGTATAATCCCACCCCTGCGTGAAAGCATGCAAATGCAAGTAGACAAATAAGTACCACTTCAGTGGAAAGGTAACAGCATTCTGTGTGTTTTTAGCATATAGCCATACAGGCCAGATGATCACATGAAATTGTCTTTGGACAAAGCTGGCCAAGCAATGAAGATGAGGACCATGCCCTAAAGTTGGATATGATATACAGAGTAACCTTTACCTTTTCATGGTTAATGAAGGTCACCAACCTTGACAGAGTTGGAAGGGACATTGTAGGTCATACAGTCCAATCCTCCTCCCCAGACCAAGTAGGAGACATTACACCATTTCTGACAGAAGGCAGTCCATGAAAGCTTCCAGTGACAAAGCCCGCACAACCTCGGAAGGCAAGCCATTCCATTGGTTGATAGTTCTCACTGTCAAAAATGTTCTACTTATTTCCAGGTTGAATCTCTCCTTGCTCAGTTTCCATCCATTATTCCTTGTCTGGCCTTCAGATGCCTTGGAAAATAGCTTGACCCCTTCCTCTCTATGGCAACCCCTCAAATATTGGAAAACTGTATCATGTCTCCCCTGGTTCTTCTCTTCACCTGACTAGCCATGCCCAGTTTCTGCAACCATTCTTCATATACCTTAGTCTCCAGTCCCCTAATCATCCTGGTTGCTCTTCTCTGCACTCTTTCTAGAATCTCAACATCTTTTTTATAGTGTGGTGACCAAAACTGGATGCAGTATTTTAGGTGTGGTCTTACTAAGGCTTTATAGAGTGGTATTAATCATACTTGAGCCTTATATATTGATGAAAATAAAATAAAAACACAGAAAATTAATTGAAGGAAGGAAGGAAACTGCAAAGGTAGATTTTGCATAATTGAATTGGGAAGGGACAATGGGCATGAGACTAACAAAAACAGCATTGGGGCATCATGATCCAAGCTCCTTTTCTAAATGTGTCATGCCATTGCACACATCCTCTGTGTGGACCTTGTACTGTAACACTGCGATGCTACTTTTCTTATCTGATGAAAGCAACCACTGATTTTACAGCTGCCACTGGTATCCCTATTTTTGCATAAATCTCCAATTCCAGTTTTGCAAGGACAACTGGTCATCATCATTGCCTGCCAAGCCAGTGCTTCATAGCAGCTGCCCAAGAATATAAACTACTGTCATTAATTTCAGTCTCTTTTTTCCCTTCCATTTCTGATTTGCTAATGTCCAGAAATAGCTTAAGATGATAAGCTTCTGTGCACTTGTATGCTTGCCTGACAAGACAGAGGCAAGCAGCTAAGAAAATCAACAAGCAATATTTGAATTTCTCTACAAGATGGCAAGAGAGCTACCTAATTTTTTGAGCTTCGGGAGCTTCAATGGAGATTGAACTATTGCAAATAAAATTAATGGATGGCAAGTTGTTCAGCAATTATGATTCGGCTAAAGGACCATTTTATGGAGTCCAGGCACAGAGCTGTTTAGAAATTCCAGACTTCAGTAATGGATCAGTGCAATACAATCTTCAGAAACGAACTCATAAACTAATAGAAAGTGCTGCATATTGGCTGCAGTCCCTTTGTCTAAAACAAATGTCAGTTTCAGATGGCTGTAATTGAAATTGTGAATATTTAACAAGGGGGCAGAAGGGAGCCAATGAACAATGTTTAATGGTTTGTCTAAAGTGCATTCATTTTTGTTAGTAATGTAATGCTAATGTTTATTGGAAAGTTAATGGGTAAATCAGTCATCATTATTACCAATGACCAATTCACATTAGAACTGCTTTTTCCAGCACTACTAGTTACACATAAAAATGTGCATTGAAGCTATTTATGAAGCAAAGGGTTGGGCACTCTTTAGCATAGGTCTACAGTCATCAGAAGATGAAGAGCTTTTCTCCATCCTTCTCATTTAAAGTATTGAAAGATAAAATTTGGGCTTCATTTCCACACTAGTATCTCTTACATATTATGATGAATCTAATGGAAAATTAGTTGTAAGGGACCTTGGAGGTCTTCTAGTCCAACCCCTTGCTCAAGCAGGAAACCCTACACCATTTCAGACAAATGGTTATCTCTTCTTAAAAACCTCCAGTAATGGGGCGCCCATAATTTGTCATGGCAAGTCATTTCATTGGTTAATTATTCTTACTGTTAGGAAATTTAACCTTAGTTCTAAGTTACTTCTCCTCCTTGATTAGTTTCCATCTGTTGTTTGTTGTCTTGCCTTCTGGAGCTTTGGAAAATAAGTTGACCCCCACCCCCCTTCTTTATGGCAATGCCTTAGATATTGGAACACTGCTATCAGGTTAACCCTCGTGCTTCTTTTTAAAAAATCTTTTTTGTCCATATTGACCTAGGATTTTTCCCAATTTTCCTTTGTCAAGTTTCTTGTCTCCTGTCTTCCACATTCTAACTGAAAACAATAGCAATAATGTTTCTACCAGCATTTATATTAATAGTCCATTTTTCTACTGATAAGCTCATGGCAGATTACATTAATGTTAACTGTTTTAAATAAAAAAATTGCTTTTTTACTTAATTGAAAATGGCTTCCACTGAAAGAGATTGGGAATCAATACAAAACTTCAGAGGAGATCAAGTGATATATCCCTCTGTATATAATGAGAGTTTATCTATGGTTGACATAGGGACACCTAACATCAAAAACATCATCAAAAAATAAAAAAGCACAACAAAGAATGTTCTTTCTGTGCCAGCTCAGAAAGCTCAAACTGTCCAAGGAGCTGCTGATACAGTTCTACAGAGGAATTATTGAGTCTATCATCTGTACCTCTATAACTGTCTGGTTTGGTTCTGCAACCCAACAAGACAGACACAGACTTCACAGGATAATTAGGACTACAGAAAAAACAATTACTACCCACCTGCCTTCAATCGAGGACCTGTATACTGCACGAGTCAAAAAGAGGGCTGTGAAAATATTTACAGACCCCTCACATCCCGGACATAAACTGTTTCAACCCCTTCCCTCAAAACAATGCTATAGAGCAGTGCATACCAGAACAACTAGACACAAGAACAGTTTTTTCCCGAAAGCCATCACTCTGCTAAACAAATAATTCCCTCAACACTGTTCAACTATTACAAAGTCTGCCCTACTATTACTGCTAATCTTCTTATCACTCCTTATCACCCATCCCCTCCCACTTGTGACTGTAGGACTGTAACTTTGTCGCTTGCATCTTTACGATTCATATTGACTGTTTCCTAGTATGATTTGATTGCTGATTGTACCCTATGACTATCATTAAGTGTTGTACATTATGATTCTTGATTCTTAATGAATATATCTTTTCTTCTTTATATATTGAGAATATTTACACCAAAACAAATTCCTTGTGTGTCCAATCACACTTGGCCAATAAAGTATTCTATTCTCTTCTATTCACAAAGAAATTATCTTTCACTTTGGTATGCTCTTGATGGTACTAAGGATGCTGTTTGCAAGGAGGAGGAGCAGTGCTTTATTCAAACAATTCATATATAATCAGGCCCTCTGAACACCACATCATCATCATCTTCATTTAATGACCCCATAAGTCCTTGAGGTTGGAGTCTGGGCAACTGAATGGAGCTAGTAGAGTGTTTTAATAGCTGGATGCCCTTCCTGTCACCAATGCAGAGGTTTTTTTCAGCAGATATATTGTCAGTGTGCTCAGAGAGAGAAATATCTGCCTCTACGTAGAATTGAACTCACAGCTTTCTGACTCTGAAATGAGAGTTCAATTTCTAGGCTACCACACCACTTCCTTTTAACACCATGTGCTTTTGGAAAATTGTTGTTGTTGCGAATAGCATAGAATAGATTAGATTAGAATAGAATAGAATAGAATAGAATAGAATAGAATAGAATAGAATAGAATAGAATAGAATAGAATAGAATAGAATAGAATAGAATAGCAGAGTTCAAAGGGGCCTGCTTAGGCAGGAAACCTGCTTAGGCAGGAAACTGTATACCATTTCAGACAAATGGTTTTCCAATCTCTTCTTTAAAACCTCCATTGTTGGAGTATTTACAACTTCTGGAAGCAAGTTGTTCCACTGATTAATTGTTCTGTCAGGAAATTTCTCCTCAATTCTAGATTGCTTCTCTCTTTGTTTAGTTTCCACCTCTTCTTCTTCTTCTTCTTCTTCTTCTTCTTCTTCTTCTTCTTCTTCTTCTTCTTCTTCTTCTTCTTCTTCTTCTTCTTCTTCTTCTTCTTCTTCTTCTTCTTCTTCTTCTTCTTCTTCTTCTTCTTCTTCTTCTTCATTGCACAGTTAGCCAGATATTCGGACTGGTTCGGAATTTTTATCCATTTATAAAGTCCTTCCAGAGAAATGATATTTCTTGCAGATATTGTTTCTCCATTATTATTATTATCTGTTCAATGTTAAGTCATCATACCTTGTATTAGCCTTCATATACACTGAATTCTTCCCAGGAACTTGGATGTTTTATCAATGGAGGTTTTTAAGTAGTGACTGGACAGCCACTGGTAATGATATAGGGTCATCTGCTTGAGCAAGGGGTTGGATTAGAGGATCTTCAAGGTCCCTTCTAACTCTGTTATGATTGATTGAAGTTGTAATGTATCTGGGTAGTACCTGTATGGATCCAAGCAGTGTGACATTTTGTAATTTGACAGACAGAAATTTTGTCAATGGTGACATTTTCTAAATGTCATCTAAGATTTTATGTTAGGTACCCAATATGTTGATAACCACTGGGGTCACCACAGCTGGTTTATAACATCAATTTTGATTTTCAGTTATTGATACATTGTATTTCTTCCCAATTCTCTGTGTGCTATTCAACTCTCTCAATATCTTAGATTTACCTTTGTTTTTTCAACCATAGTTGTATCTGGGGAGAGCCAAGACTTTAATATTTAGTAATACTTTGATATCATTATGTTGATGATGATTGGCAGCGTGCTTAATAATTGCAGTAGAAGAAATGATGGGATTCAAATTTTTTTATTACCAGTTCTGTGGGTGTGGTTTGGTGAGCATGGCAGGGGAAGGATACTGTAAAATCTCCAGTCAGAGGTGGCATTTGCCGGTTCTCTGAACTACTCAAAATTTCTGGTTCTTCAGAACTGGTCAGAACCTGCTGAACACTTCTGAGTAGAAGGAATGGTAATCAAAGAGAAAATACAGCAAAGTTACAGCATCAAAATGTTCTGTTTTCCAGCTGTGGTGTTTTGTTTTTTTTTGCTTTATTAGACTAATTCTTTCAAAGGTATATGAAAGAAATAAAGAGATAATCCACCAAGACTTTCTCCTGGAATATGTACAGCTGAGAAACTGATTTTACCACAGCTAACTACCTTAACTATTCTCTTTTATGCAATTTGGACAGAACTTGCATAGATTATATGCTGATAGATAGATAGATAGATAGATAGATAGATAGATAGATAGATAGATAGATAGATAGTCTGAATTTGACTCAGTGTTGTTCATATCCACCCTCACCATTCTGATTTAACATACAATTTTCTTCAGATTGTGCCAATGAATTAACCTTGAATCTCATTTGTTAAAGTCTGTGTCTTTGACGTTTCTTAATAATTTATGAGGATTTCACCATGTAGATATTTATATTTGGTGACTTATGGCATCATTTTTTATTGATATGGGACTTTAAATATTTATACCCTATGCTGCAGGAGGAAACTGATTTAGTTCAAATATATTGTAATCAATAAGCTGAGCATTAATACGCAAATCACACCTTACAGCAAAAGTACACAATAATGACACTTTCTTTCCTCTTCACTAAACCTCAGACAGGATCTAGATTTAAGTTGTAAATTGAAGTCGACATGATCCCCAGGCATGCTTCACATACCTACTTCCTTTTATTGGGATTCATTTAACCCACAATTAAACGTAAAAATATGGGATTTTAAAAATATTTCTTTACTAAGAAGAACTGAGGCAAGGCCAAGGAGCAAAGCCCCACTGGTATTATAGGTAGGTAGGTAGGTAGGTAGGTAGGTAGATAAATGGATGGATGAATAGATATAGATATGTGTGTGTATGTGTGTGTGTGTATACACACATACACACACACACACACACATTGGCATGTTCGGGTCTTTTACCATGTAAGATTGAGAGTATCTTGGTGATGTTTCGATGAGGTTCCAATCGCCATCTTCAGGCTGGTGCTTTCAACTTGGTGCTTGTGTGACCAAAGCATGATCGGAGCGGCTGTCTCTCTATAAATACTGGTGGGGAGGTGTGGTGTGGTGGCTCTGTTGTAAGAGGGCTGGTTGGCTATGTTGTTATTTCTTGATTGGTTGATGGAGTTGATGTTTGAAGATTGGTTGGCTTTTTCCTAAGAACATGTGTGGCTGAGGTATTGGCTGTGTATCTATCAGCCTCCTGTGTTGTAACAACCTGGGAAATGGATTGTGTGATGACCTTCTGAGTTCTATTGTTGTGACATCCTGGGTCTTGTGCTGTAATCTCCTGGGTCATTGGCTGTGTTGTAACATCTTGAGGTTTTGTGGTGTAACCTCCTGAGTTCTGTGATGTGATATTCTGAGTGGGTGGCTGCAACGTTCCGGGCTTTGGTTTGGCTCTAAGTTTGAGGTCTGGCTATATGTTCATGGCGTGTGTCAGTTTGCTTGGTTTGGGGGTTGGGGTGTTTGGCAGAGTTGATATTTGCAGATTGGTTGGCTGGTACTTGAAGATGGTGAGTGGGACCTCATCAAAACATCCTCAAGATACTCTCAATCTTACATGGGAAAAGGCCCGAACATGCCAAGACCTGCATATATATATGTATGTGTGTGTGTGTGTGTGTGTGTGTATACATACACACACACACACACACACACACACACACACACACACACACACACACACACACATATATATATATATATATTATATATTATATATATATGTTTTCGGAGGTTTTCGCGGGTATTTGTATGTGGATCTTTGGTTCTTCGGGTTTTCTCCTGTGTAGAATTGGAAGTATCTAGGCGACGTTTCGATGAAGTCTCATTCATCATCTTCAGGCTTGTGTCTTCGGCCCTGTGCTTCTCGGAGTAATGTGAGCTTGCAGCTGCTTCTTCCTTTTAACTGCTAGTGGGGGTGTGACTTGATTGGGTGGGGGCTTGACTGTGTTCTGATTGGGTGGGGGTGTGTTCTCATTGGTTGGGGGTTTGGCTGTGTTCTGATTGGTTGGGGGGTTGGCTGTGTTCTGATTGGCTGGGGGTGTGTTCTGTTCTGGTGAGGGTTTGGTTGTACTCAGGTTAGTCTTAGTTGCTGGGGGATTTGAGCTGGTGAGCTGTGATCCTGCTGTTTGGCTTCGCGTTTGTGGTCATGCCACATCTTCATGGTGGGTGTCAGTTCGCTTCATGTATAGGTTGGGGGGGGGTTTGAAGCAAGTAGTGATGCAGCTGCGGTGCGGCTTCTGGTCCGTGGTCGTGTCTCATCTTCTGTGTGAGTGTGAGTCTGCTTTCTACGTGGAAGTGTGGTGGCAGCTTCTTGTGTGGCCCTTGTGGGTGTGGGTCTGGTGTTCTTCTTCATGTTAGGTACTCATTTGTTAATGAGGGCAGGTTTCCAAATGGCTGGTAGGCGGGAGGTGTCATCTCGTTTATTCATGCTGTGTGGGCGTTTTTCTATCTCTATGGCTTCTCTGATTATTCTGTTGTTGAAGTGTTCGCTTTTGGCGATAGTTTTGGTATTTTTAAAGTCAATCTTATGTCCTGTGGCTTTGAGGTGTTGGACCAGGGAAGAGGTCGGTTCTTCTTTTTTGATTGAATTCTCGTGTTCTTCAATGCGTGCACTTATTCTTCTATTAGTTTGTCCGATGTATGTGGTGGGGCAGGAGGTGCAGGGGATTTCGTATACTCCTTGGTTTTCTAACTCAATTTTGTCTTTAGGGTTTCTTAGGATAGTGGATATTTTTCCGTTTGTGCAGAATGCTGTTTTAATGTTGTGTTTTTGGAGGATCTTGCTGATTTTGTCTGTAGTGGCTTTTATATATGGGAGGAGGGCTTTGCCGTTTTCTTGTTCTCTGTCTTGGATTTTGGTTGGGGTTTCTTTTTGGATTAAGCAAGTAATCTTTCTTTGGAATCCATTGGCTGTTAGTACGTTAGTGAGAGTGTGTAGTTCGGTTTTTAGGTGTTGTTCGTCGGCTAAGCATTTTGTTCTGGAGATGAGTGTCTCGGCTACGGAATTCAACACTTCATCGAAACATCGCGTAGATATTTCCAATTCTATGCAGGAGAAAACCCGAAGAACCAAAGATACACACACACGCACACACACACACACACACACACACACACACACACACACACACACACACACACACACATATATTACCCTGAATATGTATATATTATATATATATAAAATCAGAGAAGCCATAGAGATAGAAAAACTCCCACACAGCATGAATAAACGAGATGATACCTCCTGCCTACCACGTTTGGTTGTACTCAGGTTAGTCTTAGTTGCTGGGGGATTTGAGCTGGTGAGCTGTGATTCTGTGACCACGAACGCGAAGCTAAACAGCAGAAAACCTGAAGAACCAAAGATATATATATATATATATATATATATATATATATATATACTTTGTATTACAATTATTTAAAATTATCAGCTTAAAAACCTTACACACACACACATATATATATATATATATATATATGTATGTATGTATGTATGTATGTATGTATGTATGTATGTATGTTTGTGTGTGTGTGTGTGTGTGTGTGTGTGTGTATGTGTGTGTGTGTTAGGTTTTTGAGCTGATAAATAATTAAACAAGGGAGACTAGTATAGATCTATTTCGAGCTACTTAGCTCTCGTCAGCTAGCCATACCCTTATTGGGATTCGAACCTGGGAAGTATTATATGTGAGGCAGTTGTATATACAACTTGTATATATGCAGGTCTTGGTGTGTTTGGATCTTTTCCCATGTAAGATTGAGACTATCTGGGCAACGTTTCGATGAGATCTCACTCACCATCTTCAGACTGGTGCTTTCGGCTTTGTGCTTGTGCGAGCAAAGCGTGATCTGAGCTGCTGTCTCCCTATATATACTGGTGGGGAGGTTGGCTGTGTTGTCATTTCTTGATTGGTTGATGAAATTGATGTTTGCAGATTGGTTGGCTTTTTCTTAAGAACATGTGTGGCTGAGGTATTGGTTGTGTGTCTATCAGCCTCCTGTGTTGTAACAACTTGGGTAATGAGCTGTGTGATGACCTTCTGAGTTCTATTGTTTTGACATCCTGGGTCTTGTGCTGCAATCTCCTAGGTCTTAATGACCTGGGTAATGGGCTGTGTGATGATCTTCTGAATTTTAATCTTGTGACACCCTAGGTCTTGTATTGTAATCTCCTAGATCGTTGGCTATGTTGCAACATCCTGAGGATTTGTGGTGTAGCCTCCTGAGTTCTATGATGTCATATCCTGAGTGGGTAGTTGTGATGACATTCCAGGTTTTGGTTTGGCTCCGAGTTTGAAGCCTGGCTTTGTGTTCATGGCATTTGTCAGTTTGCTTGGTTTGGGGGTCGGGGTGTGTGGCAACTGGTGATGCAGCCATGGTCTGGTCTCTGGATAGTAGTTGCCTTTCATCTATGGGGTGGGTTTGGGTTTGAGTGTGGTGAGGGAGATTGGTGGTGGTGTCATGTGTTGTTTTGGGTCCAGTGTTGTTTTGGGTCCAGTGTTGGTTTTCGTGGCTGGAACTCATTTGTTGATAAGGGCTGGTTTCCAAATGTCTGGTAGGCGGGAGGCGTTTGTTCATGTTATGGGGGTGTTTCGCTATTTCAATGGCTTACTTGATTATTCTCTTGTTGAAGTGTTCAGTATTGGAGATTATGAAATTAATTTTGAGGGAACCAAACTAATCTCCAATACTGAACACTTTTCACAGAAAATAACTTTTATACTTAATACTTAAAAGTATTTGGACAAGAAGTTACAGAAAATGTCGTGGTACTTGTCACTGTCTTCATTTCCTAGAATGGCATGTTATTCCATCATCCAATTTCATAATGGCAATTTCAGGAAAGTAGGCTAAAAACATTTTTACTGCTCTAAATGTGTCAGAATTTTTTTTAAGTTAAAAAATCCAATAGATTTAAGTAAAATTAACCATATTCTCCTACCTTTCTTTGAACTTCAAATAATATTTTCTTTCATAACTTTTGAGAAGAGGATACTGCTATATTGACACCTTCTTTTCCTTCCTCAAAAACTGATGATGATGGCGATTATCTATGAGATTCTCAGCAGTTCCAAGAAGGCTCCATATTCATTTGCACTATTCAGGTGACTGCGAGGGCCACTGATAAATCTCCAAATAGTCTCAACAACTCTCAGAAAGAGTGCTAACGATCAGATGACTGCAAGGAATATAAATCCTTCCATCCTGCATCATTCAGTCAGAATTGAAAAAGTTTCTTAGATGAGAAGTGAAATGTCTTCAAGGAAAAACAAAGACCAGTTGCTTTTTTGGAAAAACAACTCTGGGGCAAAAACTATTGATCTATTCTAGGTAAAGAAAGACTGATCATCATTTGATTTATAAAGACTATGAATCAGAGGTATGTTCTGCATTGAAACATATTTTTTCCAAGATCTTCATAAGAATGTAATGTCACCATTCATACGATTTGCAGAGAAGCCAATCATTTCCATGGAAACAGCCATAAAATTCAAATCTCACCATTTTTTTTCCCTCACTTATTTTGTGATCATTATTAATTCTGTCATATAGTAGCTCTTTTATGAAACATATCTGATCCAAAGTACAAAAGCAATTAACAGTTATTATTATTGTTGTTGTTAAATTAGGGTAAGTGGAATTTGAAATAGAAGGGAATGCCCAACACTTTCTGCTTCCTGATATCACCAAAAATTACAAAATTAAAAGATAATGGTTTTTAAATCAATTTCTGATAAACAAACAATAAAAAACTTTGTCTGGGAATATGAGATTCTATATACCCAGATATTAATCAAGAAGAAAAAAAAATCTTATGTATATAAAATACAGTTAAAACAATGCTGGGAGGTATAAGTTTATTGTGAATGAATGAGAATGTGAAACCTATTCCACCACAGAGGAGATACTCCGTGGTAAACAAGTTTTAGAGAAGAAATGAGGGAAGGAAACAGATGTGGAATGCTAAGAAGCTTGTTTTGTTTGGAGAATATTAGTGTTTTGCCTGTGGAGGGGAGAATAATTGTTTGATGGAGAATCTGTCTGACAATTTTCTTGTTATACTCCACTGTGAATGAGCAAAACAAAATTTTTGCACATATATATATCTTCATTATTAATGATTATGATGTTTGTCCATAGTGTTCAAAGCGGACCTTGACATCTAATGGATTTTGAGCTGTTCATGGTGTGTCCACAAGTGGCTGGTAAGGCCTATATGGGCACGGAATGTTCTGCCACATGTCGGGCAAACAAGTGTAGGCACCATTGTTGCAGCATTTGCAGCTCTGGCATTTGCTCGCTTCCTTTTTTCTGTAGTAGTTCTTTAGTCTTCAAGTGTCTGGCAGCCTTGGTGGATCAAGTGCTCCATGGTGCACCCTGTTGCCATGTTAATTGATCTTGTACCAGGGTTTCCCAGGAGGAGTGTTGATGTCCAGGGACTTGATGGTGGCTTTCAACATGTCTTTGTATTGCTTCCTTTGTTCCCTCCCCCCTGTATTTAGCATATGGTATACAATGTCAGAGAAATCTACACGTTAGACACAATACAGTCCTGATAGCATAATTCATTACTTTTGGCCCTTGTTGGCTTTATACCAATTCCTGTAGTTAGTAGTGCTCAGGTGCTAACTTTTCCAGGCTTCTCTGTTGTTTTTGCCTTTCCTCATATTGTGATGGCTCACATCTGGCCAGGTCCAATTCTGGCTTCTGCTCTCTCTGCACATTTTCCACCCAAGTGGTACCCATTTATCTACTTGCAATATTGCATGTGTTTGAATTTCTGAATGGGCAGGAGCTAGGAATTGAGCGATGGGAGCTCACTCCATCTAATGGAGCCAGGCTCGAATTGCTGGAGAGCAGTCCATTCCTGGCCAGCAGTTCCAGTGTTATTAATCCTCTGCCCCATGGCATCACTCCCATGAGAAGCCCCCATGCCCAACATAATGAGAAGACAAGCCAGGGAGGCTGTAGAGTGATTGAAATATAAGAGAAAACATCATCTGTATTCTCCTCATTTTCTTCTTTCACCTCCTTCTCCATCATCTTCAAAAATGAAGAAAACCTAGATGGCATCAATAGAAATTTTCGAACTCCCTGAAATGATAGAAAAACAGAAATCTCTTTTGCAGAACACCTGATATTTGGACATATTCAGAAGCATTTGTGGAGAGGCATGAAGCAAGACCAATGACAATTTGATAAAAGACACAATTATTTCATCCTGACAAAATCAAGTTCCTTGGATGCCACTGGATGCAACATGAATTCAAACTACTGGGAATAAGGATCCCTCCTTTTCCCATCAGGAATATCCATCATAAGCTCAAATAATGAAGTAAGCTCAAAAATACCTTTAAGACAAAATTTAAAGACATTCTCATATCATTTAAAAATAAAGTAGTAAAACATAAGTCACATTTTACAATGAGAAGAGAGCCTTCAAGACATTGAAGATTGATTTTGCTGTAGCTTTAATCTATTTGGATCTTCCTGTTACCCACTGTCTAAGTATCACTGATATGCAAGCATTTTGGCAGGAAAAAAAAATATTCACAGGGAATATTTGTTAGCTGTTCTGATTGGATGGATTCTAACTTCAAATATCCTCACTACAAATTCTTTTGGGAGTCTGAAAAAGTGAGAGAAATAAGATATCTTTTTAATCTGTGCTTTACTAAAAGTGGATGAGTGATTTAGGAATATAAATTTATCTTTAGAAATGAGTTGTGCTGCTTAAAAATTTAGTCTATATGTTTATTAAGTGTTAGTATGTACCATTAACATCTTCTTTAAAATGTAAAACACTGATAAAAGCTATCCTTTCAAATAGGTACATATCATTAAAATTAAGTGTGCTAAAATATCCTATTCACATTTCACAGGTCCTACCTTTCCATTGTAAAATGAGGAAACTAATTTCAGGCACTAGATGCTGGATCTCATGAAGAAGAAGCAGATTAACATTAATTGTTAACATTTTACTGCTAATGTTAATTTACTACTAGGACAGGAGCTACAGTAGTGACTGAAATAGAATGGACAGAGTTTAAACTGGTTTTTATTAGTACTTGGAATATTTAATCAAATTTTAAATATTGATTAAATATTTTTAAATATTTAATCAAATATTTAATCAAATTTTGGTCCCCACAATATAAAAAAAGTTGTTCAGACCCTAGAAAGAGTGCAGAGAAGGGCAACAAGGATGATTGGGGGCTAGAGGATAAAACTTATGAACAACAGTTGCAGGAATTGGGTATATTTAGTCTAGTGAAAAGAAGTACTAGAGGAAACATGATAGCAATATCTCAATATTTGAAGGGCTACCACAAAGAACAGAAGGTTAACTTATTTTCCAAAGCATCAGAAGACAAGACAAGAAGCAATAGATGGATAGATAATCAAGGAGAGAAGCAACCTAAAGAGAAATTTCCTAACAGTGAGAACAATTAACCAGTAGAACAGCTTGCTTTCAGAAGTTATAGGTGCCCCATCGCTGAAGGCTTTTAAGAAGATAGTGGACAACCACTTGTCTGAAATGGCATAGGTCTTCTGCTTGGACAGGGGGTTCGACTAGAAGACCTCAAAGGTCCCTTCCAACTCTGTTTTTCTATATTTTTAAAATGTTCAAATCTTCAACTCTTAATTTGTGTGGTATGTATGGGAGTATGAGATGACATTTTTGAAAATGGAAAATTATCTCTTGGGGGTTATTGGAGGGCAATTTACCAATTAACTTTTTACATGATCTCAACGGTTCCAAGATTCACAAAACAGAATCTGGGTGCTTTATATAGTTCCAAGGCTTGCCTACTCTTTCCATGGAGCAAAGTGCATCAGGTTGTTCAAGTAGCATCTGATATGTGAATTTTGGATTGTATAGCAAAATGATTTGGTACTAAATCCCAAAGAACTTAATGAGTTCTAGGTAGACGTGCTTAGGATTTATTATTTATTTATTTTTAAGCAAATTTATATAGCTGCCCATCTCCCCCAAAAAAGCAATTCTGATTTGTATTGCATGGTTAGCTGGCTAATACAGTCATTTTGAGCTGATGCGGAAACACACAACATATTTATTATGGCAGATAGGGGTGTGTATAAAAGTGCCATGGTGCAATTTGTATATATAAGAAAAGAAAGGCTTATCCTGTCAGGTGCATTTGCTTATCTTGATCAGTGACAATGAATTAGCAATATATCTAATTCTAAAAGCAGCACAATTCATTATTTTAACTTGAATTATGTGTATTTGTTGCAGGCATGAATTTCATTTGTCCGTATACAACTGCTCAACTATAGCTGTATGTATAGTTTGTTGCAGTCTGTGATCTTGACAATAAAACCATAAAAGTATGTACAATAAATCCAAGTTGAACAAATATATTGATTGAGACTGGCAAGCATTCACTAAAAATACATTGCTTTCCAAGGCTCACTTTCCACATTATAAAACCATCACTGAACTATGTGTGTTTCTAAAGGAGGGGAAAAAAAATCTGCTCTAGAAAGTTAACTTTTGCAAATAATGCATTTTTAAAAGAGCACATTGTGATATTTCATAAATCTAATCTCTGCATGTCAAATTTTATCTCTAAAATATACACACAAACATGTGTATGTTTTTATAATATATGTTTTATTAATACATTTTTATTATACATAAAAAGTTCCATATCTATCTGAACAGCGTGTTGTCTGGGCACAGTTAGTTTTAAGTAGAGATACAATGATAATCATAATAATAATCATAATAAACATCAATATTAATTACAAAATAATAATTCGATTAATTTATCCATCTTGAAAATTTTTCAGTACAAATTTGTTTTTATTATCTTTTTAATCTTTTTAGTTTCTAATCTCTGTTTCTGTTAGTTAGGTAAAGATAAAGGTCCCCCTCACACATATGTGCTAATCATTTCCAGCTCTAGAGGGCAGTGCTATTCTCTATTACAAAGCCGAAGAGCCAACGCTCTTCCCACTGAAGTGGTCCCTATTTTTCTACTTGCATTTTTACATGCTTTCAAACTGCTAGGTTGGCAGAAGGTGGGACAGGTAACTCATTCCATTACACAGTGCTAGAGATTCAAACTGCCAAACTGCTGACCTTTCTGAATGACAAGGTCAGCATCTTAGCCACTGAGCCACCATGTCCCTTTTATTAGTTAGCCATTGGTAAAACAAGTCCCATGTTAAAAAGTATTCTGTTTCTTCCTTTTTTTATTTTAAGTGTCAATCTATTTTAACTTTTAAGTATACACACAAAACTGTGTGTATGTTTGAAGAGATGGCACACTGCAATGTGCAGTATTAAAGGTAGTCTCAAAACACAACCACTTGTTTAGTGTCTATTCAAAATTTGACACTTAAAAATGACCTACGATCAGTCCTCATACTTATAATAATCACATTCCCACAGTCACAAAATTTAGGTTCTTGGCAACCAGCATATTTTTACGATGGTTACAGCATTCTAGGGTCATATAATCACCATTTGCAGCCATCCCAGCCAGCTTCTAACAAACAAAGTCAATAAGGATACTGCATCTGCTTAACGACCATATGGTTTACTTAACAATTGCAGTGATTTACTTAACAACTATGGCCAAAAAAAAAGGTTGTAAAATTGGGCACAAGTCACTTAACCTTGCTTAGCAGTGGAAATTCTGGCCTCATTTGTGGCATAAGTTAAGGACTACCTGTTCAGAGTTTGTTGATGGAAACAGAATAAAAATAAATTGTAAAAGGTGCACGCTGTAGATCCAGCATTAAGTCAAACAATTCTTGTAATTAAACTGAATATTTAAGAGATGTTGATGAGAAGTTAAAGAAGAGTGTGAGCATTAACACTAGTCTAGTTGCACAGAACTTTTGATTCTGAGCACTGTCCAGCCATCACATAGTTGATTCTTGATGCATATATTTCTCACTTATAAACTATTAGAGCTTCTCCTAAACTTTTGTCTTGTAGTAGTTTAGATTACAAATCCCACCGGTCCAAAGCCACCCTTGGCCATAGGAGGACCAATTTGAATGTTCAGGACAATAATTGCAACAGTAAGTCTATCTATCTATCTATCTATCTATCTATCTATCTATCTATCTATCTATCTATCTATCTATCTATCATCACCATTTATATCTGTCTATCTGTCTATCTATCATCCATTCATACACCCATGCATCCATGCGCCCATCCATCCATGTGTCCATTCTGTCAGGATTCTGGCAGTTACTCCAATTAAATCATCTCGAGCTACACTCCTAAAACTAAAAAAAAAAAAAAAATTGAAGGTAACATTCTATGTCCGGCGTTTACCTAGGCGTAGCCAACTCTGAGACACGTAATTCACTGTCACCCTTGATCCTGCTTTCCCCCCACACCTCTCTGGGTGTATTATCCAACAAAAAATGTCCATAGCCAAGAGTCATTAATCATGCTCTCCAATTAGATTTTTGCATGACAGAAGCTTCAGTCATCTAATCAGTGTTTGAGAAAAATATGAATGGAATGTATTTTTGATTCCACACTGCTGCCTGCTCTTTGAAACTCCCCCCTTCTTTCTCTTGTCAACTATAAAATGTGTATACAAAATGTTTTATGAGTTGACACATCCATCCATCCATCCATCCATCCATCCATCCATCCATCCATCCATCCATCCATCCATCTATCTATCTATCTATCTATCTATCTATCTATCTATCTATCTATCTATCTATCTATATCTATCTATCTATCTATCTATCTACACACACATACACACACAAACACAAATGTCCCAGTTGATGAGCCAAGAAAATTTAGCTCAAAACAATTAGAAATATAGAAGACCTTTTTGGTAGTAAAATTGGTAGTAGTGGTGGATTGCCAAAATGAGGTAGTCTCCCAATTTTTAGAATAATGTTTCATTCATAAATGACATATAGCTATTGAAGCATTGCATACTAATTACCATTGACTGCAGAATAATTCTAAGGTTGGAAAGAACAATTTGAACAATTAAGCAATGTGTGTCCAAGTCCCTTTTTCTAGTGTTTGCAATACTTTAATCATGTCTGGATAAGGAAAAAAAAAAGTTAGTGAATCTTTCTAGGTCTCAAGTGATTTTTAAGCTATATTTGTAAGTCAGTGCCTCTTAAGCCTCCCTGGTATATAAGGATAATTTAGATTTGTGGCTTTGGAAGAACAGTTCAGTATCCATCTGTAAAGTATCAATTTAAGAAGCTGAGCTTGCGATAAGACATTCAATTATCTTGAAGTCAGGTTTTGCAGACTTGTATCTGTTCTAGAGGAGGGAAGATGGCCCTAACTCATCACCATCCTATGATGTCAGATTGGCACCCAATAATGTATTCTTCCTGATATGCATTTGTCATATATTATAGGGATTTACTGCTGTTAGATGAATTGATGCTACTGAACAGTAACCTCAAAAAAAGATTAACACTCTTCAGGAGCTGTGATGTGGAACATGAAAGAGGCGGAAGGGGAAAAAAAAAGGAATCAAAATTCCTAGCCAGGCTTGTCAGCATATAAATTCAGTTGTCCTGAGAAAAATTTTATGCTTGTCTCCCTTACCAGATCCACAGCAATTTGCCCTGAGTTAGAGAACTTGTCTGAGAGCCGTTCTTAAAAGAAGTTGATAGGGTTTTATCATTCATCCAATTCTGCTTATTATTTTCCACATGAATATAGAATTTTTCCACAACATTTTCCTCAAACAATGAACATTAAAGTACATTAACATGCTAAACTCTCAAGGCTAAAGTTTTTACAGTTGTATAAACATTGTCTAAAGAAGCCCATTATTTATGTATTTATTTGTTTTTCTACCATTATTTTTTTATAAATAATTCAAGGCATAGAACATACCTAATGCTCCTTTTTTCTCCAGGTTTTCCATAACAACAATCCTGTGAGGTAAACTGGGCTGAAAGTGTGTGACTCGCCCTGAGTCACCCAGATGGCTTTCAAATTAGGGCAGGACTGGAACTCACCATCTTCTGATGATTGGCCCAAAAGTCACCTAACTGACTTTCATGTCGAGGGCTGGATTATAATAATTCAGCATCCTGCTTTCTAGCCTGGTGCCTTAATTACTGGATCAAGTACTGTAGGCTACTTCTGCTGACTGCTGGCTGACTGCAATTTGGCAGTTCAAATTTCACCAGGCTCATGGTTGACTCAGGCTTCCATCCTGCCGAGGTGAATAAAATAAGGACCCAGATTGTTTGGGGGGCAATATGCTGACTCTATAAACTGCTTAGAGAGAGCTGTAAAGCACTGTGAAGCAGTATATAAATTTAAGTATTATTGCTATTACAACAATGTTATCTTATGATATTATGTTATATTATGTTATTTTATATGTAATAATATAATAGTATAATAATAATATAATATGTAATAATATGCCATGCACAGGTTCTTTATCTCCCTGTGATTCTTTGTCACAATGTCATTAATGCTTTGGAACATCAATGCCATTTTTTAAAAATTCCACTCATTTCTCCCCAATGGAGCATTTTGCCTTATTTTAATAAGTCCCACTCTTGCTCAATAGTCCAAAAACAATATATTCATATATATTCAACATATAATGTTGCTCCTTAGAAAAGTACAATAATCGTAGTTCTTTATATTCCAGGATCATTCAATCAGTTCCATTTAGTCCAGAAAGCTTTCCAAATATCTCCTTCCATCCACTCTATAAGTTTAATCATATATCTTAACATTTACTTAGATATCTTCCTTGTTCTCACAATTGTGTCTCCAGTAATCATAACGCAGATAATTATAGAACAGTATCACTGTAGTCCTCCAGATAAATGTTCATTTCTCTTATAAGAAATTTTCCCAGGAATATGGTATATTCTCCATTCATCAGTAGGTGGCACCCTCAGCTTGGGTTACAGCACTGTCTCAAATCTGACAGGTATTAATCCAATTTTAATTCAATTTATGGAAGCAAAGTCAGTTATTTAAGTAGATAGTTCCAGCATTTTAAAATGCCTTTCCAAAACAGCACCTACCCAATTTAAAAGTCCAGTTCTCTATGTTTTAATTTTTTTTTACTTTTCTCCCCTTAGTTCCTTTCTTTCAAATTTTGGATTTTTCTCTATGTAATTGTTCACCATTTTAATAAGTAGTTTTAAGAGTCTCTTTTCCTAGATTTTCTTTTTTTCCTTTTAACAATAGATTCTAGGTTTAAAAAAAGGGAATAATCTTATCCAATTCCAGTCACTATTCTTCTACACCACTCCTGAACTTTCTTTGTTGTCTTGGCTGTTTCCAGCTTCATGGCAGCCATGATGGCTGCCTCTTCTCCTTGTTGTGGATGAGAGGAAAGAAGCCCAGGATTGAGTGGAAGAGTTGTGGCTCTCCACAACCTGCAGAGCACCCCACTTTTCTTTACCAACCCCTACAAAGTGGCTATAGCTCCTTTTGGAGCCCTCCAACGAAAAGAACTCAGCACAGGAACGCAAAGACCCACTCCTCACATCCAATCTCACCACAATGTCAGCCAGAAGTCCTATTTCCCAGCATTCATTGAACAGTCTTCAAGCTGAGTGGTTCCAGGATTATCTAAATATGTCATGAACCCCAGCTTGGAAAATCTGGGAGCTGTAGACTTTCTAGCTTTCGTGTATTCTGAGGTCCAGGCTGGAACCACTGTGTCAGGCTGAAAAATATTCTGCACATCAAACTTTCCAGGACTCCTGTGTCTGAATGGTGCATTCACAGCAATGTTCATCCCCTCCATTCAAACATTTGACATGAGATTCCAGGCTGAATATCTTTGGCATATATTACGGGATTCCCTGTAACATTCACAAAAACATCTTCAAAGACATCTGGTGTACACTGAATAACATCTGGTAGGCAACTCAGGAATTGGTAGCTCCACAGTGTTCAGTGCAACTGTTTGGCATTGGTCATTTGGCCTCTGTCATCCTTCTCCCATATCATGTGAAAGAACACTGAACATGGCTCTCAAACAGGATGAAGGGAAATAACATGGTGTCTTCATTTTGAGAAGAGGGGTGCATTGTTCTACTAAGCAGCTTCAAGGATGTGCTTCACCTGAAGCTTTTTCAAAATGAAAATCCTATTGATATTTTGCACAGTCTGTCAGACTCCAAAAATCTAGAAAGACACTCTTAGAGATACTTCTAAGCAGTTTCCTTTATTGTTCCTTGCCTATAGAGAGAAATCTTTTCAAATTAATGCACAGCACCTGCATTGAACATATACTCTGAGAACTCCTTGGGAGAAACTGTTTTAAGACCTTCCCCCACCCCACAAATCTAAATTTTCCTGAATCTTGCCTGTCCAGAATACATTCCCTCCGATCTGGGAATCCAGACCACATTCCACACCATATCACTGGTAGAAATCTTAATAGGGAATTCTCAACATAATTATATTAAAATCAGAAAATTCTGTGGGATAAGTCATAAGATTTAAAGATATTGCAAAGCTGACTTTATATGAGCGATATGATCAGAAATCAGGCTGAAAATCAATGACTGAAATCTCACAATAGACCAGATGAAAATGTGGTTGATGGGCTTCCAATTCAGTATGGTTGTACAAACCCAATCAGTTGATTAGCTCATAATTTAGTGGATCCAGAACATAGGCTTGAATAGGTCATGATTAAGCTAATTTATCCATGGATAATACATATTACAAAGTCAATATTTACATCAATTGGATTCAGATGCTAGTAGAATTTACTAGAATTGCAAATCTTTGACTAGACAAAAGAAAAACATCACAAGTTCTGACTTTTGAAAATGTACATGGATTTTAAACAACTCTATCACATTCAACAATGTAATGTCTACTCATTGTATTGTTAAGGATAACAAGATAGATGGAGAAAGAGAAAAATCAACTTATTTGAGGAAACCCTAAAGACGAGAGCTCCCACAGAGCATAGATTTCTTCTTATCATTTCTGTAAACTATCAGAAAGACCCCCTAAGAAACAAAGATTTTTCTGGTCTCCTCTCTTGAAGAGCGACATATTGAAATAAAAATGTAGGCACCATTTTCATAGATATTTTTTTATTCCAGGAATTTTTTCTCAAGTGTTTTTCTCAAGTTTGGCTTTTACTTTTTAATCCTTATTAGTTCTTGAAAACATGTTTTTTTTTTTTACTTAAAAAAACTTTCTTCCATGAAAGTTCCTTGTGCCTTGTTAAATAAAATGTAATACTTTTGTGATATTGTTTTACACACACACTCATTCTCTCTCTCTCTCACTCTCTTGTCTCTGTCTGTCTCTCTCTCTCTCTCACACACACACACTTACTTTGGTTCCATGCTCATAAATTTCCAGTGCCAAACTATGTTCAAGCTTCAAGAACAATTAAAACAAGGGGATTTTATGTTCCCCTAAATGATGTCAGAAAGGGGTTTTCTTGCAGTTTCTGAAGACCAAAAATACATGCTTCAGTAATATCAAAGTCACCATAAAAGGTTAAAGTCATAAAAGTCACAGATGGTTAAAACTGTGACAGAAAACTGCTGGCTATTAAATGTACAGGCTGGCGAAGTTGAAGAAGAAGAAGGAATGAGACACATTAAAACTCTTAAAATAGCCCTGTAACCTTGATATACCTCCCAGAATAACTACCTCTTGTCTTTCTTTTCTTCTCAGGCTGAGAGAATATACCTATTTTCCCTCTTTTAACAACTTTTTTTGGAGCAGATGCTCAATTGCTCCTTTCCTTCCTTCTCAGGAGAAAAGAAAAAAAAAAACTTCTTAAATATCTAATAGCTCCATAAGCATGCCTTAGGGTGGTCAGAATGTTGTCTGAGAATAGCCTTTGTGTCCTTTGAACCTCTGAGTTAATACCTGGATGATCAATTAATAGGCACTTTGGCTATTAATGAAAATTGGGCAGCTAGAAAGATATTGTGTGCTGTAAATTTAATGGTATGTTATTGCTACACATTTAGTCTCATTTAAACTTAATCAATATCGGAGGCTCTTGCAATATTATTTTTATGGCATGTCAATAGACACATCTGGAGAAATTTATTTATTTATTTATATTTGAGAATTGTATCTATCCTACCTTTTTGTTAGACATACACATAACATTTCTTCCTGTTTTCTCCCAGAACCTCAATCCAATGACATTTGCTGAGCTGAGAGATTGTGATTGACCCAAAGTCACCCTAGAAAGCTTTCATGTCTGGTGTTGGATGAAAATCTGGTTATAAACATTTCTAGTACAATACCTTAACCCATATATGACACCAACAATTAATTCCCATCTTCAGACTGAAAACATATTGTACATCTTAAATTACAACTTCTATCATTCCTGAGCTGGTAAGGTGGTGGTAATTGTTGTTTTATCCTCTGTGTTTTTATGTCAGGATACCAAAATAGCAATAGCCATAGTACTTAGGCTTATAAACCACTCTCTAATGGTTTAGAGAGTCAGCATATTGCCCCCAGTAATCTGAGTCCTCATTTTACTGACGGATCCTTTTTCAGAAGGATGAATGAGTCAATCATGAGCTGGTGAGGCTCAAACTGCCAAATTGCTGGCAATTGGCAGAATTAGCCTGCAATACTGCATTCTAACCACTGTGCCACATGAGTCTTGAAATCAAGAAAGGCATGCAAAGCTATTTCCAAGCAATTACCTTTATTGTTGCCCATTTTAAGACAGAAATCTTGCCAAACTAAAGCAACTACTTGCATCATTGATAGTATACTCTGAGAAATGCTAGGAAAGATCCTTCTTAATTCTCTTCCTTGCAAGAAAACTATTTAAGTTTTGCTACTTCTTGCTTTTCTGGAATGGAAGAGCCCCTCCCTCCAGGAAAATCAGACTACATTCTACCATATTTTTAGTCCAAAACATTATGAGAACAGCAGATTTTTAAATACTATTGTAACATATAAGGGGTGACAACAAATGTAACATTATGCTTTTACATTTATTGAATTCTTAAATTTTTCTTTCTTTTTCTAGGGAATGAAATGCAAACATACAGTATTTTTATGAGACCATTTGGTGTCTTTTAAAAATACAGCAGGATTATTGTGGTATTTGCACTGAGGAGGAAATAAATTTCTTAGCAATGTTTGTGCAATTTATTTTCCATATTTTAAGGCAAAGTAGCTGAGTTTCTTTCTCTGCTTTATTCTTATAATTTAAAACACAATGAAATTTCATTAGCTAATCACTCCTCAAATTCATTGAGGGACTACCTTCTATAGTCTCCTAAAATTTGGCCTCTGGAGTTGCTAGCTCCATTATCTTTGCTTCACATAGCAATGAAAGAACTCATTCTTTTCATGGCTTCATTGTAAAATTCATGGGGCTCAGCAAATCCTGATTTCTTCACTTGCTTTTCCATTTCTCTTCAGAGAAATTAACAATTCACAAATCCCTGTCTCATAGAAATCTTGCCAGATCATTCTCTCCATAATCCCCTAGAAACAGATGCAAGGAAGGCTATCACAAATATTAGAGAATTCCTCAGCATTTTTATAATTGGAGGCTTTTAAGAAGAGACTGGACAGCCATTTGTCTGGAATGGCATAGGATCTCCTGCTTGAGCAGAGGTTTGGACTAGAACACATGTGTCAAACTTGTTATGTTTTTTCCATTCACAGAGCTGGGCTGGGCATAGCCTATGACACATCCAGCCCACAGCTCGCCAGTTTGACACCCCTGAACTAGGAAATCTCCAGGGTCCCTTCCAGCTCTATTCTCTATTCTATTCTATTATGTATCCTGTTGAATTTCTCCTCAGAATTTTATGAACCCAAATAGATTTCTGGAATTATTTTGACCTCTTCTGAAAGATTCAGAAATAGTACATGTCTATTGTTTAATTCTCTGTACCATAAAGCTGGGTCATATTGGACTTTGTACAGATTGTTGAGAGATATACTACAAAAATTAGATGGGGCCAAGACCCAGTATGGTTTGATTGAATAAAGTGAGATTATTTAAGAAATACAATAGGGTCTTTAAGTAATCTTAAAATGCCTTTTCTCCATTTTTAAATAAATCTCTGACCACGTCAACAGTATAGGCCAACATTTCAGCCCTGCTTTACCTTGAATATCTCTGGGGGCCATGAAAAGGATGATTCAAAGCTAGTTATGACACACACAGGCTGTATTATTTACATACCTGTCACAAAGCAACTGTTCATATCATAAATCCCACACAGAAATAAACGCAGATGTTTCTCTTTTAATATTACCTTAACTAGGTCACTATGGGAACCAGATTCTCTCTCAAATGGAAGGTTGGCTTTTTAATTACTAGACCACATTCTGTATCATTAAAGTATCATGTCTCTATAATTATTCGGGCATTTGCCTCTCAGTTTGCTGTGTTCTTGACAATGTGTATGAATTTATTCAACTTTTAAGATTAAAGATATAGAACTTTCACTTTGATCCCTTGTACTTTCACTGATGTCAGGAAAATGCCAAAGAAATCATCTTCTTGATTCTCTGTATTGCACCCTTCACAAAAATCAAAGGGCAGGGTCTTTTTGGTCGTGGCAGCTTTAAATATTACCCTGTTTCCAGGGAAGCTCATAAATTAGAACATAGAATAATAGGGTTAGAAGGGACCTTGGATATATTCTAATCCAACCCACTGCTCAGGAAGGAAACTCTGTACCAAACTTAGCATCACATTACTTTTTCCCCTTTGCTAAACCAGGTAGGGATGTGGCCAGCATGTTATGTATCTGGCCCATGGGTGGGGAATTTGACAGCCCTGCTCTATACTATGCCAGACAAATGGAAGTCTAGTCTCTTCTTGAAAACCTTCAATGATGGAGCACTCATTTCTTCTATAGATAAACATTCCACTGATTAATTGTTCTCCCTGTTAGGACATTTTTCCTTAATTATAGGTTGAATCTCTCCTTAATAATCTTCCACCTATTACTTCTTGTCCTGCCTTTTTTTTCCAGCCCTTCACGTACTGGAAAACTGTTATCATATTACTCCTATTCTCCCCTTCCTTAGACTAGGCATACTATTTCCCACAATCATTCATTGTATGATTTAGTCTTCAGACAGTAATCATTTCAGGGTCTTAACCAGGGGTGGGATTCTACCAGTTCGCACCTATTCGCTAGAACCGGTTGTTAACATTCTAAGCAGTTCAGAGAAGCAGTTGTTAGAAGAAATTACTGGCCTATATGGAAGGCAGGAAAAAAACATTCTGGTGTTGCTTACAGAAACTGCCTCTCTGTTAACCTTTATTATATTCTTGGCAGGACTAGGCTTCCTGTCTCTGGAACATCTCTGGAGATTTTTCCCCTTCTTTGCTGGTACTTTGCTTGTGTGGAGTGACCATTTAAAGTTACAATGGAACTGAAAAAAATGACATGAGCATTTTTCACACATGACTGTTGCAGCATCCCCACAGTCATGAGAGGCCAAGCAAAGAGATGCGTGCCTTGATGTGAGTGATATTGAGTTGGCCACACCCAGCCAATAATCACCAAGCCATGTCCACCCAGTCATATGACCACCAAGCCATGCCCACCACCTAAGCCACACCCACAGAACCAGTTGTTAAAAATTTTGAATCCCACCCCTTGTCTTAACATCTTTTATGGTGATCAGAACTGGACACAATATTTTAAGTGTGGTTTCACCACCGCAATATAAAGCAGTACTATCACTTCACATGATCTAAAAACTATGCATTAGCCTTTTTTTCACAGTTGTAGCACACTGCTGGCTCATATTTAAATAGTGTTCTACTATGACACCTACATCATTCTCATAGTTTCTAATGTTGAGCCATCTATACTATATCTGAGCATTTGGGGTTTTTTGTGTGTATAGGACCTTCCTTTTTTTTCACCGCTGAACAAAACAACTCAACAAAACTACCTTTTCATTCAAGAACAGTTGGTCATAATAGTCAAAGTTTATTTTAATCTGATTTTTTCATTCATGAATTTAACAAGGATAACATTGAGGACAAAGCTGATTTTAACCAAGTCAGATATTTTATCAATATCTGACTTGATGTTCATTGATTGTGCATCTTTTCCATTTTTTTCTCCCTTTCCTGTTCCAAGACACTGGAAATTGAGAGTTATCTTGTTATGCAATTATTTAGAGCATTAACTACACATCTTCTCTTATTATTCCATTGATGAAAGAGTCATACATTCCCTCCTTGTTGTGGCTGAATAGTAATAGCATATTTTGCAAAGGAAGCTGAAAATGTGGTTCAAGGCAACAACAGAAGGCCCTGTATATTCTGAGAATTAATATATTTTTTAAAATCCTCATTTCTTTTCAATCACTCTGTGAGTTTTGTGCTCTGCCATTTGGAACATTTAACAAGGCCTGCAGAGAGACTGTCTTTATAAGCCCATTGGCTAGACAAATTGCAATTTCTGGCAAATAAATCTCACCTAGAGCTGGGATGAAGGAATGACAATTAAACAGCTTTCCTGTTAGGGAAGATTTGTCTTTGGTAATGATTTGCCTTTGAAATAAAAGAAATGATGTATTTTGTAGACAGATCCATCTGTTTTAGAACTTCAGTTCTTGATAAACTGCAACCCCCCAACTACTTATTCCAAACAATGGTAGCGGAAGCCCTGGCTGGTTTTACCCATTGGAGTAAATCATAATATGCTTCTTCTGTTTTTGGCTTAATGTATTTTTTAATTAGAAAATGTGTATACCTATTGTAGTTGACAAACCATGACTCAATAAGAGAGCTGAAGAAGCTTCTCAGATGAGAAATGAAACATCTTCAAAAGAAACAACAACCAAAAAGTCCAGTTGCCTCTTGAAAAAGCACCTTTCGGACAACCATGGTCTGGATGACTGAGAATCTCCACAGACCTGGTTTAAAGAGTTTAGTATAATGTATGCATTGTTTTGAAATATAGAAGTAACTCCATTTTATTACTTAAACTTAATGTCATATAGAAAACTTTGGATAGACACTGTAGAACTGGTACACCATTTGATTCCATAATAGCAGCACTGCTAAACTTTTTGCCAAAAATTTTAAAAACCTTTTGAGGAAAGTATCAAGGGGTTAGCTTGATACCTACAAATACTTTTGGGTCACAGCCAATTACTAACAAAACAAATCAATGAGAATATAGTAAGCATCTATATTGGTATGCTCTATAATATTTGTCTTAAGCCAGTAATGATATAGCTGAATCTGACAGTCATTTCCAGAGTTCAGTCATAAGCCATGATACAGGACACTTCCTGTCCAAAGCTCAATTCCTTTCCCACAGAGATGGTTATTCTCCAAACCTCTTCCCAAATTGCAGTAATATTGATACAATGAAATTTACTCTTGACTTCAGAAAGGCAGAATATCTAAAGCTTGACTGACAAAATGCCAGATATGTTTGCTCAAAGAAGACCCCCCCAATGGTGGGATTCAAAATTTTTTACTAGTGCTTCTCTGGGCATGGCTTGGTGGGTGTGGTTTAGTGGGCGTGGCAGGGGAAGATGTATTGCAAAATCCCCATTCCCACCTCACCCCACTAACCTGTTTTCCAGTTCTGTTCTCCTGTGCAGGGCAACCAAAGAAGACCCAGCTGATCATCTGGGACTTGGGAGGCAGATGGGGTTGGCAGGGCCAGTCAGAGGTGGTATGTGCCGGTTCTCCAAACTACTCAAAATTTCCGCTACTGGTTCTCCAGAACTGGTCAGAACCTGCTGAATACCACCTCTGGAAACCCCCCCCCCCCCAAATTGTGGAGCCCTTGCTATTTTGATGTACAAATTCTAACATCCTAACTTCCTTGTGCTGTAGCAAAGGCAAAGGGAATTCAAAACTCAGTAGAGAAAGGAAGGCAAAGATATTGCAGGGCCCCATATGGGCAACTTCCTAGGAGGGAAGAGGAACAGTTGGACCTCATTTCTTCCTGCTGCTTTCATTGTTGGCATCATGTTCTTCCAACAGCTTAGAAGAGATTAAAATATGGTGTCTTAAAAATCAAGAGACAAAGGATGCTTTGTGCCTGCAACATGGAGTGGACCAGTAGCATGGATTCATTAGAGCAGTACTGAGGTTACTTACTTCTCCTTGTCATAGGTTGTAGTGTTTGCTAGATTAATAAATAGTCCTGAAACACTGAAAAACTTTGTTATTTAACCCATAACTTTGGGACTATTAAGGGACATTGAGTACGTCTTCTTCAAGTCTAATTTGATTCCTGGTGACTTTGTGGACATGCCCATTAGTTTTCTGGATAGTGGGACAGACATTATTTGCCATTGCCTTCTTCCAAGTCTTCTCAGTCAAGGTCAGCGGTCCCCAATTTTTGTGCTTTGGTGGCCTGGCTGCGGGGGAGAGAAGAACCTGAGCCATGCAAGAGGCAGTCTGGCATGCATATGCATGCATGTGCGACTTGACTTGCACGATGGGGGGTTGTGCACATATGCATGCACATAGCTCAACTTTAGCAAGTTCAGCTATGTGTGCATACGTGGCTCACCATCACATCAGCCTGGTTCCAAATAGGCCATAGCTCAATAGTGGGCTGTGGTCCAGGGTTGGGGATTCTGGCCTAGGTTACACTTGATTGCTTGAAGGAGTTTCATGTAGGTACTAATCAGGTCCAATCCTATTTCACTTGCAAACCAACCAAGATTTAATAGCTGGTACCCCTCTATTTCACTTGCAAACCAACCAAGATTTTCTAGCTGGTTCCCCTCTATATGCTAAGATTGCCTTATCCATCAGATTTTACACTTCTCAGTTGTTCTGCCTCTGCAATTTAACTATGAAATGTTATACATGTCTTTCTCGCATCAAAAACAAATCCATGCTGAATTCAACAGGGCTCACTCCCAGGTATGTTTCTAAGATTGCAAGTGGTTAGAATAATTCTAACAACAATTCTATCAAACTGATCAATCTAAAAATGAAAAGCTCTGACCTTTCCCAGACTAAAACAGTGAAGAGCAAGCTTTCCTCTAACAATTTGTATTTTAACTGCTTTTGCTAATGATATTGTTTGATCTCACAATGTAAGCATTTAAAAATCTTCTTTTTTAAGAAAGAGTAAATTTAAATGTTGAAACTGAGTATGAGAACAAGAGATCCAATATTTTCTTCCCATTTAGGGAAAGCTCTGCAAAGTTATTTACTTATTTGTTAGCTTATTATTTCCTGCCCTTACTATTTTTAAAAATAACTCAAGGTGGTGAACATATTCAACACAACTTCTACCTCATATTTTCACCACTACTACAAGCCCGTGAGGTGGGTTGAGTTGAGAAAGAGAGAATGAGTGGCCCAAAGTCATTGGAATTTTCTCTCACTTTCTAGCCTGGTGATTTAACCACTAAAGATTTTTTCTGATGGCTTCCTTACTGGAAGTGCAAACTTGGTGGGACTGATTCTTCAGCACCCTGTAGTCTGGTGATCTTAATAAGCAATGGGGCAGAAAGTTAAAAATTGAATGTTCCCTTTCAATGTTCCCTTTTTGTCACACTATGTACTCTTGATCTAAGATATTGATGATTAGAGGTTACTTCCCAAACATACTCAAAATATAAACTGACTTTTCTCTTAGTAGCATATTGTTAGCTAGGTACTAGGCTTTGTCTATCTCTGTAAAGAAATAAAGAAACTTTTTCTTTGTTATACTTATAAAACCTGTTTCTTTTTTAATCGCCATGTGGGTCATCTCCTTCTTTTCAGATTAACAGATTAACAGAATTGGAAGGGACCTTATAAGTCATCTAGTCCAACCCTCCACCCAGCAGGAGACCCTACACCATTTCTGACAAATGGCAGTCCAATCTCTTCTTGAAAGCTTCCAGTGATGAAGCTCCCAGAACTTGCAAAAGCAAGCTGTTCCATTGTTAGTTGTTCTCACTGTCAGAAAATGTCTCCTTATTTCTAGGTTGAATTTCTCCTAGATCAGTTTCCATTCTTATTCCTTGTCTTACCTTCGGGTGCTTTAGAAAATAGCTTGACCCCTTCCTCTCTGTGGAGCATTTCAAATATTGGAACACTACTATCATGTCGACCCTTCTCTTCATAGACTAGCCATGCCCAGTTCCTTTAACTGTTCTTCATATGTTTTAGTCTCCAGTCCTCTAGTCATCCTGATTGCTGTTCTCTTTTTCCAGAAAGTTCTGTATATATGTAATACTTTTTCTGCTTCCAGAATTTCTGAGATTGGCATTCTCAGAGCTCGGAAAATGGCATTTTTAGAAGTCAAAAGTAGAGGTAGAGGTCAATTATGTAACGCCAGGTCCGTCATTAATAAGGCCCCCCTTATTCATGATTTAATCTGTGAGGGGGGAGCGGACCTGGTGGGTATTACCGAGACCTGGCTGGGCCCAGAGGGAGGAGTCCCTCTTGTGGAGATGTGCCCAGCCGGGTTTCGGGTCTTTCATCGACCGAGGGCCCAGGGGAGGGATGGGGTGTTGCGGTGGTTATTAAAGAAGATCTGTGTCCGAGGGAATCCACTGTTTCTCAGATGACCGGATGTGAGTCTCTTTTTGTGAAGTTCGGTCCCATGGTACAGGTGGGCTTGTTGGTCGCATACCTGGCTCCCTGCTATGCGTCATCTGCCCTGCTTGAGCTCCTTGAGGTTATAGCCGGCGTAGCGGTTGAAACCCCCAGGCTTATGGTCATGGGGGATTTCAACCTGCCCTCTGCTGGCGGTACCTCGGGGATTGCTCAGGAGTTCATGGCTTCCATGACAGCCATGGGCCTGACCCAGTTAATTCGGGACCCTACTCACGTGGGAGGTCACACCCTGGATTTAGTTTTTGTCTCTGATCAGTGGCAGAGTGGTCTGGGTGTAGGGGATATAGCTATAGAACCCCTGTCATGGACGGATCACTTGCTCCTGAGGCTCGACTTCCGTTCTGCACCCCCCTACCGCAGGGAGGCGGGACCGTTAAACTGGTACTGCCCCAGGTGCCTGATGGACCCAGATAGGTTCCTGATGGAGCTTGGGCCATTTCCCGAAGCTCACACACATGACTCGGTTGAGGGCTTGGTTGCCACCTGGGATAGGGTGGCTGCTAGGGCCCTTGACCGGGTCGTGCCCTTGCGGCCTCTGACCCGGCGCCGATCCCAAGTCGCTCCTTGGTTTTCTGAGGAGCTAAGGGAGAAGAAGCACCGGAAAAGATGCCTAGAGAGTAGTTGGAGGGCTAGCCGTTCTGAGTCTGACCGAACACTATTACGATCTTATATTAAGACGTATTTAGTGGCGATGAGGATGGCGAGGAGGACCTACCTCTCCACCCTTATTGCATCCGCAGAAAACCACCCAGCTGCCCTGTTTAAGGTGACCCGCTCCCTTTTGGAGGTGGAGGCGCGGAAGATCCCTTGCAGGGACGGGCTGAGGAATTTTCTAGGTTTCTGCAGGACAAAATCGCTCAGATTCGGGATGAGCTGGACTCCGACTGGGCATCTCCGGGCGGGAGGGTGGGGGTGGATATCGGTGAGGTCAACTGGGTTGAGTTCGATCCTGTTACCATAGAGGACGTGGACAGGATACTGGGGAGACTGAATGCCACCACCTGTTTGTTGGACCCATGTCCCTCCTGGCTGGTCTTGGCCACTCGGGAGGTGACACGAGGCTGGTTCCAGGGTATTATAAACATTTCCTTGAGAGAGGGGCTGTTACCCGCCGCCTTGAAGGAGGCGGTGGTGCGGCCACTCCTCAAGAAACCGTCCCTGGACCCAGCATTATTATCAAATTATCGTCCTGTCTCCAACCTTCGCTTTGTTGCGAAGGTTGTAGAGAGTGTGGTGGCACGTCAATTCCCGCAGTATCTGGATGAAGCGAGCTATCTCGACCCCCTCCAATCGGGCTTCAGGCCTGGGCACAGCATGGAGACGGCCTTGGTCACATTGGTGGATGATCTCTGGAGGGCGCGGGACAGAGGGTGTTCCTCTGTCCTAGTCCTGTTAGATCTCTCAGTGGCTTTTGATACTGTCGACCACAGTATCTTGTTGCAACGATTGAAGGGGTTGGGGGTTGGAGGCACCGTGTTGCGGTGGTTCTCCTCCTTCCTCTCTGACTGTTCACAATTTGTGTTGACTGGGGGGCAGAGATCGACCCCAAGGCCCCTGCTTTGTGGGGTGCCTCAGGGGTCGGTACTCTTGCCCCTGCTGTTCAACATTTATGTGAAGCCGCTGGGTGAGATCATCCGTGGCTTTGGGGTGGAGTTCCATCAGTATGCTGATGATACTCAGCTGTACATCTCCATCCCGGGCCACCCCAACGAAGCCGTCGAAGTGATGACCCGGTGCCTGGAGGCCATGCAGTGTTGGATGGGCCGTAACAGGCTTCGTCTCAACCCGACCAAAACCGAGTGGCTGTGGTTTCCTGCTCCCAGATACAGCCAGCTTGTTCCTTCGCTAACTGTGGGGGGAGAAGTATTGACCCCTGTGGAAAGGGCGTGCAATTTGGGTGTCCTCCTGGACGTGCGGCTGTCTTTGGAAGAACATATTGCGACCGTCGCCAGGGGGGCTTTTTATCAGATTCGTCTGATCTACCAGTTGCGGCCCTTTCTGGATATGGACGCACTTCGCACAGTCACTTCCGCCCTCGTCATCTCCCGCTTGGATTATTGCAATGCTCTCTACATGGGGCTCCCCTTGAAGAGTCTCCGGAGGTTGCAGTTAGTTCAGAATGCAGCCGTGCGGGTGATCGTGGGCGCCCCTCGGGACGCCCACGTAACACCACTTCTCCGCAGACTGCACTGGCTTCCTGTGGCCTTCCGGATTCGATTCAAGGTGGTACTGATGGTATTTAAAGTGCTCCATGGCTCGGGACCTGGGTACTTACGAGACCGCCTGCTGCCACCAACAACCTCCCGCCGCCCAGTACGCTCCCACAGGGTCGCCCTACTTGGGGTACCGCCACCTGATCGCTGTCGGCTGTCGGCCCCGAGGGTACGTGCTTTCTCTGTTGGAGCTCCCTCCCTGTGGAATGATCTCCCCCCGGAGATACGAGCCATGTCAGACATCCTGACCTTCCGGCGCGCAGTTAAGACCTTATTTTTTAAACAGGCCGGCCTGGCCCAGTAAGGGTCTTTGGGGTTTTTAAATTTAATAAGGGTTTTAATTTTTATCTGATTTTAAATCTCTTTATCCCGGATTTTTAATATTTAATTATAGTTGGTCGGGACGCAACCATATATTATTTAATTGGTTTTAAATTCTATTTAACTGTATCTATTTTATGTGTTTAGTCTGTACACCGCCCCGAGTCCCTTTTTGGGAGAGGGAGTGGTATAGAAATACAAAAAATAAAATAAAATAAATAAATAAATTCTACCTTCCAATTTCAAGTGTCTCTTTCAAGTGTTACTATGGTAGGAGAAAAAATACAGTATATTTTAAAAATTAAGATGCTTCTCAGGGACTGGAGTATGGTGGGAAATGGCAGAGCACTTCTTCGAACATATATGGCCCATTTGCGTACATAATATAAAGAAAACATATAGAAATTAAATTAATTACTATGGAAGATGGCAGAAAAAAAATCATTTATGTATTGAAGTATCTAAGAAGGTCTAAGATGAATAAGATAAGATGGATAGAACTTGAGCATATGCAAAAGTGATTTGAATATTTAGCCATCCCTACCTGTGACAGGCCATTAGACTTGAATACAGCTAGTCCTCAAGGTACATCTATTTACCCGCCATTCAAAGTTACAGCACTAAAAAAAGTGACTTATGACCATTTTTCACACTTTTGACCATTGCAGCATCCCCATGGTCATGTGATCACAATTCAGGTGTTTGACAATTGACTCCTATTTATGATGGTTGCAGTGTTCCAGGATACTTTTGATACTATCGACCATAGTATCCTATTGCAGCGGTTGTGGGGGTTGGGGGTTGGGGGCACCGTGTTGCAGTGGTTCGTCTCCTTCCTCTCCGACCGTCTGCAATTTGTGTTGGCGGGGGGGGAGAGATCCACTTCTAGGCCCCTCGATTGCGGGGTGCCTCAGGGGTCGGTCCTCTCTCCTCTCCTGTTCAACATTTATGTGAAGCCGCTGGGGGAGATCATCCGTGGCTTTGGGGTGAGATGTCATCTGTACGCTGATGATACCCAGCTGTACATCTCCACCCCAAGCCACCCCAATGATGCCGTGGAGGTCATGTTCCAGTGTCTGGAGGCCGTGCGGAACTGGATGGGTGGGAAAAGGCTCCGACTCAACCCTTCCAAGACTGAGTGGCTGTGGTTTCTGGCATCCCGATATAGCCAGATAGTTCCATCGCTGGCTATTGGGGGTGAGATTTTGCCCCCTGCAGAGAGGGCTCGCAATCTGGGTGTCCTCCTGGATGTACGGCTGTCTTTGGAAGACCATATTATGGCCGTCTCCAGGGGGGCGTTTCATCAGGTTCGCCTGATTCAACAGATGCGGCCCTTTCTGGATTGGGATGCCTTACGCACAGTCACTCATGCCCTGGTCACCTCCCGACTGGACTATTGCAACGCCCTCTACATGGGGCTCCTGAATGGGAGCATCCAGAGGCTTCAACTGGTACAGAATGCAGCTGCGTGGGTGGTTATGGGGGTGTCAAGGTTCGCGCATGTGATGCCCCTCCTGCGCGAGCTGCATTGGTTGCCAGAGGCCTCTCGGGTGTGCTTTAAAATTTTGGTGTTAACTTTTAAAGTGCTCCATGGCATCGGACCAGGATATTTACAAGACTGCATTCTGCCATTTTCCTCCCACCGTCCGGTGCGCTCCCACAGGGAGGGTCTCCTGCAGGTCCCGTCGGCTTCTATGTGCCGGCTGGTGACCCCGAGGAATAGGGCCTTCTCTGTGGGGGCGTCTGCCCTCTGGAATGGGTTGCCCCCGGAGTTATGGACAGCCACAGACCTGGGGACCTTCAGGCGTGCCTTGAAAACCTGGCTCTTTGACCAGGCCGGCTTGGGCTGATTTTAGTTTTGGGGTATTTTATTTTTTATTAAATTTTAGGGTTTTAGAGAAGGGTTTTAAATTGTATACAGCCAGGGTTCGGGTTTAATTTAGTTTTATTTGTCCACATATTTATTGTTTTAACTGTACGGCTGTGCACTACTCCGAGTCCTTCGGGAGAGGAGCGGTATATAAATAAATATTTTTATTACTATTATTATTATTATTATTATTATACCTTTTTGCGACTACTGACAAGCAAAGTCAGTGGGGAAATGAGATTCACTTAGCAACAGTAATAGCAACTTAACAACTGCAGTGATTCACTTAACAACTCTGGCAAGCAAAACACATTTAACAAATATCTCAACAACATAAATGTTGGACTCAATTGTGGCTGTAAATCAAGGACTACCTGTAATCTGGTAAATGAAATTCAATCTGCTTTTGCGATATAGCTTATGTGTCACCAGTGTGAAGCTGAAGATGATCCAATTTGTTTTTAAAAATGAGATATCTTAGTTTGACTTTCAGTGAAATATAAGGCAGAGGGATGGGAGAGACAAGGTTGTGAGTAGGTTTGCTGCCATGTGGTTTTTTTTTGGGTAGTTTGCTTGTTGCCTAGGAAACAGCTTTCGGTTCAAATTCCAAGGGCTATAGGATAGAAATAGATTTTGCGAATTCCAGGCATGTTGAATGGAAGGAGAAAAAGATCCTTTTCTGACACTGACATCTATAACCTCCAGTTACATTGGGCCCTGCTGCCCAGGAAGGTACCAGATTGGGGGCAGTTTCCGAAGATCAACCAGGATTTTATTTTTAAAATAATATTTTATTTTATTTCTGCATGTTAGAGACATTTGATAAGCAAAATTAACTTACTAAGGAATAAAATTACTAAGTGAAATCTTTAGAAGAAAAATTAAAATGGTAGAAAATATATGTGTCTGTGTGTGTGTGAAAGGATTTTCAGTAACCACTTTTTGAATAAAGGCATAACCTGTAAGTAGTGGAACTATCAACAAAGAATTATCCTTTTTAATTTTATAAAAAAAAAATTTCTCCCTCAGCATTCAAGACTGCATGGAAGGTGCAATGCCCCAAAGCTAATAGAATACAATTCTGTAAAGTGCTATATTTGAATATTTGGAGATACTCATTGATGTGAGAGTAACCCTATCTATCATAGTGACATTTATTTTTGTGTACATTTGTATTGGCATGCTCTATAAATCTCTTCCAGGGTGACCCATGGGACTTAATCTAGAGGAAGATTATTGGATCCAAGCAAAAGGTGATATTTTGAACTGCGTTTTACTTTGTATTGAAAAGTAAAATGTGGTTGGAATAGAATCCCCGGAGATTAACTGAAAGGACTATAATTTTTGATTTTGTAATTTAAGTGTTCAATTTCTTCAGTTCATAATTTGCAAAACTCAAGTAAAGGTTTGCTGACACACATATTATTCTTAAAATAATAATAAGGTGTTTTTAATCAAAACAATCATTTTTGTATACCCAAGTTCTTCATAGACACATTTTTGTGCAAACATTTTTGTACACATTCTTCCTTTTCATTGAAATATGCCAGTCTAAAGAAGAACAAAATGAAATTGTATGACAGCTTGCACATACAATTCTGTACAGTGTATGCTCAAATAAGTACATACACTTACATAAACAGTATAAATTCTTATATCATCCTAGAATTCTCCCTTATAATTTCTCAATTTTGTTTTCTTGTAGAAGAATGTTCTATTTTTCTGATTGGATATTGCCTGGATGTTTTTTTTTTGCATTTTTGTTAGTGATGTTTGTTATTGTTATTTAGCATATGATGAGAACAGAAGAGTAATAAACATATATACACAGTCTATGTAATTATTAGTAAAACTTTTATCGAGGTGGCCTCATAACAATTCAATTCCAATTCCAATTCCAATTCCAATTCAGCTATTTAGGGGATTACCTTTGATGTTGCTTTTGCAGATCTTCTAAGGAACCAGAAAATGCACATTGTGCACAATCTTGCATGATATTGTTAATGGTTTGTTGTTGTTGTTGTTGTTGTTGTTGTTATTATTATTATTATTGATCACACAGTCAGCCAGATATTTAGGTGGATTTGGCATTTTTATCCACCTGTTGACTTCTTCCTAAGAATGAGAAGTAGGCAGGTGTTGCGTGATGGTATTAAAGCAGGATGTAAATTGTTCCAAGTAAAGATGCCTTTTGAAATTGATTGACAGTGATGTTCAAGTAATGTTCCAGAGGTTTTGGGATTGCACCCAAGGTACCCATCACTTTTGGTACTATTATTATTATACTTTCTTTATTAAGGATGAAACTCAGTCAACTGAACATTTAAAAATGTATCACAAATATAAGCGACTGGGGCTAATGGTTGATACAGGTTGCTGCCAGCATCCTAGGTATCAACGAAATATCTTCTTAAAATATACGATGTTCCGAGTATGCAGTTTTTTGCAGTTCCACTAGTGTTATTACAGGAAGCTGCAATTTCTTGATGTATTTTGTAAAATTCTTGGACATGGTACCAAGTGCCGCAGTGACAATGGGTATCAATGTTACATGTTTCATCCACAATCATGTAGTTTCGATGGTCGTGATATTTTGTGATTTTTTTCCAGTTCTTTTTCTTCAACTCTGGAGTCTCCTGGTACAGTGATATCAATAAATTGTACACTTTGACCCTCGACAACCATAATATCTGGCATGTTGTGTTCCAAATGGTGATCCACCTGTATTTAAAAGTCCCACAAGATCTTCATTGTCTTATTTTCAACAACTTTTTCCACTTTATGTTTTCATGACTTTTTGGATACAGGTAGAGCGTGTTTTTTACACAATGACCAGTGGATTAATTTAGCAATTTGATCATGTCTAGCTTTGTAATCAGTTTGCACGATTTTGCTGCACTCACATATTATGTGTGAAACAGTTTCAACTTTGTCATTGCAAAGTCAGCAGTTTGAGTTGTCAGTGGATTTTCATATCTTCACTTTCATGGCATTAGTTTGTAGTGCTTGTTGTTGAGCAGCAAGTACTAAACCTCATGTTTCTTTCTTGATGGTTCCTCTCTTAAGCCATGCCCATGTCAAGTTGTTATCACATTTTCCTTCAATGTTTTTCAAGTGCTGTCCCTACAAAACTTTGATTTTCCAACCATTTAATCTATCATCCAACTGTTTTTCCTTATATTCTGCCTTTGTTTCTGTTGTTTTTATGATGTTTTCCATTTTCACAGCCTGCAGCAATTTTTCTGTATTTTGGTTCACATAATCATTCAAACTTCATTTTTCTTCTTCTACAGTTTGATGGATTTGCAATAGCTGTCTGCCCCGTATTCTTCTTGGCAGGTATAACCTGTCAATTTCACTTTGTGGATGTAAAGTGTGATACATATTCAAAAGTTTATATGTTTTCCAGTCCAGATTTTCTAATTCAGCCACAGTCCAGTTGATGATTCCAGCTGGGTAGCATATCACTGAAACTACCCATGTATTAATGGCTTTAATTATGTTTCTAGAATTCAGTTTTGATTTTAATATTTTGCAGACCCTCCTGATATATTTCTTTTGCATTGACTCTTTGATTTTTCCATTCAAGATATTGTCTGCTTCCAATATGCCTAGGTATTTGTAACAGTCACTCTTTGCTAATGCTTTCATTATGCTTCCATTTCCCAGTTCTGTTCCTTTTATTTTTTCCATTTTTCCTTGTTGCATGGATAGCATAGCACAAGTTTCCAGTCCAAAGTTCATTCTGATGTCATTGCTGAACTGTTAAACTATGCTGAGTATTGATTCAAGTTCTGTGGGGCTTTTCGCATAGTTTTAAGTCATCCATGTATAATAGATGGTTTATCTTGTCATGTTGGCTTGACATTTGGTAGCCCAGTTTTGTGTTTTGTAGGATTATTGTCAGTGGAATTAATGCAATGTTGAATAGTAGTGGCGAAAATGAGTCCCCTTGGAAGATTCCTCGTCTGATGTTGATTTCACCAATGTTCTCCCCATTTGCTGTTAGAACTGTTTTCCATTTTTGCATATTTGCTTTCAACCATTTTTGCTGGTTCCAAAATTTTCCAGGCAGGCATTAATCCAGCTGTCGTGTAATGAGTCAAATGCTTTCTTATAATCAATCCCTGCCATATTTAAATTCTTGTTTTGAATTTGTTAATCTTTTTTGCTTCTTGCATTTTGAAGCATTTCATAAAATTGAGTGGCCACCACGCAATGATGGAGGTTGGTCAGGTAGACAGTATCCAATGCAGTTTCTCCAGGCCAGGTGCACTCCAGCCCTTGACCTTCTTTACTTGTTTTGTAACCATATCAGTTGTTATTACAGTATTTCCATTTTGTTTCATGTGGCTTGTTAATATCTTTGATCCCGGAGGCAGATTTATTGTAAAAACAAAACAAAACAAGCCACATGAAACAAAATGGAGATGATGATGATGATGATAATGATGATGATGAATCATTGTACAGTCAGCTAGATGTTCAGACTGGGTTTGGTTTTTTTGTCTACCTATTGAGTCCTTACCAAGGCCTGGGGATAGGCAGATGTGGATGTTTAATAATGTTGTAGATATCGTCACAGGATATCTGCTGCTCTAAGTAAAGCAGCCTTCTGCAATTGACTGATGGTGAAATTATCAATGCCAGTAGTGTTCAAGTGGTGCTTCAGTTCCTGCAGGTTCCGGGTTTATGTGGTGTCTGTCTGAATTCTGAAGTCCCAGACCAATTTAACTTATAATTAGTATCTCTTTTATTCATTAAACATGAAACTCAGTCTACTGAACATTTAAAAATGTATCACAAATACCAGTGACAGGTACTAATGGTTGATACAGGTTGCTGCCAGCAAACTAGGTATCAACCAAGTATCTTCTTAAAATATATGATATGATTAAAATATTATTATTAATTATTAAGGGGGGTATCACTGTTGATTTTCTTTCTAACTTATCTTTCTATCACCTTAGAACCACACTTTCAAACTGGAAAGTTCACTTATAGACATTCCTCATGATTTTTTTGGAATTTAATGGAAATATAAAGCCAGACAGGCTATAGATTACTAACAAGCTAGTTGCTTATCAGAAAAGATATTCACACATGCATTTTGTCATAAATTAGAGGAAGAGCACTATACTGCATCTGGGATAATATATCCAAATTCTCTCATTCTATAAACTAACAGCAACTACAACCACTGTTTCATTAAATTGAATGAGAAATAGTAATATTTTTTTTCCACCCAAACTCTCTTTCTAGCATCTATAATGGGATTTTCACATTCATGGAAACAGTAACTCCATAAATTCTTATTAATTTCCCAGCTATTATTTACAACTATGAAGTATACCAGTTCTTAGTCTGATGGAAGACAGAAGCAAACAACTGTTTTAATCTTTATAGCAACAAACCCAAAGAGATAAACTTGGGATAAATATTTAGTTAGACTAATTTGTAAACAATATATGGTAAAATAACCAATATTTACAGGCAATAGAAGTTCAGTTTCTTTTGAAAATATTAGACTATGCTAATGAAGATCAAACTTCTAACACATCATGATAATTTTTTTTTTAAACAAAACCAATCTAGCAATCAGATATGATCTTGTCTTTGATGTGTGTAAATAAAAATAGTTACATTTGACTTAAACAAAATAAATGTATGGCATGATGCTTTTTTTAGAAATTGTAATAATTCAACAAAGGTTTGTTTGTTACCAGAAATGATAGTGATAGGCATGGTTGGGTTAGTATAACTTGGGCTGGAAAAATCTATGCAGGAGCAAATATACTACCATCTAGCAACCATTTTGATTTCTGCAGACCAAACAATGACCCTAGTATTTCAGCAAATAATACTTTCACAGGCAAGTTATAATTTGAGCTGAGAAATTGAAGTGATAGAAGCAGTACTAAAGTGATATATATCAACCTCTCTCTCATGATAATTTCATAGTAATTATGTACTGGACTAGACCTGATTATCAAATAACTGCTTTTTCAAGAGAGAGGAGAAGAGAGAAGGGGAGAGGGAGAGAGAGAGAGAGGGAGAGGGAGAGAGACACACACAGAGAGATCACATACTAAGCAAGCCTCTTTAATTCACTTCATTCAACCTGGGCTTTACTTTCCAGTAAGTAGATTAGATTGCAGGGTTCCCCCAAACCCTGTGAATAGTTGCCTTGAAAGCAGAACTACGCAATGCATTTTTATAAATGAAAGCATCTGTTCAATAGGCTACATATGGCAAAGACAAGAATCAAGGTTATTTATTTTCTTCTTAATTTGCATCGCTAAAATCAATTATTAAGGCAACTCCCACCCACAATAATTTTTTTTTTAAATTAACAGTTGAACTTGAAGTTTCAGCTTTATATTATGGGTAAAGATGGGCACTAAAACAGGGAATAATGTTTGCATCAGAGCCAATCAATTACACAAAATCTCCCATTGTTTTTTTACAGTAAATACTATATTTAATAATGCATATAAGCAGTAGATAGGCCAAAATGTTATATTATAGCAGGTGAGATAAGGAAGCAATCTGCTTAGTATTCAAATGGAGAGAATTAATTGCCGGCTTTCTATGGCTCCATTTTAAATAATAATTTTCCTTATAAAGCAAATATCTTAACAAAGTTAGCATGACATTCATGTTTTAATAAAGATCAGGCCTGACAAGCATGGTAGTTCTTCAAAGGCATTATTTGACTGAAAAAAAATGCTTGCAAAAAACATAGGTCAGTTCAGATGACCCTTACTACAGCACTTTCTTTTGCATGATGATAAGGATTCATAAACTCACACTGTGAGGTTCATGAATTTTAACCAAGGGCAAAAAATTGATTGAATTTTAACTAAGGGCAGGGTGATGATAACATAAGCAATTACCAGTGCTGAATCCCAATATGCAGACCCTAGGTAGCGACAGTGGAAAATTATCCACTTTTTAACTCCTGAACCTACAGTATATATATATAGTCTGGAATATATAGTACTTATATGCCCAAATCCTTGCTGTTTAAAATTTGGCAATAGAGTAAGGGACCAAATAAATATATTTTATAGGAAGAGCATAGAAATGCATTTTTGCGGTAAAGGGTGAACAAACTAACATTAAAGTCAAGAAAATTGCTTACATAAAATATGCCTTTTAGGCTAAGCACATCTACAGGAATGTGTGTATAAAGAGAAACATTCATGAAAACATATGAATTTTAAGACAAGAGTTTTTAAGACAGATTCTCAAATGTATATGGAAACAAGATAGGATAAATTCAATAATAGAAAATAAATCAAAGCAAATGTGGCAACCTAGGTTTGGGAGGTGACTTATAATGTTATTTTCATTTCTAATAGTTATTCAAATGTGGCAGCTATAATGCAGTTAGTCCTCAATTTATGAATATAATTGAGCCTGGAATTACTATTGTAAGTTATGTTGATCATTAAACGGGTGATTGACCCAATTGTACAATCTTTTTTTTTAATTGGTCATTAAATGAAAGCCATGGACATAAAACGAACATTGTGGTTAAACAAACACCATGGTTATTTGGAAGTAAATACTGACTTCTGGCAAAATAAAAAGGTAAAAAGTCTTGGTGATGTAGTGGTAAGAGTGCAGTATTGCAGGCCACCTCTACTGCCTACCAGCTGCCTGCAATTTGGCAATTCAAATCCTACCAGGCTCAAGGTTGACTCATCCTTCCATCCTTCTGAGGTGATAAAATGAAGACCCAGATTGTCGGGGGCAATATGCTGACTCTGTAAAACTGCTTAGAGAGGGCTGTAAAGTACTGTAAAGTGATATATAAGTCTAAATGCTATTGCTATTGCTATTGCTAAACTGTGGTCACATGATTGACGGATACCACAAAGAACCATAAATATGGGCTGGTTGCTGAGTGCTGAAAATGCAAACATGTGAGGTGAAGAGCAGATGTCAGAACTTTGAATTTGGGCTGTAAGTTCTTTTTGGATATCCTTGAGAAGTTATTAAACATCAGATTGTTAAGTGTGAACTACCTATAGACTGAGTCAAACTATTGCACTTTTTTTTTCACTTTAGAACTAGTTCTTATTCATTTTGATGTAACAACCTTTCAACATTCTCATGGGTGAAGTTTGGAGCTTGGAGTTCTTCTATTTGGTTGTAATATGGTCCCAGATTGTGTAAGCTTGATAGAGCCATATGCAGAGAGGTGTCCAATGGGTTCAAGATGTCCACCAGATCAGGGGTCGCCAACTTTTTGGACCTCAGGGACCACCAAACTCATAATTTTAAATCCCACTAACCGGTTCTGTGGGTGTGGCCTAATTGTAGATGTGGCTTGGTGGTCATGTGACTGGCTGGGCATGGCTTGTATGTAAATATTATAAATATATAAATATTGAATTTTTTATAAAAAAGAGCAACTTTTACCCAAAATCAGGCAAAGCAGGCAGGCCGATTGAGTTGCTCACAGAATCCCAGATGCATTCAGAGATCTATCTATCTGCCATTGGCTAGCTCAGTCTGTCACATAAAATTTGCTAGCAAACAAACTCACAAAATTAACTCACAACACACCATGTATGTAAATATTGAATTTTTTATTTTAAAAAAAGAACTTTTACGCAAAATCAAGCAAAGCAGGCAGGCAGATTGAGTTGCTCATAGAATTGTTCAGTGATCTATCTATCTGCTTTCAGCTAGCTCAGTCTCTCAAATTTTCTTGCCATGAGTCTGCACTGAATAATAGAACCTTCAGTCCTAAGGAAGGTTCAGCTGTGTTTAAAAGCAGAGCCGAAGATCTAAAGACTAACTAGAAAGCAAGAAATTCAACCATTTCCTGCTTCCTAGCTAATCTATATCTCCCGGCACAGCAAAATAGATGATGGTCGGAATAATAAAAAATAGCAATTTAGCAGGCAGGTTTGCTGGGTAAGGAATGAGTGGGTGGGAAGGGTTCCCACAGGCCATGTGGGCTGGGAAGCCTTGTGTTTCTGCGCAGCTTGGATTAATTGTTTTGGGCGGGGGGGGCTCTGGGGATGAGATTTCTCTGCAGCCCACCAAAATTTTCTCGCGGCCCACCGGTTGGTGACTGTTGCACCAGATGATTGGAGCGTTATACCTTGGTGTAGTGCATTACAAACAAGCATGCAATCCTCACCATCATGTGAATCCCTTAGTCATCCCTTAGCAGATGACCTTATTTCTCCAGCAATTTGCAGTATTCTTGGCTTCACACAATATGGTTAATCCCAATAGAATATATTGTGAGGAATGCCCCCCTCCCTCTGCTTTGGGCATTTTTGAGAATTTGTCCTTCCTCTGGGAATTTCAAGAAATTATCCATGCAACTCCAGGCCTACCCAATTGGCTGACAATTTTGAAAGGTGAATTGTGTTTTATTTTTCCTTTATCTCCTTTGATGCTATTTCTTGAACTTAGTTTGTTTGAACTGAGACAGAAGTAGATGGAACAAGAAATTATCTTGACAAATTTAGTATAGTCATCTTTCACAAAAGGAAAAAGTTGCCTTTTGTGATGCTAGGACAGTCTATGTATGATTTTAGCTTTAAAATGAAGTGATGAATCCTTTTTCATAGGATGTTTTCAGGCAGAATCTGAGTAATCTTCTGTCAAGGGTCTACAGAGATTCTCAATCATCCAGGTCATGGTTGTCCCAAAGGTCCTTTTTTTGCAGACTACAGGAACAAGGAACACAACTCAGGTGACACTCAAAGTGCTTCAATAAACCTCTAAGTGCTTCAATGACCCTCAAAAAGGATGCCAGCTATCTGCAAGGAGTATAAATCCTTCCATTACCTACTGGCCTGTCAGAGCTGAAGAAGCTGCATTAGATTAGATTAACAGAGTTGGAAGGGACCTTTTAAGTTATCTAGTCCAACCACCCACCCAAGCAAGAGTTCCTATACCATTTCTGACAAATGGCAATCCAATCTTTTCTTGAAAACTTCCACTGATGAACTCCCACAACTTCCGAAGGCAAGCTATTCCATTGGTTGATTGTTCTCACTGTCAGAAAATTTCTTCTTATTTCCATATTAAATCTCTCCTTGTTCAGTTTCCATCCATTATTCCTTGTCTGGCCTTCAGAAGCCTTGGAGAAAACCTCGACTCCCTCCTCTCTGTTGCAGCCCCTAAAATATTGTAACACTGCTATCATGTCTCCTTTGGTCCTTCTCTTCACTAAACTAGCCATGCCCAGTTCCTGTAATTGTTTTTCATATGCTTTAATCTCCAGTCCCCTGTCATCCTGCTTTTTCTAGAGTCTCAACATCTTTTATATAGTGGAGTGACAAAAACTGAATGTAGTATTCATAGTGTGGTCTTACTAAGGCAGGGGTCTGCAATAGTGTGGTCTTACTAAGGCAGGGGTCTGCAACCTTAAACACTCAAAGAGCCATTTGGACCCATTTTCCACAACTCAACATCACTCCCAGTCACATGAAACACCTCCCCTGCCTACCCAGGTTATGTGGCTCCTGGTGTTTTCTGTGGGAAATAGGTCTCTCTCTCTTTCTCCCTCCCTCCTTCCCTCCCTCCCTCTCATTTCTGTTTTTTGTGTTTACCTTCTCAGGCCAGTCAAGGAGTGACTGGGAGGGGAGGGTAAGGGATGGGGCCAGCCAGTGGTGGGATCACCCAACAGGGAGCCATAGCAGAGGGCACAAAGAATCACATGTGGCTCCAGAGCCATTGGTTGCTGACACCCATACTAAGGCTAACTAAGCTTCTTGGATGAAAAGCAAAACATCTTCAAAGAAAAAAACAAGAAAATCCACTTGCCTCTTGAAAAAGCACCTTTGGATCTTCTGTCAAAGATGCTACAGTGGATCAAGCACTAAGCTGGGGTTTGAATTAGGACCTCCAATTTTTCAGTTCTATAATGGATACTATATATTCTGTTTAAAGTAATTTTTCTATCACCAAACTGACTTGGAACTGATTAATAAGAGCTGCAGTAGTTCAGGTTGGGTTTTTTTGCATTGCTTTTAAGGATGCCTGAAGGCTTTGGTTTATGTTTTAAGTTTAGCAATGAGAAACAGCACATTTAAAGGATGGTTAAACATTCATCCCTTACTGCATTTGGTCAGCATGATCTGGAACCCTACTGTCAGGCAACCAGATTGAGGATGATGCCACCAGATTTGAAATTCTAGACCTAGAAAACCTTGAATTACACTGTCTTCGGTCGGATCTAAGTATGGTATATAAAATCATACATTGCAATGACTTACCTGTCAATGAATACTTCAGCTTCAACCATAACAACACAAGAGCACACAATAGATAGAAACTCAAGTTTAACCGCACCAAACTTGATTGCAGGAAATACGACTTCAGCAACAGGTCAATGTCTTGAACACTCTACCTGATTCTGTGGTTTCTTCCCCAAACCCCAAAAACTTTAACCTTAGACTGTCTACTATTGACCTCACCCCTTTCCTAAGAGGTCTATAGGGGGCGTGCATAAGCGCACCAACGTGCCTACCGTCCCTGTCCTATTGTTTCTTTTATTTTTCTTATATGTATTCATTTCATGTATTCATAACTATATATATACTTATACCTATTATCTTGTAAGTGATTGACAAATCAAATAAATTATAAATGAGACAAACCCTCTCAGCTTCCATCTGGTTGGATTCACCAACCTACTTCTTGGCTGGGTTCACCAACCCTCTTCTTAAATCAGAACTGCACTTTTCAAATATTTGTAAAGAATTTTTCGCATTTTCTTAAGTCTTTGGATTGAGATGACAGAGTTGCAATCTAGAGTCATTAAAAGATGGATGCTTTATTGTAGTTTGTTGAATCCAATCTATAATTGATGTAGAAATACAAATTAAAACATATCTGAGAAATGGCTGTCAGATCTCTTTTTGAGTATTCCCAGAAACAGGGTTTCACTTCACTTAGATCATTGTTTTTATTTTATTTTTATTTTATTTTATTTGCATTTATATGCCGCCCTTCTCCGGAGACTCAGGGCGGCTTACAGTCTATGGAGCACCATGCTAAGTGCTCAGCAATAGCCTTCATTCCATTGTATATGCCTGCTTATTACTAGGGCTTTTTTTGGCTCCCCCAAGCGGCATTTTTACAAAGTCAGTTTATTGCTCCCAACAATCTTGGGTCCTCAATTTACCTACCCCGAGAGGATGGAAGGCTGAGTCAACCTTGAACCTGGTGGGATTCGAGCCTGCACTAATTGCAGGCAGCTTGCACTAAGTGCTAGATGATTAACAGCCTGCATCACCAAGGCCCAGTTCAACAGTTTTACTGTTTTACTGTTTTACTGTTGAACTGCTCTTATCTGTCTGTTGACAGTTTGTGTGTTTGTGTGTGTGTGTGTGCGCGCATGTGTGTGTGTAACATACAATCAGAGTCTGTCTTTGTATAACTTTGCACAAAGATTCCATGTTTAGCACTTTGGGCTAATAAAGATCAGATCTGATTTTTTGGGTAATATCCCATAAATTATATGAAAGGTATTAGCTTATCTCCTTTAAATTACTATATTTTCTCAGGGCTAAACTCTTACTATCTGTCTTGAGAACCACTTCAAGTACCTCTGAATTATTTTCCATTTGTGGAACCAGAGCCATTTCTAAAACTGGGCTCTGACCAATAATCTCTTCTTGGTTGGGAACCTTACCTTTAATTGGAAACTTACCATTAATAAGGCGAGGTAATTGTGTCTCTTGAACTCTGCAATAAGAAGCAAGCATCTACATTTGCAAAGAGCGAGTGAATGGGCAGATCTGACTGTTCCAGTTACTCAGTTTGGTTAACCTCAAATTTGTTTTCTTGTTTCCACATCATTTGAGATTTAAAAAAAAATTCCTATACCAGATGTGTTCATATACTTATGCATATCGCTCAATTAATGATTGTAGTAGCATACATATGCCTCAGTAAATAAGCATAAAGGTAAAAGTAAAGGTTTCCCTGCACATACGTGCTAGTTGTTTCTGGGTCTAGAGGGCGGTGCTCATTCTGTTACAAAGCTAAAGAGCCAGTGCTGTCTGAAGACATCTCCATGGTCATGTGGCCACCATGACTAAATCCCAAAGGTGAACGGAATGCTGTTACATTTCCAACAAAGTAGTCCCTATTTTTCTACTTGCATTTTTACATGCTTTGGAACTGCTAGGTTGGCAGAAGCTGGGACAAGTAACAGGAGTTCATTCCATTGCTAGGGATTTGAACCGCAAAACTGCCAACCTTTCTGATTGACAAGCTCAGTGTCAGCCACTGAGTCACAGTGTCCCTTTAAAAATAAGCATATGAGAATCAATTTAGCCTAGTGGCTAAAGTTTTGGATTAATAACAAGAAAACTGAAATTCTAGCCCTACTTTAGGGACAAATCCAGCTGGTGTATCTTTGGGTAATCATTTTCTAGCTGTTTTCTAGGAGAAAACAAGGTTGTGGCCAAACCATTTTTAAGCATGTAGCCTAGAAGTCTTTATGAACATGTAGTTACAGTAATTAAATGTTTCTCAAAATAATAAAGATACTTTTTTATATAACAAGCTGATTTTTAAAGCCATTTCTCATAATTGTGAAAATAAATATATGAAGTTTCCTTCTTTTCTTATTTTTAGGAAATGGCATTTTGTGTTTTAGATATGTCAAATTTCTTCACAAAAATTATTTGTGATACAAAGAAAAACTCTACACTGTGATTACGCTACACTGTCCTTCTGACAAATCTGTTTGAAATCTAATATAATCTCTGGCTGAATTCATTTTTATTTCATGTATCTTACACGAAGTGAGCTTTGCTTATATATGTTTTCTGTGTTTCTTACAAAAAGCTTGGAAAATGCAGTTCAAAGCCATCAAGCACAATTCTGATTTTTGTTTATTTATTGGATTTGTATCCACTATAATCTAGAAGAAACTTGGTGGCTTATGATACAGCCTTAAAAATTTCAATACAATAAAACATCTAAAATATAATTAAATGAATAACTAAAACAGAAAAAAACAGTTCCAAACTTTTCCAATTTCTCTGCTTAGCTACAGTCAAAGTAATCTCATCCTTGATAAAAAAAAAAGTAGTCTCATCTTTGATAAAAAATAGTCTGCCTTATGAAGCAAATTTTCAAATACTGTCCAAAGTAATTCCCCCAACAGTAGATTCCACTACTTAAGAGAAAGCATTTATCCAACCTTGCATGTTTCTAGAAAAAAATATTACTTTGATGGGAGATTTGTGAGTTTCATTGGGAATAGGAAAAAAATCCAGAAAATTTCACCTTTCATGGATTATATGTACTTTAGTCTCCTCTGGCCTTGAGTAAATTCAGAAGCTAAGCAAGAATGGACTGGTTACTGTTTGAATGATAAAACCAGAGGGAATTCCAGAGTTGTAAGAAAGTCTGGACAACTGAAAAAAGCAATGAATCATTTCTATTCAGCTGTGAAGAAAACTGTATGAACATGTCCACAAAATCATTATGATTGAAATTGACCTTAGAAGACACTTCACTTAAAAACTTATCAAAATTCAGACTAAATTCTGAACAATGGCAACAAACCAAGACAGCACTGACAAGTCTTTTAAGACATTCATGCCTTTTTAGAAGTTTATTTTTTTATGAATCCCAGAGCTAGCCTATATATTGTATTTATCTCTCTTATTATTTTATAATTATACCTCCACTTGTATCAACTTTTCTTATTTTACTTTTTCCCAATCGCACTATTCTTCCTGTACAATCTTTGGTCCTCTAACTCAAAAGTGATGCCAGGTTTTGCCCTATGATTACTCTGCAGAATATTTGGATAATGTTCCCTAATCCAGTAGAGATAGTCCTAGACTTATAACCACAGTTGATCCCAAAACTTCTTCTGTTGCTAAGTGAGACAGTTGTTAATTGAGTTTTGTGTCATTTCATGACCATTCTTTCCACAGTTGTTAAGTGAAGCACTAAAGTTGTTAAGTTAGTAACACAGTTGTTTAGTGAACCTGGCTCCCCTATTGACTTTGCTTATCAGAAGGCTGCAAAATATGGCCAAAATGTACCAAAATATATCACCCATCTGCTGGAAATGAACCCAAGAACATGGATCATATTATCATGTATGGTGGAAATGTAGAAAAACCCAAGAGTTTTGGCATAGAACTCAGAGGTGACTTGAGGAGATGACAGGGCAAAATGTGGAATATAAACCAGAATTTTTCTTACTTAGAATTATAACTGAAAAAAAAAAAAAAAGAGGTGATCTACTTAATAATACACGTGATCACGGCAGTAAGGTTAGCTTTTGCTCAAAAGTAGAAAGATAAAGAAATTCCCAATGAAGATGAAGTATTAAAAAAGATTTGGACTTGCACCAAGATGAATAAATTAACTTTAGAAATAAAAGACAAAGATGAAACAGAATACTACAAAGTATGGGATAAATTAATGTGGGGAAAAGAAGGATCTAGAATCAAAAGATAGGAGGGTTTGTAGAAAGGATAAATATAATAGAAAATGTTGTATAAATGTATATAAAACATGTACCTTATGTCATAATATGTATGATAAACAGGATTGTCAGGATGATCACATCACGTCCAATGTTTTTAACAATTTATTCAATAAAATTTTTGTAAAAAAAGTTGCAAAATATTATCACATGATCCTGGATGATGATGATTATGATCATCATCATCCATCATATTCATTGACACATACAGGTAGAACATTTAGTTGCGAATGCTTCTGTTCACAACCAAATAGGGTGATGACCAAATTTTTTTATCTCTGGTCATGAACGGGTGCTCAGGTGGCGACCAAATACAGCTGCTGTGATTTGTCCTTCTGCATCGATTTGCTCTTCTGCGCCACACTATTTTTTTACATGCATGCACTTCCGATGGCAATTGAATCAGGTGATGATCGAATTCTTGGAACAGATTATGGTCATTACCTGAGGTTCTACTATAACAGGTTGAAGGCTGCCCATGATGTGTCCGCAGCTGGCTGGTAAGGCCTATATGGGCATGAGATGCTCTGCCACATATTGGGCAGACATGTGTAAGCACCACTAATTGCAGCACTGCAGCTCTGACTTTGCGGAGTGCTCACTTCTCTTGTGCTATGTTTGTTCTTCTGTCTTCAAGTGTCTGGCAATCTTGGTGGATCAACGTGCACCATGTCGATTGATGTTATGCCAGGATTTCCCAGGATTTCAATGTGTCTTTGTATCACTTCCTTTGTCCCTTGTGCGATTGCTTTCCTTGAAACAGCTCACCATAGAGGAGCTGTTTAGGGATGCGGTGGTCTGGCATCCTTGTAACATGGCCTGCCCAATGTGTCTGGGCTTTTATGAGCAGGGTGTGAACTGATGGCAGGCCTGCTCTGGAGAAGACTTCTGTATCTGGCACACTGGATCCTCAGATTTCATGTGGATCCTCAGATGTCATGTCTGTATACAGTCCAAGTTTCACTGGCATATATCAGGCTAGTTAGAACTACTGGTCAGTAGACTTTGAGGTTTGCAGCAAGCTTACTCCATGGTAGTCCCATAAGTTGGTCAGTAGTCCACCAAATGCAGTGCTTGCCTTGGCGATTCTGCACTTGACCTCAATATCAATTATAATGATCTTGGATAATAGCAATAGAACTTATATACACTTTTATATTGCTTCATAGTGCTTTACAGCCTTTTGAAAGTAGTTTATAGAATCCCAAAGATGCTTTTTCAAGAGGCAACTGGACTTTCTGGTTTTTCTTTAAAGACGTTTCACTTCTCATCCAAGAAACTTCTTTAGCTCTGACTGGATGGTGGGGAAGGGAATGATTTATGTTCCTTGTAGACAGCTGGTCATTTGCATCCTTTTATTGCATCGTTAAGGCCACCTGGAGGTTTATCTGTATCATCAGGGCCAACTGAGTGGTGTAAATGGGTATGGAGCCTTCTTGGAACTGTTGAAAGGACTGTGTTTTAGACCAGGGATAGATACTGTCATATCCCTCCCCCTCTCTAGAAAGGGTTGTTCAACTTTGACACAGATGGCCTCTTTGACCCCTCTTTCAAACCAGTGATCCTCTTTGTCCAAAATGTATACTTTGAAGCTTCTTGGATCAGAAGTAAAATATCTTCAAAGAAGAAGTTCAGTTGCCTCTTAAGAAAGCACCTTTAGGACAACCATGACCTGGAAGACTGAAGTTCTCTATAGACATTTAGTTTACAGTCTTAATAAGTCACTTTTTCAGTTCTGTTGTAACTTTGAACAGTCACTAAATGAATGGTTGTACATCAGACTATTATCACATTTATTCATTTGCAAGTGTACATGGTTATCATGTATTATTATATATATTTTAGCAGAATAACTGGGTGTCTAATATTTAGACATTTGGGACTTTATACTTAAACTCCCACCCTTAAGCTTTAGTTGAACAGATTTTCTTGGCTTCATTTCACTCTTATTCCTGTTGTTCTTCTGTCATATTGATTTCCTAGCTACATGAATTTTAGCAAAAATTTGGAATTTGGTAATAGCTTTTGCAAAAGTGTTTTGCACTTGCATTTCTAGCAAAATTTGGCAAAAAAACAAACCACAGAGAAAGCACTGTCATTGCACAACAAAAATGGAAATGTTGCAAGAATCAATTGGGAGGCTTTTAGAAGTTGGATGATTCTTTTTCTAAAGAAATATGTTTTATTTTGTAAATTGATATGTTTTATACTTGAGGAAAAAGGGGGAATAAGAAGACCAGTTTAATCTAAATATATATATATAAATCTGGAAGATGAATTACTTCTGATATTTTAAATTCACTTCTGATAAATAAATCAGATAATTTAATGCTTAAAACATCTGGAATAGAAAATGGCCAAGTATCCAAATGCATCTTTAATATAAAACATATTTCATATTCTAATTTTTCCATGATAACGCTTGCATTTCTATAGCTTTACTTATTTATTCATTATTTATTTATCAATCAAATTTGTAGGCTGGTGCAGTCACAAGACTTTTTGCATTTAATAAGATAAATAATACAATCAAACAAAACAATAGAAAAATGAGGCCAATAAAACCCAGAAACAATACATACAGAAAATCTCTGTCTATAGCTTTTTCTAAAGGTCAAAAATTATGAGGACCAAATGAATTTCCAACATGAAGTCATTTTGGAGGCCAGTGCCATCCCTGGGAAAAAACCAGGTCCCATGTCCCATAATAAGAACACCAGCAAATTTTATGAAGCAAATGGCAAAAAAACAATCTTTTTATAGCATTTATATTTGTTAAGAACTACATGAAAACATTCTGGGATGGTGGCTTTGTTCTAAAATATTCTAAATTGCAGACTCGGAATAACTTACCTGTTATTACTATTATGTACTGTTCTTTAATTCAACCAAGTAATCTCCTCACTATTTAATGTTAATGCTTGGGAAATAACTTATCAAAAAACTGAAGCAGCTTAATTATATCTAAGACTAATTGGCCAACCAGAAAGTTGATTCTTTTTTTAAAAAAAAGTAAAAAAGAGAGAAACATAATTATATATTTTGTCCAACAGAGGGTGGCCAAATTATAACCCAGGAGAAACATATAGTTATTAAGAAGTACAGCTCCCAGGCAGTTCAAAGAAAACAAATTAAAGTGAGATAAATATCTCTAGTGACACTTTCTGCCAAATGCTAGAAATAAAGGCATAGTGTTTCTAATGTTCCCAAGAGAAGCAGTAGTTCCACCTCTTTCCTCCCCCCCACTTCAAACAGTGGTAGGACAAAAAAGAAAGGAAGTAAAGGAAACGAAATACCATTCCTGTATTACACGACATTGCTCCAATGATTGTTGCAATGTATCATATCGTAAGTTTTATTTTATTTTGTAATTTATAGATAAGGATAATTATTCAGTTGGATAGTTTGTAGAGAGTATCCTTTGACCCACAATCCATATTTCAAACTGCCTCAAGCCAAAAAAGTGCTTAAAGACACTGAACTTGTCAGCTATAAAGCTGACAGCCTAGGTTCAAGACTTGATAGCTGCTTGATGTGATGAGTCCTGTTATTTGACCCAGCTCTTATCAACTTAGCAATTTGAAAGCTTGTAAATGCAAGTAAATAAATAAGTATCATCAAAGGTAACAGTGTTCTATATTTGGAATATAGTCATGCTGGCTACATGACCTCAAAAGTATCTTCAGATAACACTGGTCCCAGAGGTGGGATTCAAATTTTTTAACAACCGGTTCTGTGGGTGTGGCTTAGATGGTGGGCATGGCTTGATGGTCATATTATTGGCTGGATGTGGCCAACTCAATATCACTCACATCTAGGCATGGATCTCCTCGCCTGGCCTCTCAAGACTGTGGTGATGCTGCAACAATCGTAAGTGTGAAAAATGGTCACAATGGTCGCTTTTTTCAGTGCCACTGTAACTTTGAATGGTAACTCCACACAAGCAAAGTACCAGCAAAGGAGGGGGGAAAAACTCCAGATATGTTCTAGAGACAAGAAATCTAGTCCTGCCAAGAATGTAATAAAGGTTAACAGAGAGGCAGTTTCTGTAAGCAACACCAGAATGTTTCCTTCCTGCCTTTCTTACAGGATTAGGCCAGTAATTTCTTCTAACAATCGGTTCTCTGAACTGCTTAGAATGTTAACAACCGGTTCTAGCGAATAGGTGCAAACCTATTGGGAACCCCTGACTGGTTCTCTAACTAAGAAACAGACATGCACACTGCTTCCTAGAGTCAGACACAACTGGACAGGGGAAAACTTTACACTTTAAAGCAAAAATGTAGAAGCAAAAGTGTGTTATCTAGTTCAGTCTCAGATAACAGATAATCAGAGTTGGAAGGGACCTTGTAGGTCATCTAGTCCAACCGCCTGCCCAAGCGGGAGACCCTACACCATTTCTGACAAATGACAGTCCAATCTCTTCTTGAAGGTTTCAAGTGATCAATAAAACATGGTTAGGCATAACACGGTTTACTCTGATTTGTGCAAATCTGGTGGCAACATTCCAAACATTGTCCACCAGATTGTCAAACTTCAGATGACTAATAGCAGCCTTATACAAGTAATGTCACTTTTTCAGGTTTGGATAATCTATTCTTGTTTGGATAGTCAAAATAGACTTGGCTTGGCTTCCTGCAAGAGAGCTTCTTATATTCAAGGAAGGAAAGTTCTCCTGAATATTTCTCTACTGATCTTTCACTCCGTTTGAGTTAACAGAATTCACTTGAGAATTTTTTTTTTCAAAGAAAGACAGAATTACAAAGAAATTGCCCTGGATGGAAAGTGATGATATTTTCTTGTGTGGTGATCAAGCATGGCTATGAATGGTTGGCTTTTCATTGTGTAATAATCTCTTTCATACTTCCATAGAATTTAAGTGAAGGGAATAAAAACATGCCTCTCACCTCCAATTTTAGTATCCATTCTCAAAGTAAGAAGTAAAAAAATAGGATGTGAACGAATTTCTTTCTTCCCAGAGCAAAATGGATTAGTGATTCATTCAATTAAGCATTTTCCTTGGAAAATATGTGACTATTTTATATTTCTAATTAAAAAGAAAGTATTTCCTTGTCCAATATGTCAGAAGCCTTTTCTGATCCAGCTGCTCTTGTCACTTCTCATGCTTCAGTCCATTTCTCTTGGATATTGGCAAACTCCATTTTTGTGTATTCAGTGTATTGTTGTTGTTTTCTTAAATAACAGTCTCATTAGAGTGTAGTTGGTACAATGTTGGTAAACAAAATAGAGTGGCTTTGTGCAACTACACTCTAATGAGGCTGTTATTTAAGAAAACAACAACAATACACTGAATAAATGACTTGTAAAACCAGAACCCTTCAGTCACTGCTTTATGAAGCAAATGGTAAAATGCAATTACATAAGCAATCTGTTTGCTGTTATACTTTCTTTGTGAAATGAAACAGTAGAAGTATCTTTACTACTTTTTAAAAGTATATTAAAAGAAACACCAGTATCTAAGCTCAACAGCTTGTAAGAGTTTGGAAGGAAATGAAGCCTGCACATATGCATGCAGATAGTCCTTGATTTATAACTACAATGGAACCCAGAATTTTGGTTGTGAATCATTGTAGTCGTAAGTTAAGCTACTATGTGACTGGACTCAATTTTAAAATTGTTTTTATGATAGTTGCAAAGCAACTCACCACTTGCTTTACTACTTATTAAGTGAATGATGTGCTGATTAAATAAAAATTTAATCACTACATAAATTATATATATATACATATACACATATACACAGGCAGTCCTCGAATTATAACAGTTCATTTAGTGACTGTTTGAAAAAAAAAGTTTTTTTTATTGAAAAAAAGTGACTTATGACCATTGTTCACATTTATGACCATTGTAGCATCCCCATGGTCATGTGCTCAAAATTCAGATGCTTGGAAACTGACTCATATTTATGGCAGTTGCAGTATCCTGGGGTCATGTAATCACTTATTATAACCAAGCAAAGTCAATCAGGAAACCAGATTCTCTTAACAACCATATTACTAACTTAACATCTGAAATGATTCACTTAACAAATGCGGTAAGCAAAGTTGCAAAAATGGAGCAAAACTCAACAAACAACACATTTCTCATTTAGGAACATAAATTTTGGTCTTAATTGTGGTCTACCTGTATATGGCTGCCCATTCACTGTCACTGTCAGTGACTCTGGGCTACTTAAAATAATAATAAAAAGGTACTAATAAAGGAGAATATTTATAGCTCAAGGTTGACATGAGGGGTCCTTGATCTCTTTGAGTTTGCTTGATTTCTTTCATACGTTTCATTATCCACACTAGGTAATATCATCAGTGCTGCATTGATTTGGGTTATGAAAACATCTGCAAGAAAACAAGCAAGCTCAGAGAGCACCAAGGACCCCTAAAATGTATTAAAATTTAAATTGTATTATTAAAATTTAATTCCATTTAAAATTTAGTAAGTAAAGAAATAAATCCTGTGGGTAATTTGCATCTAATTCATATATAAGTCTTTATATGGCTCAATGAATTCACTGAATTCAGTTAACAGCTGGCAGAAGGTACAGCTAATTCATTGTGAGGATTGTGAACTGTTGGCCCCTACTGCCTTGTTCTGGATCAGCCACAGTTTGCACTCCGTTTTTAAGAACTGCTGCAAAGGGTTTATTGCCATTGGGATAGAACATTCACCCAATTTAGAAGATAAAATTAGAATACTAATGGATTTAGTCAGTTAGAACCTTTTGGGATCTGAAATAGACAAAAAAAATGCTTAATAGAAGAACCTCACAAATAAGATAATCTAATGAAAATGCAAGATTCAGTGAAGTTGTAGAAAGAAGACAAAATACGTGACCTGTCTTTTTGATGTAAACGTTAAGATGAAGAAATTAGATTGAAAAGTCATCTCTCTCATCAAGTTGAACATAAAAATTTAAGCCATCATTTTTCAATTTGGCACTTGCCAGATATGGTGGCACCAAAATTCTACCTTTTCTGCAATTGGACATTGGAGGATCTAAGAATTATCAGTGTAAGCTATGCTTGCCATGGCACCACAGAAATCATCAATTTTTTTTTTTTTTTGGATTTCTTAGTTCCTGAAGAAGTGTTCTGAGCATTTCAGGTTGTTAAAGACAATACTATCTACGTACTGTAGTGCTTTAGCTAATTTAATGTTCCAGATGATAATACAGGAAGTTTTTGATTTACAACCATTAATTTAGTGACCATTCAAAGTTATAATAGCACTGAGCAAAGTGAAACCAGTGTTCACTCTTATGTCCATTGCAGCATGGACATAGTCATGTGATCAAAATTTGGGCACTTGGCAACTAGCATGTATTTATGATTATCTCACTTTCTCTGGGTTATGTGATCACCATTTGTAAGCTTCCCAGATGAGTTCTGACAATCAAAATCAATGGGGGGAAACAGATTCACTTAATGACCACATGATTCCCTTAACAATTGCAGTGATTCCCTTAAGAATTATAACAAAAAATGTCTTAAAATGGAGCAAAACTCATTTAACAGCTGCAATGGAAATTTTGGGCTCAATTGTGATTGTAAATCACGGGACTACCTTGGGTTGACAAAAGTTAATAACAATAACATGAAATGTGCTATTATTTTTAATTTTTATAAAAAAACAGAACTCTTGTTTTGTTTTTTAGTTATGCCATAGTTCCCATGACATATATTGTATGTATTTACAATATATTATATTTGTACATTTAAAAAAAATAACATGTAGGAAAAAGATCAAAAAGCATGCCTATAAGTAGATCAGATTATGATTTTATTTTGATTTTATAGATAGTCCTCAACTTATGGCCACAATTGAGACCAAATTTTCTGCTGTTAAGTGAGATATTTGTTAAGTGAGTTTTGCCACCTTTTACAACCTTTCTTGCCACAGTTGTTAAGTGAATTACTGCAGTTGATAAGTTAGTAACCTTGTTGTTAAATTAATCTTATTGACTTTGCCTATCAGAAGTTCACAAAAGTTCATGACCTCAGCAATGGTCATAAACATGGACCAGTTACCAAACATCTGGATTTTAACCACAAGATCATGGGCGGGGGGGGGGAGTTGCAAAAGTCGTTACTGTGAAAATAAGTCACATTTTTCAGTGCCGTTGTAACTTTGAACGGTCACTAAATGAATTGTTGTAAGTTGATTACTACCAGTGGTGGGATTCAATTTTTTTACTACTTTTAGTATTTAGTATTTATTTGATTTGTCAATCGCTTACAAGATACAGGTATAAGAATAAACATAGTTATGAATACATGAAATGGGTACATATAAGAAAAATAAAAGAAACAATATGACAGGGATGGTAGGCACATTGGTGAGCTTCTGCATGCCCCTTACAGACCTCTTAGGAAAGGGGTGAGGTCAATAGTAGATAGTCTAAGGTTAAAGTTTTTGGGATTTGGGGAAGAAACCACAGAGTCAGGTAGAGTATTCCAGACATTGACCACTCTGTTGCTGAAGTCGTATTTCCTGCAATCAAATTTGGTGTGGTTAACCTTGAATTTGTATCTATTGTTTGCTCTTGTACTGTTATGGTTGAAGCTGAAGTATTCATTTGCAAGTAGGACATTGCAATGTATGATTTTATATACTATATTCTGGTTCTGTGGCTGTGGCTGGGTGGGTGTGGCAGGGGAAGGATACAGTAAAATTTCTGGTCAGAGGTGGTATTTGCTGGTTCTCCAAACTACTCAAAATTTCCACTACTGGTTCTCCAGAACTGGTCAGAACCTGCTGAATACCACCTCTGATTACTACCTGTATTGTCATTTTGTTGGGCTGGAAATATTTATTATGGATGATTTTAATATTTTTGTGCTGTAAGCTTCCCAGAATCACTTCAAGATGAGGTAAGTGACAAATAAATTTAATAAATAAATAAATGAAAGTAGAAGTCCACTCTTCCCACCTCTCTAACTTTATCCCATTTTTATTCCTTCCTTCTCACAATAGAGAAAGTAAACTATAAGTTAAGTATTTTAGCAGATCCACCATGGCAAGATTGTGACTACCTTAGCCAATACTTTAAAAATCAATTATGGTCTGATCTCTTCTTTAAAAAAGCATTTTCCTTTAGAAAGGAAATCCCCTTTCTAAATTTGGCTCAAAATGTTCAAGTCGAACTGCTGGCCACAGAGCTGCCGAAACATAAGCCCAGTCTGGGAATAAAGGAACATCAACTGACTCATGATCTCATTTGGCTATGAATGGAAGTATGGAACGGAAATTTATATCTGCCAAGTCATGCTGCAGACAAGACATGTGACAAAATGATTTGGATAATCTAAGTAACTATCTGGAGCTTCTACAGGTTATACAAGGCAGACTGATATACATGGAAGAAAGAATAAAAAGAAAGAAAGAAGGAAGGAAGGAAGGAAGGAAGGAAGGAAGGAAGGAAGGAAGGAAGGAAGGAAGGAAGGAAGGAAGGAAGGCATTGCTGGAAGGATAAATTGTCTTCAGTTCATGGCATCAGGAATTAAGGTGTTAGCTAAAAAGGTTTGCTTTGGATACCTAATTATTTCTTTAACAAATTGTAAGTACCGATGGGAATTTTCTTCCTACTGTTAATAGCAATAGCACTTAGATTTATATACTGCTTTATTGTGCTTTACAGCCCTCTCTAAGCAGTTTATAGAGTCAGCATATTGCTCCCAATGATCTGGGTTCTCATTTTACCCACTCGGAAGGAGGGAAGGATGAGTCAACCTTGAGCCTGGTGGGATTTGATCTGCCAAATTTTAGGCAGCTGGCTTTAGTAGTTTGCAGAACTGCACTCTAACCACTACACCACCAAGGCTAATATCTGTGTATATAAGGAGGAAAAATATTTCAACCAATTTTAAATATGATTAAATGAACATTGGAGCACCTTAGGAGTTATGGTATCAATATTTCAGCCTGTATTTGTGTTTGTGTGTGTGTGTGTGTGTGTGTGTGTGTGTGTGTGATAGGAGTCAAAACTGGTATCTTGAAGAACTATTCCATCCCTTCAAATTTTGATCCCTCAAAATTTTTTAGAAAAACTTTTTTGTTCCTATGTTGGCAGTATTTCAAGGAACAAAATGGGTATCTTAAACTTTTGAAAAGCTGGAGCTCTCACATTGCCCTTCAGTAACCACAACTCCTCCAAGCTATCTTCCAAACCAGTGTGACATTATCAGTTGTAACCTCTACAACTCTCAGAGGTTTAAAATAAATATTTTAAAAGTGCAATTTTTAGGAGTTAAAGCCAACTTCTGCCTACCATATGTATTATCCATCGAACTCTGGATTTGCTCCATGTTAATGAGAAATTGTGTGCAAGAGGAGTGAGGCAATATGAGGAATACAGGTTCTAAGCTATAATGACTGGTTCTGAGATAGGATTCAAAGGTCCATAATATATAAGTCTCCTCTGAAGTCAGAAACCATATCAGCATTGATTTATAGTATGGATACTCTTTTTATTTATTTATTTACATTTATATGCCGCCCTTCTCTAGAAACTCAGGGCGGCTTACAATCTATGGAGCACCATGCTAAGTGCTCGGCAATAGCCTTCATTCCATTGTATATGCCTGCTTATTACTAGGGCTTTTGGCCCCCCCAAGCGGCATTTTTACAAAGTCAGCTTATTGCCTCCAACAATCTTGGGTCTTCAATTTACCTACTCCGAGAGGATGGAAGGCTGAGTCAACCTTGAGCCTGGTGGGATTCGAGCCTGCACTAATTGCAGGCAGCTTGCACTAAGTGCTAGATGATTAACAGCCTGCACCACTACCAAAAGCATTGTGTGCTTTTACATAAAATTCTCAAAAAATGTGATGTAATGGTAAATGTATTATATTAGACTAAGGAAGACCCAAGTTCTACTCCATTCTCAACCATTCTTGGCTAACTTTGGGTCATTCTTTCTTGACCTGCTGTATCTCACAAGGGATTTTCTGGTGGGGAAAAATGAAGCATCTGGTGATACAGAGACTACTTCTTCTCTTGAAGGGAAGGTGGGATATAAATCAAATACATATGTATATACATACCGGGATCAACTACAGGTAGTCCTTGACTTATAACAGTTCCTTTAATGACTGTTCAAAGTTACAATGGCATTGAAAAAAGTGACTTATGACCATCTTTCACACAGGACCATTGCAACATCCCCATGGGCAAATGATCAGAATTCAGTTACTTGGCAACTGATTTACGATGGTTGCAGTGTCCTGGGGCCATGTGATCAGCTTTTGTGACCTTCTGACAAAGCAAAATCAGTCGGGAAGTCAGATGCATTTAATAATCATGCTACTAGCTTAACAACTGCAGTGTTTCATTGCACAAGGGTAGTGTCAGTTTTGGAATCGTTATTAAAAGCTGCCACATGGCTGCGGAGGAATGGAGAGGGCTGATATTATTTGAGTAGCTCTCATTAGACAAAATAAATTCTTTAGTAATTCAAGGTCATTGTGAATGGCACATGAAGAATTGGGACTGAAGGGAGATTGGTTTATGTGATGTATGATGTTGAAAAAAGGGGATGGTTTGTAGGTTGGCTCCTTGTGGGAAGTCTGGGGAAAATTTTAGTTTCAGAATACCACAGAGATGCCAAGTTTCTATTCTAATAAAAGTGAAATTATGTTTGTCTTAGAGTTACTGGCTGGAATGGATAATCTTTGGAACTCTGACAGGTAGTATAAAATGTACTATTTACACCACTTTAAAATGGGGTAAAACTCACTTAATAAATGTCTCACTTAGCAATATCATTTTTGGGCTCAATTGTGGTCGTAAGCCAAGGGTTGCCTGTATGTAATTGTGATAGCAAAAGAAAAAAGTAGATAACCATTCCTACATTGGCCCAGAAACTTTGGGTTTAAATGTCTCTTAGTCCTTAGCCTAGTAATAAAATGATAGCAATCTCAGGACTTTAAAGAATTGATATAAAAAGGAAACAGTAAATGTGAGGTTCAATATCCTCCCTCTATGATTTCCAACCAATTAAAACTTAAAGAGAGCTTTTTTCTAACTTTTGAAACTGGAAAGACATTGAGGAGAAAATCTATTTTTGATAGTTTGGTTTGCAACAATTTGAAGAAACCAACCCCCCCTCCTCCCCGAGGTGGGCTTCACATAATTTAACAACCGGTTAACCTAGAGCCGAACCGAAAATGTGATCACTTGTGCATGGCTTCAAACACATGGCAATTTCATGCACGTGACTTCCAGCACATCTTCTCAGGCAGCTGCAGTGAGTAGAGTGGGTGAGGCATAGAAATCAGCTAGGCTGCATGGGCAGGGCGAACAAGCCAGAGAGTGAGATATATATAGGAAGGGATAACACCGGGGTGGGGGGTGGGCCTAGCCAGTAGTCGGAACTATTGATACAGACGAACCGGTCTGAACCAGCAGCAGCCGACCTCTGACCCTTCCCCCTCAAAAAAAACCAAAAAAACATTGTGATGGCCTGGAAATCTTTGTGCTTCTCACAAGGCACAACCAAAGGCAAAAGTAGTTTTTTTAAAAAAATTCCTTTGTCAATAACAAATATTAAAAGGCACTAATTTTACAACTTAACATTTTAGTTATGATCATCAAATAGTCAGAAAATTCATATCTGTTAAAGGTGAAAAATTAAAAATATGATGGAAGATCCTTGAAGTTCAAAGAACCCAGATTGAAAATAAAAAGATGTAACTCAAGATATAACCTTAATTTAAGAGCAACGGAATCAATCAGAAAAGATATATTATATACGAATGTTGTAAAATTAATCTTATATATTAGTCTGTAAAAAGCTTGGTCTCTAAAAATAATATCAATCTTGTTTGATAAGGAATGATATAAAATTAAGACAAATATGACTGTAACAAGAGAGACCTAACTTCAACCATAGAAACTAACTGGTCTCTCTTCCTTGCTCATCTTATAGGATTTGCAAAATAAAAAATAAAATGAGTGAAGGTGTGCTATCTCTCTGCCTCTGACTTTTCAGAGGAAATATTGGTGTCAATCTAATAAATTAAATAGGTTCATGAAATTAGGAAACAAACATGCAACTGAGTTATTTACAAAGTAATAAAGGCAGGATAAAAAATTCTAATCAAATAAATAGAACCTTTAGGGATATTTTTTTCAATCAATCCATCTTCTGGATAGCTGGTTGAGAATCTGGAAGTTATCACATTACTGGAGATTAGCATATATTATGCCTTGGGCAGGGGAGGCACTGGCAAACATCCATTTTTTGATTATGCTTTTAACGGTAATATTTAATTCTATTGTGAGTATCAGAGAATGATCTTAATGCAATATTGTGCCGGGTACGATTAAGTCTATTAAAATCAATAGGCCTAATCCATGTAAAGCTGCTGTATTATGGCTAAAATGCCCATTTTTTTTAAAAAAAGAATCTTTTTCAATGCCCATATTTTCAGGCATCTGCTTGCAATGCAAATGTTTCAGCGCATCAGGATTGGCTGTCCTTCCCTCCCCTGTGTATCCATGGCAGAAAAAAAATGATATCTCACCAGCACCACCACACACACGCTCATAATGCAAAGTGGAAATCAGCTCATTTGCAAAAGCAGCTTTTCGCCAGACAGTGACTGAGCAACTGAATGTGATCAAGAGATGTCTGCTCCAGAAATTTGAGGACAGAAGAAAACTAACAAGAGATCTATGCTGTGTTATTAACTGTATTGCAACCCTGAGTTTCTTCCTTTCTCTCCTGCCCTCAAACAGTTGTTTGCTTCAACTTTGGAAGCACCAATTTGAATCTTACATTTGTGAGGTAAGAATTTAGTGACAGAAAACTTTTGAAGGTCAGGATAAAACAAAGCACAAGTGCCTCTCATTATTTTCCAGAGAAAGGAATAAATGTGCCACCTCCCATTTCTGTTTATTAAGAAGCTTGCAGATGAGGGAATAAAGAAAATCGTATTTTAGTGATTTGTGTATACTGTGAAGACAGAATTTTGCTGCTTTTCAGAGCAGCCAGATATATTATCAAGCTGTTGTAAATTATCAATTTCTGAATATAATGTCCTGGACTCTTAGAGCTGCCAAATGTAGCTCTTGATTTCCCAAACCTGACACTCTATGGACTGGCTGCTTAACTAGGGCAAATCCTTTCTGAAATATCTCTCTTCTGTTGTAGGATTGGATTTTCACATATTCTTACCTACAGTAGATGGCCAAAGCATAGAAATGGCATGATTTAACTCAATCAGTGATCTGACATTCAGATGGTTCATCTGCAACTAGATGCTATCCTGCTTTAATTACTTTGTATAGGAATACCATGCAGAGATCAGAAAGGACATTGTACAGAACTTTTATTTCTTTAATAGATTTTCCATTCCATCCGCAGTGGAGAAATGTGATAAAATCATCCACTCAATTGCTTTCTCTGCATTTGATGGACAAATCCCACTTGGACTTTCATGAAAGCATGGAAAGCTAGGGAAGCTACAGATTTCTTGAGATGAAACTACAATCAAATGCAGGGTATTCTGATCTCCCCCCTCTCCCCAGGTAGATTACAAGATCAATAAACACAAGATCATCACCTTTACTACCGTGACAATTTTTCTAAAATCCTCCACTTGATAGAAATTTGCATTTCATCAGGTGGAAGATAATTGCTGGGAAAAAATTTTATCTTCTTAGGTCAGGGGTCTTCAAACTTGATAGCTTTAAGACTTGGACTTCAACTGCTAAAATTCTTCCTCCATTCATGTTAGCTCAGGAATTCTGGGAGTTGAAGTCCACAACTCTCTATCTATAAGGGTCTCTCTCAACTCCCATCATCTGTTCCCTTCAATGGTACAATTCAATTTAGACTGTCAGTGATTTCAAAGTTTGATCCCAGTTTAATTTATATAGTACTAAAAGCAAAGTCTTCTCTCTGTAATACAGCTTTTCCCAATTTGACATCTTCCTAGTATAAGATGCTGTGTATAGATAGTTCTTGACTTACAACCATTCATTTAGTGACCATTCAAAGTTATAACAGCAAAACTAAAAAAAGGCAATTTATAACTAGTACCTCTCACTCATGATCGTTATAGCATCCCTATGCTTATATAATTAAAATTCAGGAACTGCACAGCTGACATTTATTTACAATGGTTAAATCATCTCACGGTCATGTGATCACCATTTGTAATTGTCCCAGATGATTTCTGACAAGTAAAGTTGGAAGTCAGCTTCTCTTAACAAGTGATTCATTTGGGAACCATGGCAAAGAAAAAATTAGGTAACAACTGCTTTGTTTAGAAACAGAAATTCTGGTCCCAATTGTGATCAGAAGTCATGAGTTATATTTACATGTAATTAGTCCCAATATAATTCCCACCCAATAAGATTTTAACTATCTGTTAAGATTAACACAAAAGAGAACACCATAATGGAAAAGTCCGTCCTAGCATGACCAAAGATAATTCTCTGAAATGATGTTTCAAATATGTGGAATTTCATTCCTATCATCACTAGCCAGCATTGGAGGAAAAAAATAATAGAAATAGAACAAGATAAACTGATAAATGCATTATAAGAGTGAGAAAGCTGGTGCAAAAATAGATGCAGATATCAACTCACCAACCAGTGGATTAAAAAAAAAGCAGTTACATTCCATATCTCCAAATATAGACCTTTGTATTTCTCTGTGTCAGTAAAGGAATGATATTAAGTAAATTATTTTGAAAGACTCTCCTTAAACATACACAAGCTATAGCTGAAACAGGTAGGTACTATTTTGAACAGAGAAATGCAAGTCAGTTGCAGATGAATTTCTTGAGTTTATCACACTTTTCTGTTGTAGCAACAGTATGGAATTGTTGTTGGTTTCTTCTTTTTTCCATCCTGCTAAAACCAGTGGATGATTCAGAACACGGACCAAAATAATATGGCATAATTATAGCATTCAGAAACAGAATGGTTTTTGAAGAAATTGACTCAGAGCTAAGTTCCAGCCAGCGGCCGGTTCATGGGTGAGTACCAACTAAGCTGCAAAGAACTGAGCAGATCTTTAAAAAAAAATAATAAAAAAATACCTTTGGGATGAATCACTTTTCTCAAAAGAGTTCTGGAGTGTGATGATTACCATGGAAACAGTCAGCAAGAAGGGAACTTAATAAAAAGAAGAAGAGATACTCCTGAGTGAGAAAATAGCTCTGTATTCAATCAAATCCTTATATCTTAAGCCACCTGTCATACATTCTGTACAAAATGGCTGTAACAGTTAAGAGTGAGGTTCATAGCATTTGTCAATAACAAGCCTGTAATACAAGTTGTGACAGAATTTTTTTTTTTATTATGAATTGAGTTTCCTTGCCTTTGTTTGAAATTCTTAGTCTCATAAAATGGGCAAACCCATTGACTGCACCACTTGAACACCTCAATATTGCACTGTTGAATTCCTGTGGCAAAAATTTTAGTAGCATAATTTTTCCTGCTTTATTTATTTACTTCTTTCCTGCAATATTGATTGCAATAACAAGAGAAAGATAGGTGCCTTTCCCCACATATCAATATAACCTTAGTCACTGTCTATTCACTGCAGGATGAAGGCCTCTTCCATATATTTTCAACCAGTATGGTCCTGAGCTTTTTTTTGCCAACTGGGCCTGCAAAACTTGTTGATGTCATCAATCCATCTCCTTTTAGGTTTCTTTCGTGGATGCATTTAATCAAGTAGGATTCATTTTATGACTGCCTTGGTCCACCTGCCATCAATTCTTCTTGCTTTGTGAACAATCCATTTCCATTTCAATTCTTTTACTCTTTTTGATGATATAGTATACTTTTGTTTGTTCTCTAATCCACGTGCAGATCTTTCTTGTCTTGGTTTGTAATACCAAGCATGGCTCTTTGAGCCACTCGTAGCTTCCATATCGATTGTGAGGTTAGTGTCCATATTTCACTAGCATATGTTAGAGCGGATAGCATATACTCATCAAAAACTTTTCTCTTCAGGTTGTTTTGAAAATTATGCTTAGTTTGCTGGATGCCTGCTAACAACATTTAACATATTGTTCAGTTTCCTTTATTGAATCACCTTCCATTGAGATTCATTGACCAAGGTATATGCAGTGGTCTACTACATCTAGTTCTTCTCCAAATATATATATATTATTCCCTTTCTTTGGTGAATTAAACATAACCACATTCTGTTTTGGGAGCGCGCCCCCGCTATTTGTCGGCGGTGGCGCGCTCCGACCCCCTTGTTATATCCCATTCCCCGGGGGATCTGAGCGATCGGGCCCTGGGCCTTCAGCTGATGTTGTGTAACGCCAGGTCCGTTATTAATAAGGCCCCCCTCATTTATGATTTGATCTGTGAGGGGGGAGCGGACCTGGTGGGCATTACCGAGACCTGGCTGGGCCCAGAAGGGGGAGTCCCTCTTGTGGAGATGTGCCCAGCCGGGTTTCAGGTTTTTCATCGCCAAGGGCCCAGGGGAGGGGCGGGGGTGTTGCGGTGGTTATTAAGGAGGATCTGTGTCCGAGGGAATCCATTGTTTCTCAGACGACCGGATGTGAGTCTCTTTTCATGAAGTTCGGTCCCAGGGTGCAGGTGGGCTTGTTGATCGCATACCTGGCTCCCTGCTATGCGGCATCGGCCCTGCTTGAGCTCCTTGAGGTTATAGCCGGCGTGGCGGTTGAGACCCCCAGGCTTATGGTCATGGGGGATTTCAACCTCCCTTCTGCCGGCGGTACCTCAGGGATTGCTCAGGAGTTCATGGCTTCCATGACAGCCATGGGCCTGACCCAGTTAATTCGGGACCCTACTCACGTGGGAGGTCACACCCTGGATTTAGTTTTTGTCTCTGATCAGTGGCAGAGTGCTCTGGGTGTAGGGGATATAGTTATAGAACCCCTGTTATGGACAGATCACTCGCTCCTGAAGCTCGACTTCCGTTCCGCACCCCCCGACCGCAGGGAGGCAGGGCCGCTTAAATGGTACCACCCCAGGCGCCTGATGGACCCGGATAGGTTCCTGATGGAGCTTGGGCCATTTCCCGAAGCTCGCACACACGACTCGGTTGAGGGCTTGGTCGCCACCTGGGATAGGGTGGCTGCTGGGGCCCTTGACCGGGTCGTGCCCTTGCGGCCTCTGACCTGGTGCCGATCCCAAGTGGCTCCTTGGTTTTCTGAGGAGCTAAGGGAGATGACGCGCCGGAAAAGACGCCTAGAGAGTAGTTGGAGGGCTAGCCGTTCTGAGTCTGACCGAACACTTCTACGATCTTATATTAAGACGTATTTAGTGGCGATAAGGATGGTGAGGAGGACTTACCTCTCCACCCTTATTGCGTCCGCGGAAAACCGCCCAGCCGCCCTGTTTAGGGTGACCCGCCCCCTTTTAGAGATGGAAGCGCGGGAGGATCCCTTACAGGGACAGGCTGAGGAGTTTTCTAGGTTTCTGCAGGACAAAATCGCTCAGATTCGGGACGAGCTGGACTCCGATTGGGCATCTCTGGGCGGGGGGGCGGGGGTGGATATCGGTGAGGTCAATTGGGTTGAGTTCGACCCTGTTACTGTAGAAGACGTGGACAGGGTGCTGGGGGGACTGAATGCCACCACCTGTTTGTTGGACCCGTGCCCCCCTGGCTGGTCTTGGCCACTCAGGAGGTGACACGAGGCTGGTTCCAGGGTATTATAAATGCTTCCTTGAGAGAGGGGCTTTTACCCGCTGCCTTGAAGGAGGCGGTGGTGCGGCCCCTCCTCAAGAAACCGTCCCTGGACCCAGCATTGTTATCAAATTATCGTCCTGTCTCCAACCTTCGCTTTGTTGCGAAGGTTGTAGAGAGTGTGGTGGCCCGTCAGCTCCCCCAGTTCCTGGATGAAGCGAGTTATCTTGACCCCCTCCAATCGGGCTTCAGGCCCGGGCACAGCACGGAGACGGCGTTGGTCGCATTGGTTGATGATCTCTGGAGGGCTCGGGGCAGAGGTTGTTCCTCTGTCCTGGTCCTGTTAGATCTCTCGGCGGCTTTTGATACTGTCAACCACAGTATCTTATTGCAGCGGTTGGGGGGGTTGGGTTAGAGGCACCGTGTTGCGGTGGTTCTCCTCCTTCCTCTCTGACCGTTCGCAATTTGTGTTGACGGGGGGGCAGAGATCGTCCCCAAGGCCCCTGCTTTGTGGGGTGCCTCAGGGGTCGGTGCTCTCGCCCCTGCTGTTCAACATTTATGTAAAGCCGCTGGGTGAGATCATCCATGGCTTTGGGGTGGAGTTCCATCAGTACGCTGATGATACTCAGCTGTACATCTCCACCCCGGGCCACCCCAACGAAGCCGTCGAAGTGATGACCCGGTGCCTGGAGGCCGTGCGGGGTTGGATGGGTCGTAACAGGCTTCGTCTCAACCCGGCCAAAACCGAGTGGCTGTGGTTTCCTGCGCCCAGATACAGCCAGCTTATTCCTTCGCTGGTCGTGGGGGGAGAGGTATTGACCCCCGTGGAAAGGGCGCGCAACTTGGGTGTCCTCCTGGATGTGCGGCTGTCTTTGGAAGAACATATTGGAGCCGTCGCCAGGGGGGCTTTTTATCAGATTCGTCTGATTTACCAGTTGCGGCCCTTTCTGGATCTGGGCGCACTTCGCACACTTCCGCCCTCGTTATCTCCCGCTTGGATTATTGCAATGCTCTCTACATGGGGCTCCCCTTGAAGAGTCTCCGGAGGTTGCAGTTAGTTCAGAATGCAGCCGCGCGGGTGATCGTGGGAGCCCCTCGGAGCGCACACGTAACACCACTTCTCCGCAGGCTGCACTGGCTTCCTGTGGCCTTCCGGATTCGATTCAAGGTGGTACTGATGGTATTTAAAGTGCTCCATGGCTCGGGACCTGGGTACTTACGGGACCGCCTGCTGCCACCAACAACCTCCCGCCGCCCAGTACGCTCCCACAGGGTCGCTCTACTTGGGGTACCGCCACCCGATAGTTGTCGGCTGGCGGCCCCGAGGGTGCGTGCTTTCTCTGTGGGAGCCCCCTCCCTGTGGAATGATCTCCCCCCGGAGATACGAGCCATGACAGATATCCTCTCCTTCCGGCGCGCAGTTAAGACCCTATTTTTTAAACAGGCTGGCCTAGCCCAGGAAGGGTCTATGGGGTTTTAAGTTAACAGGGTTTTTTAAATTTTAATCTCATTTTTAAAATTTTTCGGGATGCAGCCACATCTATGTTTAATCTGGTTTTAAATTCTATTTAATTTTGTAACTTTGTATTTTATGTATTTATTAGGCTGTACACCACCCCGAGTCCCTTTTGGGAGAGGGAGCGGTATAGAAATACGAACAATAAATAATAAATAAATAAATAAACCAGGTTTATTTTAAAACCAACTGATTATCCTGCTTTGTGCAAATCTTGTATGTGTCTTTGTAGCTCTTACATATCAATTATCTATCTATCTATCTATCTATCTATCTTTCATCTATAAGATCAATGGTGGGATTCAAAAAAAATTTATTGGTTCTGTGGGTGTGGCTTGGTGAGTGTGTTGTGGCTTGGTGGGCATGGCATGGCTTGGTGGGTAAGGCAGGGGAAGGATACTGTAAAATCTCCATTCCTTCTCTACTCCAGAGGAAAATTACTGTAAAATCCCCATTCTCTCCCGACCCCACTAACCTGCTTTCCAGCTCTGTTCTCCTGTACAGGGCAACAAAAGAAGACCCAACTGATCAGCTAGAACTTGAGAGGCATAGAATAGATGGAGGCAGGGCCAGTCATAGGTGGTATTCCAAACTACTCAAAATTTCTTCTACCGGTTCTCCGAACTACTCAAACTTTTCACTACCTTCTTTATTATGTTTAGGTTCTTCCTAGTGCTTTAGTTCTGTCCCCCAAATATTTATTTCTGAAAGCCCCAAATCTCTTTCAAATCACTGGTTCTACCTTTTATGTGCAGTGGGTGCACAAATAATGGCAAGTTCATTTGTAGCATCAAAACTAATCAGTATCATGGTTAAGATGTTGCATTAGAAATAGAATTCAAACCCACCCTTAATTTTGTAAACACAAAATATATAGACAAACAAGCATTGCTGGGGGTGCAGAGTTAAGCATGTCATTAGCTTACAATTATTTTCCCACAAGCGCTCCAAGTCTAAACACTCCTGAATGGTGTTGAACTTTATCTGACCTCAATTTAGTATGTGTTGAACTTTGTTGACCAGATGTCTTGTGTACAATCTTGAATAAATCTTCTATGCTGCAAATTTACAAATTGCTTGCTTTTTTGCACCTGACAAAATAGGACTTAAGGCGGGTCTCTTCTCACCCAAATGTTGCAGGGCTATTGGAGAAATTATAGGAAGAAGAGTTATGTATGCTTCCTTGAGCTCTTGAAGAAATACTGTACATTCATTTCTGTCCTTTGGACAACATAAACATATTAGTGGAAATGAAACTCCAGATAATGTTTATTGGGTTCTGATTATTTTTTGATAGAGATGAATCCCAGATCATATAAAAGAAATAGGATGGGACTTGACACTGATGATTTTAGTTCCTTATGATGCCTGATACTGCTCTAAATGAAGAAAGAAATCAGACATTTGCAATATTAAATGAGCATGGAAATGTTATTGAATATAATTAATTCACATGCAAGAAAGAACAATTTATAAATTGGAGCATTTGCTGAGGCTTCACCCTAATGTGTTTCAGATTAAATTGAGAGGCTAACCGTTATAATTTATATTTGCAGAATGACATGAGTGGAATTGTCTCATTGGTGGTTAAATCTTTATTCTTGACTTTTTTTTTTTTTTGGCTTGGCATATCTGAAACTTTTCTTCTTCTTCTTCTTCTTCTTCTTCTTCTTCTTCTTCTTCTTCTTCTTCTTCTTCTTCTTCTTCTTCTTCTTCTTCTTCTTCTTCTTCCTTTTCCTCCTCCTCCTCCTTTTTCAGGCTAAAACACACATTCTTTCATATCATATCTCAGATAAATAATCTTATCCAATTAGTCCAACTATTTTCAAAAGTATTTGCAATTAGCTGTAATACATTTGCTGCTCTTTTGTTAATAATATTATTTTCTCTGTTACCTTTAAATTAATTTAACCAATCAAGCACCCCAGGTTAGAACGTATAATGTATATATTTATTTATTTTTACTTTTAATAACCCCTTAACCCCTTCCATTGGGCTGGATCCAGGCCAACTAAATGGAGCTGAGTGTTTACTGGCTGGATACCCTTCCTGTTGTGTGTGCATGCACACACACACACACACACATACACACACACACATTTTATGTATATAATAGATATTTATAATATATAAATATTATAAATATATATTAATATTATGTCACATGAGAATGAAGGTAGTATGTCTTACACTAGCAGATTAGCGGCTAAAGTTAATATGGGGTCACTTTAAATTTTCAACAAGTCTTGAAAAATCAAGGACTTTGCAATGTGGAATTTACAGTTAGTTGTCAGGTTGGGTCTATTTGTTCAATGACCAAAGTTATATTAGCACCAATTAACAGGGACTTATGGTAGACTATCAGAGTTCTGGCCATCACAGTTAATAATTACATGATTGCAATTGTCAGTATTTTCCAGTATTCACAAAGTCAATGGGGAAGCCAGCAGAAGTTGGAAATCATGATCACATGAAGTCCTTACTTAACAATCCACATGGTCCTTAATGTCAGCAGCTAGTATAGAAGTTCCATCACTATGCAGCATGGTATCACTAAACTATGGAGTTCCTAGCCTGAATTGCTATCTTGTACTCACATAAGTAGTCCTCACTTAACAATAACAATTGGATCAGAAACTATTGCTAAGCAACATGATCATAAAGCACAATATTACACAACCCTAAGTGCAACAGCAGTTGTAAAATAACAAATTAGGAAAAAAATAATACATTTTGATTTTTTTTTTAAATTCTCTGCAAGTTGAAGAGAAAAAAAATGAAAGTAATATAACTTGGGTGGAGGCATTGAACCATATCTCCCCCTGAGCTTCCACAATAGAGTAGAAATGCATGCTTCTTCTCCTTGTCTGGACTTAGAATAGATATTTGGTCTGGGCAGAACTGCATGGAAGAACAGGGAACTCCTAGGGCAATTTTTGGGCTACTGTGCCAAAAATTGCACATGCGTTTGTGCTTGCACTCGTGTGCCAACACTCAGAATGCAATGCGCCCCCACACCCCCTGTGCATGCGCACACAATCTCATCCCCTGTCACCCCCCACCCCCGTACCTGCACTGCACCTCACAGTTGATTTTTTGGCTGGTTTGAGACCTTTTTTGGCCTCCCAGAGGCTTAAAAAATGCCTCTGCAAGGCTTTTCAGGATGAATAATATGCCCGTTTCATCATTTCCTGTAATATCAGGCCTATTTGTCCTGAAAAGCTTTCTGGGAGGCTGAAAAAGGCCTCAAACCAGCTGAAAAATCAGTTGTGAGGCACGCGCATGTGCAGTGAGGTAAGTTTGTCTGTGGCTTATGTGCCGGCACAAATGGCTCTGTTGTTATAGGTTCGCCTTACAACCCTAGGCACTTCCCTGAGTCACTAAAATATAAGTAACCCTCAATCTATGACAATTGGCTTAGTGACCGCTCAAAATTACAATTGCACTGAAAAAAGTGACATACGGCCGTTTTTCATACTGATGACCATTGTAGCATTTCCACAATCATGTGATCAGACACTTGGCAATTGGCTCATATTTATGATAGTTGCAATGCCCAGCAATCAGGTGGTCACCTTTGGCGACCTTCTAATGAATCAAATCAATGGGGAAACCAGATTCACTTAGTGACCATGTTACTAACTTAAGAACTGCAGCGATTCACTTAACAACTGTGGCAAGAAAGGTCATAAAACACCTAACAAATGTTTCATTTGTTACAATCTAACATAAATTTTGGTGCTCAATTCAGAAGATGTAGTTTCTTCTTCTAAACTCTTTACCCTAATCCAATCTTTTAACTGTTTGACCTCATTGAGAAGATAAAGTATTCTAGGAAATTATAAAAGAACAGGACTAGATCACATATAGTACATTTCTGATGTGAAGGAACAAGAACATCATGGAACTGTGTTTCTCTGAAAATAAGATCCTGGGACTTACTTTCAGGGTAGGTAGTATTTTCAGGTAGATCTGGACAACAGGGTAGGTCTAGACATTCTCTTGTAAAATATTTAACATAATTAGTATAAGAATTAATCTGGTCCTAAAAGCAAGGGCTGTTTGGAGATTGCAATGCGTAACGTTTCAGCAAAATTTACAATTTCAAATGTGCACATTAGTGCAGACAGTTCTGATCCTCTGAGGAAGACTTACACAATCTGCTTTTATTTGTCATATTTATAAAGATGCATCAAGAGAATTGCCTGTCAGATAGAATATTATGTAGAAAGCAAATGGAGTATTTTCTTATAATTGCTTACATTTGAGACGCTCAGATATGCCCCAGAATTGTTGTGATAATAAAACCAATTACTTGGTTCCCTCAAGAAATGGATGGTATGGATGGCAGGGTTAATTTGCATCAGACAACAAGAATCTCCAGAGTTTCATACAACAGATAGAAAAAATGCAAAAGAATTTTTTATACAACATAAGTTTAGATTAAACCCATCAAAAATATTGAACTGCAATACAAAAATAAGAGCAAAAATGGTTTTTGCTGATTAAAAACAGTTATCTAGTGGATCAGCAAAATATTATTGAATATTATTTATAAAGAGTTTTTATTTTTAAAATGTGTAACTTATTTTTCATTGTTCACACTTTTAATCTCTCTATAGTTTGCAATTCCTCACAGCTCCAGGATAGCCCAGAAATATATCTGACTTGGCTCAATCATCTAGCAGTTTATTTATTTATTTATAGGACAACACTTAATCAAAGAACAATGGTTGAATTCCACCATGGTCCATATTATTACCAAGCTGAATTTCTTCTAACTGAGGGAAATGTTTGTGCTTCAACGATAACATTTATCATTTGAAGGTATGCTACAGTTTTGGTTGTGAGGAAAACCTGCCTGATACCAGGTTATTTATTGCTTTCAGAAGGAAGAAAAAAATGGTGATTTAACAAGAAAGATTTCTTGGCCTTTTAGTGATAAAACTCATTATAATAGAGATTATGTTTATCATTTGAGATTAAGTAACTACATTTTTCAATGGTTCTATTTTGGTCCTAGACACAGAAAATTGAAAGGTGATTATTTTCCATCCTCCTATCTAATGCACAAACACCTCTATTTCATCTTTCCAAGTGAGGAACAATTCTTCTATTCCTGACTGGGGAATTCTGGGAGTTGAAGTGCACATATCTTAAGGTTGCCAAGTTTGAGAAACAATAATATCCCTGAGCTAATTTAGAAACACAGCCAAGTGCTGGTTTATTGAAGTGAAACACTGAAAACCTGTATCTGAGAAAAAAAGGCAGTACAACTTCATGTTATTACTTTACAAAAAGAGTAAAATTATAATCACAGAAAAACACCGAATGAAGTTCTTATGAAAGCAAAGAATCAGTTCCCCAAGGACAGAATCCTCCATCAATTATTTACAACTTCACTGCCTTTCTTGCTATCTCACTGTGAACAGGACTAAAATAGGCATTTGGGAGAAATCGTAGGCCAATACCCTTCACTGAGACTGTGCCTATATTTGGGCTAATCTCTTCTCCCCCCAAGGATTTCTCCCACATAATGCAGGATTCATCATGATTTAAGTGAAAGGAATAGGTCAGTGGTTTATAGGTTGCCGGAAATAGCATACCCATAAAAAAATGTGATGGTGCAGTGATTAGAATGCACTACAAACAGGCTAACTCTGCATTCCCACTGCCAGGAGTTCAATCCTGACTGTATCAAGGTTGGTTCAGCCTTCCATCCTTCTGAGGTTGGTAAAATGAGGAGCCTTAGAGAGGCTGTAAAGTGTTATTGCTATACCCTACTTCACAGCAAGTTTAGGAGAACAGCTGTATGGATCTCAGATAATATCTGAAGTCTTGCTTTAATAGGATAAACTTTGCAATATTAATTAAATGGACAACAGACTGGTTTTGGAGACTCTGTCTGTGCATTCTCCTTTGTTTGTTCACCACATCATTACAAAATTATACTGAAACTTTTAAGATTTGATTACTTTCTTGCGAAAAGCAGAATGAGTTAAAGTTGTTCATGAAATGGTTTAAACACTGGGAGAAGACCTTCCCTTGGAATTACAGATAGATACATCTGCAGGAATCATTTAGTCAAGCCTGGCTGAAAAATACAAGTACGTTACTACTTAGGTGACACTCTGCTAAGAAAGCCCAGTTCTATAGAGTAGAAGGAAACTTGAAACAAACATCTTGAAATAAGGTAGTAAAAACTACCTTTATAAGTAGTCAAAATCAAGAAAAATGTATTTTTGCAGTGCACCATCTTCATCTAATATATCAGCTAAAGAATATAACAACAAAATAACAAAGTTGGAAGAGACTTTGGAGGTCTTCTAGTCCAATCCTATACTAAAGCAGGAGACCCTATACCAGGGGTGTCATACTCAAGCCCGGATCTGGCCCATAGGATACTTAGATCTGGCCCATAGGGCCACTCTGGAAACAATGAAAGTCTGGCCTGCAGTACCTCTGCTAGCAAAAACAGAGCTCAGAGGGGGACTTATTTTTGCTAGCAGAGTGTTGCAGGAGCCATCCTAGCCAAAAACGGAGCTATGGACACAGTTTTCATTGGCAGAATGCTCAGGCCTCAGGCACCCCTGACATGAGTAATGTCAAGCTGCCATGCCCCCCGCTCATCCCCCCAAGGTCAAACACAACCCTGATGTGGCTTTTAATGAAATCAATTTGTTACCTGTGCCCTATACCATTCCAGACAAGTATCTGTCTTGTCTTTTCTTAAATGATTCCAGTGGTGAAGCATCCATAACTTTCCCTGGTTAATTGTTCTGTTTTTGGAAATTTCTTCTTAGTTCTAGATTGCATCTCTCCTTAATTAGTTTCCATCCATTGTTTCTTGTTTTGCCTTCTGGTGCTTTGCCAAAAAGTTGATCCCATCTTTTTTGTGACAGCCCCTTAAATATTGAAATGCTGCTATCATGTTATTTATTTATTTATTTATTTGATTTGATTTGATTTGATTTGATTTCTCAATTGCTTACAAGATAATAGGTATAAGTATATACATAGTTATGAATACATGAAATGGATACATATAAGAAAAATAAAAAGAAACAATAGGACAGGGATGGTAGGCAAGTTGGTGCGCTTATGCACGCCCCCTACAGACCTCTTAGGAAAGGGGTGAGGTCAATAGTAGACAGTCTAAAGTTAAAGTTTTTGGGGTTTGGGGAAGAAACCACAGAGTCAGGTAGAGTATTCCAGATATTGACCACTCTGTTGCTGAAGTTGTATTTCCTGCAATCAAGTTTGGTGCGATTAATCTTGAGTTTGTATCTGTTGTTTGCTTTTGTGTTGTTAATGGTTGAAGCTGAAGTATTCATTGACAGGTAGGACATTGCAATGTATGATTTTATATACTATACTTATATCGGACCGAAGGCAGTGTAGTTCTAGATTTTCTAGGTCTAGAAATTCAAGTCTTGTGGCATAAGGTATTCTGCAACGAGTAGAGGAGTGAAGAACTCTTCTTGTGAAATATTTCTGGACTTTCTCAACTGTGTTAATATCAGATATGTAATGTGGGTTCCAGACTGATGAGCTGTATTCAAATATAGGTTTAGCAAATGTTTTAGTAGTGTGATATTACCAGAGAAAAAGCTACGTAGGATTAGATTAACAACTCTTAATGCACTCTTAATGTTACCCCAGTCCTTCTTTTCACTAGCCAAAAAATATCCAATTCCTGCAACCATTCTTCATGTTTTAGCCTCCAGGCCTATTATCATCTTTATTGCTCTTCTCTGCACTCTTTCCAGAGTCTCTACATCTTTTTTTATAATATAGTGATCAAAACTGGATGCAGTATTCTAAGTGTGGACTTATATACTAAGGCTTTATAAAGCAATTACTAATATTTCATGTGACCTTGATTCTATCCCTCTGTTAATGCAACCTACGATTGCATTGGCTTTTTTGGCTGCTGCTATAGACTGCTGTCTCAAGTGATTGTCCAGCAGGAGTCCAAGATCTCTTTCATAACTATTGCTATTGAGCCAGATTTCACATAAAAAAGAAAACAATGAGGGAATATTGGGAGCAATGTGACATGAAAATAAACCATAGCAATATCAGCTGTTCCGTAGAAGAAATTGGATATTTGGCCAGCCAACCAACGAAATTGTTTGTTAGCCATATTTCCCCAGTCTTCTTATTAGACAATTTCAATAATGGTGAAACTTGGACCATGCGATGGTAAAACTAAAGCTTATGATTACATACTACCACTTGCTTATAAGGCTGGCTTACTATATTTTGAATCCAGCTATACCTTTAAAGCCAGACTCTCAAATCTGTTCTGAAATTCTTCAGTTTCCATTCATACACAGGTTTAAATCTACATACCATGTTTAAATCTTTTCATTAAAAACACCAAGAGACCCATATTGTTATAGCATTGAAGGCATTGGCTAAAAATATAAAAAATATATGTTCTAGTCCTGCTTTAGGGAAAAATCTAGCTAGGTGACCATGGGCCAGTCATTTTTTTTCAGCCCTAGTTAGATGACAAGAGGAAACCACTTCCGAAGCATATGACCAAGAAAAATACAAAAAACTTGTTCAGTCAACTAGCAGTAGTCAATACTGGCTTGAACGCAACATCATCATCATATCATCATCCAGACTTCCAATCATCCAAAACACAATCCAATACTGATAGAAGCTTGGAAGCATTGTCTTATTTCAGAGACATTATGCTAAGTAAGCAGAAGAGGACAATTAGCAATGATGAGGGTGTATCATGAAGAAGATTGGATCAACCTATTCTCCAAAGGACCTGAGGGCAGGACAGAAAGCAATGGATGGAAACTAATCAAGGAAAGATCCAACCTAGAACTGAGGAGAAATTTCCTGACAGTGAGAACAATTAATCAGTGGAATGGCTTGTCTCCAGAAATTGTAGGTGCTCTAACACTGAGGTTTTTAAGAAATGATTGGATAACCATTTGTCTGAAATGGTATAGGTTCCCTGCCTAAGCAGGGGTTTAGACTAGATCACCTCCAAAGTCCTTTTCAACTTTGTTATTCTATTATTGAAAAATTGAAGGGTCTAAATTGGAGACAGATTCTCCTAAGAAAATTTATCTTATCTGTGGTCAGTAAAAGTCAGCACTTATTTGATAGTACCTAAACAATCAATCAGTCAATCAATCAATCAGAAATGCACTTGGACCAAATTGAAATCATATACTCTAATTGAGTATACCACTATTTCACAAAACCTTGCCCCCAAAACTGCAGGGATTTGTTCAAATAGTTGCCAGAAGTCAAAACTGCTTTGAAAACATACATACATAACAGTTGGCATTTTACCTGAAAGAGACTTCGCCTTTAAATTAATTGAACATGAGAAACTATAAGAAAGAGGCTGTAAAACATGTTGTGGAAAATAACTAGAATCAGTGTACTGTATACATTTTGTATTGTCAAGGAGTCACTATGACAATTTATAATTTCATCCATGTGTATGATTCTGCCATCAGTTTTTATAGCAATGCATCCTTTGAATTACAGTGACAGAATTAAAATGAATACTAATCTCTTCTGACTCTTATTCAATAAGTTATTATGTGCAAAATGTGCTTTTCAGACAAAATAAAAGAACTGCATTAAAAATAAATTTCATAAGGAGGTCACTTTTGTTACACACTCAGTAAGGAAATATAGATTTGTATTCTGGACAAGATGACATCTGAAGGTGCTGTTAGTCCCTCCCTCCTTTCCAAGACATGCTTCATTTTAGGTATCTGCTTGGTTAATTATTTTACAAAGCCCATAATCCAAATAGGATCTTCAACTATTTGCTGACTGAAATAAGGTACTTGACAGATTCTGTAACTTTGAGAGTCCTTGCTGAATGAAACTGCTAGGTCTTAATTCATTATGAGTTTCCCAAACCAATTCCAATCACCAAATTAGGTGATTTATTTAAAAAATTAACTCAGATTTTTTTTTAAAAAAGAAGACATATGTGATAGGATGCAACAATACTTAAGCAAGAATATGAGATTTAGGGAAAAAAAAACAAGGGAGAAATAAGTGCCCTCGTCACTTATTTTGTTGCCTTAAATTTTAAAAACAAATGGAAAATATTGTGAATTAACATTTACAATGCATGTATATTCAGAATTTATCCTACTTTCAATAGAGAATATTTGTTTGTACATTTCTTTCAACTTTCACCTTAGCCCTCTAATCTTGATCTCAGGATTGCAATTCAGCCCATATTAAAAACAAAAAATAAAATCACTTATGGCATGGATTGGTGCACTAAAAATTGGCCCAGTAGTGAACTCTAAAGAAGAATAAGAAGAATAAGATTGATAAATAGAGCAACTGGAAACAAAAAGACTAATGCTCTGAAAAAATGTATTTTGCTGATAACTTGTGATAGTAAATACATAGAGTTTAATTCTGGAAAAAAAGCAGAATGCCTGTAAGACCAATGCTAATATAGGGTTATTGGTTTTTTTTTTAATAGTATTTGGAGTTATTTGGAGCAAAATGAATTTAGTGGGAATGAGAACAGCATTTGCACAGTCTTCTGTCCACAGTGTGCCTAGTTCAAACACCCACTTCCACAACCAACATTCATCAATGAAAATTTTATCTCAGAATAAAATGTCTTCACCCCCATACTGAATTTGAGTGTGAATTATAATGGTGTTAAATACTGCCTTAGTTTTATTACTGTGGTTTATTTGCTTTCGGCATGGCAACCCAAGGGAGGGTGTAACTCCAAACTTTGTTGGACTGCAACATCACATAGGCTCTTCAAGCCCTATACCAAGGAAAATTTGTGGTTCGGGGTTGAACTGGAGAGTCCTTGGTGTGCTCCGAGTCTGGTTGTTTGCTTGCAGGAGTTTCACTCCCAGATTAGATTATCTGTTCAATGCACTGAAGATGTTACCTAGTTTGGTAACGAAATGTCTGCAAGTAAACAACCAAGATCAAAGAGCACCAAGGACTCCACATGTCCACATACTCTGGGGATCTAGAAGTTTCAAAAGAATTTGACAAGACTCTTAAGCTGGATATAGGCACTCCTTTACTCAGGTAGGGATATTTTCCAAGGAAGGAAGGAACAGAGGAGAAGGGAGGAAGCGGAGAAGAAAAAGAAGGAGGAGGGGGAGGAGGAGGAGGAGGAGGAGGAAGAGAAAGAGGAGCATCCAAAAGCATTGAGTGATTTTACAGTACTATTCAGCCAATATATAGTCAACCACATAAATTTCAAAAAATATCTGCAATGATAGGATAAACGCATCATCTTGAGAACTGAAAAGGTAAATTCCAGCAGTCTTATAGGAATCCAATTAAAATAAAGTCTCTTTGAAATGTTCCTTTCACCCAGCTCCCTCCTCTGGCTATGCTGTCTCTTTTCCACTTTCTGAATAACGACCACTCCTCTCTCTCCTTCTCCCCTGCCTAATTCACACTAGAGATGGTATTCAGCAGATTCTGACCAGTTCTGGAGAACCGGTAGTGGAAATTTTGAATAGTTCGGAGAACCAGTGGTAATCTTCCCCCAGGAGTGGGGAGGGAATGGAGTTTTTACAGTATCCTTCCCCTGCCATGCCCACCAAGCCAGTCCCACAGAACCGGTAATAAAAAAAATTGAATCTCACCACTAATTCACATACTCTCTGACATTAAATGGACAATCATAGAGTAGCATTCTTGCCTTGGGCACAGAATAAATGTAGTGTTCAATTTTGATTACATTTCTAAAAAATGGAATTGGATCTATTATTATTATTACTTAATATTCACAATAACATTGATAGCATTTATATTTTTAGGATATTTATAGTTTTATAAGTATAATTCTGGTTTTGAGAGTTTCAAACACCTTCATATATATCATGCATTTTATTTAATTCACTCCTCCCCATCAGTATCTTTAATGTCAATAATACTTTTCTGTTTTAGCTGTAACCTGCGCAAATAGGTTTTGATAATGATAGAGAGAAGTAACATATAATTATTACTGCCTTTCACTTACACTAAAAGAAAGATTTCTTTCTTTCTGAGTGGTAATTATGTGGTCGTTTGAAAGGAGTCAGTGGAATTGGAAGCACTAGCAAATATTCTCAATTAATGTACATTCTGACTCATGAGAAATACAGAAATTATTATCATAAACCCATTGGCAGGACCAACACATTCATTAAGTATATCTTTTGCCTCTGGTGGTAATTTGCATTCTAATTGTGTCTAGAGAAGTAAAGAAACAAGTCTCCCACAAGCTGTGTTCCCACCAAGAACATAGCCCTTTGCAACAGTTTTCAAAGAAAAACATTGAGTTAGGCATGTAGTGTAATTGTACTTTTGGCTTTTAGATAGCGTGGCTAGAGAAATGCTCTCTGGAGGATATTGGGGAGTTATCTTTTGTCACAACTGATTCAATTGATTACATGAACCAAAGTTAATCTCAGAATGAGGAATTTACATTCATCTTTGCAGAGTTACATCAAACAACATGGATACAGCTCTGTATCTAGCAAGATAGAAAATTATAGATATATAAGAAATTCAGTTGCAAGTTACCAGAAAAGATTTTTTCATTTGAAACCCTCAGTTTCTTGTTTATATCTCTTTAATTGTTTATATCTCTTTAATTTGAAAGGAGAGTAATTTCAAGTTCTCTCTTTTTCTTAGCACTGCCATTTTATTTCATTGTCTTTTCTGCTGCTTTGGCTTCTTTGGACCCAATGAAGGATGAGAAAGAAAGAAAGAAAGAAAGAAAGAAAGAAAGAAAGAAAGAAAGAAAGAAAGAAAGAAAGAAAGAAAGAAAGAAAGAAAGAAAGAAAGAAAGAAAGAAAGAGAGACAGAGAGAGACAGAGAAAGAGAGACAGAGAGACAGAGAGTGAGAGAGAGAATCAAATCTTTGTCTACAGTCCTTGCCTTACAACCATTCATCAGCAGCATTGTAAAAAATTAAAAAAAATTACTTGTAACAGGTCCTTGCATATATGACCATTGTGGCATCCCCATAGTAATTTGACCACAATTCAGGTGCTTGGTGATTGGCATGTATTTTTTGATGGTTGCAATCATGGGATCGCCATTTGAAACCTTCCCAGTTGGCTTCTGACAAGGAAGGTTAATGAGGAAGCCAGATTTGCTTAAACAACTGCATAATTCACTTAAGCACAACAATGTTTCTTAACCATGGCAAAAAAGGTTGTAAAATGAGGTACAACTCACTTAATAACCATCATGCTTAATAACAGAAATTCTGGTCTCAATTGTGATCATAAGTTGAGAACTACCTTCATCATCAATTATAGTTTTGCAAATACCCACATGGCTATTTGTTTTATGCTGACAAAAAAATGAATAAGCAATTGAACTCCCATTAGAATCAAAACATGTAGTTTACCCTTACCAGCTGTATTATTTAAGAGGAACAACAACTGTGACATTTTTGTGTAGATGTTCACAGCATCAACAGTGTGAGGGGATCCTCAATTTATCTAGGGCTGTGTTTCTCCATGAGCAGTTCATCTATGAAACAGACCTTAACAGAGAAAGTTGACAGTAAGTAAAATCCTAAAGGTGCTTTTTTTAAAGAGGCATCAGGGCTCTCTGGTTTTTCTTTTAAGACATTTCACTTCTCATCCAAGAAGCTTCTTCATCTACATCACCTGGATGACTTAAAATGTCCATAGACATTAAGTGAAATATTTTTATTTATGGCCTGAATCAAGGTATTAATTTCATATAAGCAAAACCAATGCAAGATATTGGAATTCAGCCACTCTGAATTGGCATAAGCTATTTTGTACATATTTCTAAACATGCTCCTTTCATAGTTGTTATTCTGTGACCAGACAGATCATTAGGTGGGGTCCTTGGTGCTCATTGAGCTTGGTTGTTTTCTTGCAGATGTTTCCTTACCAAACTAGATAACGTTTTCAGTGATGTTACCAGTTGGGTACTGAAACATCTGCAAGAAAGCAATTAAGGACCCTAAGGTTCATTCCTAAAAACAAATATTATCTTCTATTAATACTTATCATTATTTCTATTTTTTCTCCTTCTACACTAATGCCTGTATAGATAGGACAGCCAATTTAGCATTGCTTTCAATAGAATCATATGGATAGAATCTTGTAGATCTTCTAGTTCAGTGGTCGGCAAGCCGCGGCTCGCGAGCCACATGCGGCTCTTACACACTTTAATGCGGCTCTTCTGTGTGCCGGGCGCCTGCTCCCCTCCCTCCTCTCGGGCGGCTGCCCCAGGAATCAGGACTCTGCAGCTAGCCTCTGTCAGTGCGCGCCCTGTGTGCAGCCCCGGCGGCCGGCTCCACACAGCTCCAGTCGGGTCATGTGGTATAAAGGGGGGTGACTTTCTGTGTAGCGCCGCGGCGGCGAGGCAGCATCCTCTCTCTGTCTGCCGCCCTCAGAAGAAGACTGCGCCTCCCAAATCAGCAGCGTGTCATCAAAAACAGTGTACCATCCTATGTATTTTCAGTTTTAAAAATGTCGCTCTCAAAATAAATTTCAATCGTGGTTTTGGCGAGATTTGGCTCAGTTGAAAAAAAAGGTTGCCCACCACTGTTCTAGTTCAATCTTTTGCCCAAAGCAATAGTCCTTATACTAAATAGTTGTCCAATCTTTTCTTGACAATCTCCAGTTATGGAATATCCACAGCCCAGAGCCCAGAAGGAAAACTATTCCATTTGTTAATCATTCTCATTATCATGAATTATTTATTATTTCCAGGTTGAATCTCTCTCTGGTGAACTTCCACCCATTACTTCATGTCCTACCCTCAGGAGTTTTGAAGAATAAATCAACCCCGCTTCTTTATGATAGCTCTTCAAGTATTGGAAGATTGCTATAGCTCTCCCCTAAGCATTCTGTTTATTAGGCCAATTTCTCATGGAATTTAGTTTCCAGGACTCCCTTTATCAAAGATGCAGATCCTTAGAATGTTGCAATTATCCTGATAATGAGTTTCATTCTTACAACCTAATGTGGCATTGAGTTTCTGGATTGATTGGAATGCATAGTCATCCAGAAGAAAGACAAGGAAGCACTAATGATTACATGTCTATCACAACATCATGATACAGACTCCATTCTTCATTTACTTTCATGTGACATTGTTATGCAAAAATGAAAAGGCAAAACTTGCATCATGGCATTGCATTATTTCATCATTTTAAGGTGGCAATGGTTGAATGACGCAAGGAAGATAACATATCAGTGTGATTGTTACATGGCTGTTGCAGGAGGGAAGGTCTGTAAGAAAATGTTGAAGAAACTGATTAATCTGAAAGACAAAAAAAAATAGAACAGCTCATATTCCAGAAAAGTTGTCACCCAGAGAAGAAGGCAAGGAAATGTTGTTTTTTACTGCCCTGGAGAACATTTTATAATAATGGGCTAAATTAAAAGAAAGTAGATTTCTATTAAACATTGTGAGGCATCTTTTGATAGTAAGAATAGTTTAATGTTAAAATCTCTGCTCCATAAAGGGGATAGGCTTTCTCCTGATGCATTTGTAGGGGATTCTCTACTATTTGTAGAGGCATTTGTAAGGGAGTCTCTGATTTTTTTAAAATTTAATTGGGAGGGAGAATTATGTTTGACAAGAGCCCCAACCTGACAACATTCAAGAGGCTATTGAAGATCTAGTTATTCCTTTTTTTTTGCTAAGACGATAGTTTCTACCTGCTTCTTGCTTTGATAATGGTAATGGCTTCCCTGAATGCCAGCTCAGATGAGGAGGAAGAACTGGTTCTGGGGACATCAGTGGGAGACACTGAGGAGCATCAGGGGGATCTGGAAGGCTCTGTGACAGAGGTGGATGTTTAAGGTAAGGCATGTCAGGGGAATCCGTGATTGAGTAACCAGATGAATGGCTGGATATGCAGGCAGAAGGAGAAGCACAGCTATATGACCAGTTGGCTGTGCAGGAAGAAATCACTTGTGAAGAGAAGGTGACCCCTCGCTTGATCCTAGTTGCACAGAGCCAAGGTGAGGCTACTCACAAAGAGGCAATCTCACCTCTCCTTATGAGGTACACTGGGCAGCATCTATTTAGCTCAGCTTTTGGAGCATAAGGTTGTCAGAGACAACCGTTCTCAATTCATCATCCATGCATACTCTTGAGTTCTTGTCCCTGGACTCCATTGCCTTTGTCTGGACTCCTTGTTCCTTCTCTAGTGTCTTCATTGACTTTTCAGGCCTTGACGTTCCTGGATTTCTGCTGACCTTCATTGTGCTTGTGCATATTTTGTAGCTGAAGGATTGGAATGATTTACATTGCTCAAGCTGACCCTTTTCCCCTGTACAAATTTAGCACCCACTCCTCTCCTAGAAGAATGAAATATTTTGAGAAATATTAAAAAGGCAGAATACTATATTTCCCTAAAGGAGAAACATGCTCCTTTAAGGAAAGCACCTCCCACCTTTCTAATAGCCCCAGCAGGACTTGGCCAGCCTATCTATAAGACAAACTCCAGGGTGATGGGATTAAGACATGGCCATTTGGGACATAATAGGACCATTTAGCAGAAGACACAGAGACCACTCCTGCATCACTCAACAAGCTTCAATCAAACCTGGGAGCTCAGACAACCTCAGCTATGACCCCTGCATAGCCCAGTGGTGGTATTCAGCAGGTTCTGACCAGTTCTGGAGAATTTTGAGTAGTTCAGAGAACTGGCAAATACCACCTCTTATTGGAGATTTTACAGTATCCTTCCCCTGCCAGTACAGTATCCTTACAGTATCCTTCCCCCGGCCCACCAAGCCATGCCCACAGACCGGTAGTAAAAATAATTGAATCCCACCACTGACATAGCCCCATGAGAGTCTGACAGGAGCCAATAGAATACACATTCTTGCACAGGAACAGAAAGCTCAGGTTCAAAGCCCAAAAGAAGGTATAAATAGCCCTCACTCACGACTCCATGTGGTCAGCTACACAGAACCATGTGCTTGGTGCTATCTCATGGTCATTTGGATTTTTGCAGCCCAGATATGTTAAATCTATAGTGAAAATAAATGCATCCATCAATTCATTTGGTTGATCATTGTGAAATAACAAATGAAGGTGAAAACAGGGTCTTAGCCTGATCCAGCAGAGCTTCTCATGTTGTGAAGTTGTTTTTTATGAACATGTGTGTAACTTGTAGCTCATTTCCCACTGGAGCCCAAAGGGATGGAGTTTTCCCTTTCTCATTTTAATGTGCCTGGCTTTTCAAACAAAAATATGCAAAGCATGTTCAATAATGCATGTAGTCCAAGACATTTTGTACTCTGCTGGGTGAAATACCAGAAATCATGCAAGTAGGAACAACTGTTTTGGCAGGGAGCATCCTCTTTAACCTCCAATAGCTATTTATGTATTAGGAGTGGCAAATCATTCGTCTTTTGTACAAATTGGAAAGAGTGAAAAAAAATAAAGCATGCCAAACTTGAGCCAAATTTAGTCTGAAAGATTTGTCAACAACATTTCAATGCTGGTTTTGATAAAAAGAAAAACTCTCACTTGACCTGTGGTAGTGTTTTTTGCTTTTTGTTTCCTTTGGGTGATCACACGGAATAAGATTCTTCTTACATATTAAATCTACTGTCTACTTCTAGACTTTTTCCTGTCTCCCTTTTGGCATCATTAATTCTTACAAGGAGGAGGAGATACAATGACAGTCAAGGGTGTTTATAAGCAGTAAAGAGGCTATTTGAATAGATAAGGAGTAGGAATTGTGATTTTCATTTTTGTTCTTCCTTTTCTTTGGTGGGCTTGTTGACATACAGTATTTGAATGATTTGCATGTTGCTTTGCTTGCTCAAAAGGATAAATTATTTATCCTCTACAAAACCTTGTAGTTTGTGGCATAAAATTTTGAAGCATGTGCATATCCAGAGAGTGAGAGATAGGGAGGGAGGGAAAGAGAGAAAGGGAGAGGGAGGGAGGGAGAGAGAGAGCACTATTCAGAAAGAATAGCTTATAGTACTACAAGGACATTAAGCATAAATATTTTCTCCTTAATTTCCAGATGTAAACAGCGCATCTTTTTACCCATTGGTTATGTAAAATCACTAACACATTTCATAATGTACAGCAGCAGGAATTAAAACAGGTTGATTTATGCATCAGTTCTGAGGGTGAGACATTATTAAAGATGCTGCTTTCCTAAGAATTTATTAATGTGACTTTATATCTTATAAAAAATGAGTTCAGGACATGCATCTTTTCTGACATATACAGATTAGTCTATGCTCTTGACTCCAGCTGCTGTGCTTCTACTCTGACTCTAGAGCACCAGGTTCAAATCTCCTCGATCAATAAATTTCCTAGGTGAGCATGAACAATTGTTGTTTTTTCAGTCTAAATTATATTGCAGAGTCATTCTTGAGATAAGGAAGCAGAACAATAGAAGGAAAATCTGGTTTTCTTTCATCAGAGAATATGAGATGTAGGCTGGTAAAGTAATAATCCTGAAAATAAGTAGGGCATCCAGAACCTGAAACATTTGTTGTGTCCCTATGTTGATTGGAGAGGAAAATCCAAGGTTTTCTAAACCTGAGACTTAGATGACAGAATCATGGATTCAAATCCATCTTTGTCTGCAGAGCTCAAGAATTGGTAGAATCATAGGGTTGTCCCAAAGGTGCTTTTTCAAGAGGCAACTGGACTTTCTATTTTTTCTTTGAAGACATTTCACTTCTCATCTAAGACGCTTCTTCAGAAGGAACAATTATAACCTGGATGACTCCATAGATATCTCATAGGGTTATTGTGCAGGGATGTGATGAAGGGTATGAGCATGCCACATTGATGATCTGGAAGAAAGGAGAGTTATTATCATCACCATTGCTTCCCTTTGCATGAAGCTTGTAGGGCAGCAGTTACTTACAAAAGATCCAGTTGATAAACTGGTGTCTTCAGAATTTTCCTCTTTGATGTCCATTGTCCATAAGTCATACTTTAATGTGTGACACCAAGTTTTGGATGGTCTACCCCATCTCCGCTTTCCCTTTGGCAGCTCCCATCAAATATCAGTGTTCTGGCAAGTGATGATATGGTTAGCTATACACAATCCATCACAATGGCCTGCAACTTTCTGGCTCTACTAACATAAACATAGAAAAGGATGCATCTTGATTACAGCAGGAAGGATGCACTATTTATCTTTGCATATCATGGAAAAGATATGTTGTGCTGGCAATTTTAAATACACCTAACTAGGATCATCCTAGGACCAAAGACATTTAAAAAGCCCAGTTTGAATTACAGTGTTAATATTTTGCACTGGTACTTCTTGAAAAATATAATAATTTCTTTGCAGCTTCCTTTTCCTTAATTCACCCTAAGATGTTTGGAGAGGAAGTGGGAGGTCGGTTCTTCTAGTAGCAGAACACAGTATAGTATATTCTTTTGGATATACTAAACTTTAAAATCGAATCAGCATTAAAAGGAATGACAGGAAGAAGGGTATGCAATTTGGCATTTCAAAACAGTATAGTCAGCAAAACTGGAGCCTTTTAAGAGTACAAGTAGTTTTTCTGTTATATGTAAGTTCCATTCTTTAGAAAATAGTGTTCTCAGCCTCTTTGGGAATCAAAATAAAACTCCTGGCATGCTTGCAATTCCTGCCTCTCCCTACCTCTTTATGCCCAGTGTGTGTGATGTAATTTTGGCAAGAGTTGTGCTATTGTTTCATTGAAACTCTGAAGTGTTCCTTGTGTACTTGCATCATATAGCTGGTGGAATCAGATGGGAATCACATAGAAGGCAGATTCTCAGTTTCTTTTCAACCGAATATCAGCAGCTAGAAAATACCCACAGGATGCAAGCTTAATTCAGAGATCTTCCTGTTACTACTTAGTTCCCCCCTCCCCACCATCTGGTTTTCTTGTTTTTTCCCTCTTTTACCTAGTTCTGCACTATGGTAGTTTACAACAAGGTACTTCCTCAATATCTCTTTTTCCTCATAAATTGTCTAATTGTTGGCACTGGGGGATGAACATACCAATCTTTGGAGAACAAATCAAATTTGTTTCTTTCACCCAGAGGTTTAAGGACAACAGTGGAAAGTTCCCATTGTTTTGTCATTTTGCATGGGTTACAGATGGGACATCTTGTTTCAAAAGGGTATTACAATGTGCTTGTAAGGAAACACATTTTAAACAGAAAATAGAGAAAGCAGAGCTAGTAGGAAGAGCACAATGCAAATGCCTGCAAGCAAATGGCTTATTTTTGTATGCATGCATTTGAAAGTTACAGGTTATATGAATAGCAACAGTAGAATTAGTAGCAATCATTGATGAGGATGATCGTATTGTTTCATTAGAAGGAAAGTTCCAAAGGTGCTTTTTCAAAAGGAAACCGGACTTTCTGGAAAGTCAGAACCAGAAAGTCCAGTTACCTCTTAAAAAAAGCATCTTTGGGACAATTATGACCTGGATGACTGAGAGTCTCCATAGTCAATTAGAAAGGAAGCTTGGAGATAATTTTAAAAATCAGAAAATTGGATACAAATGTTTGTCTGTAGAGAATGAGCCCAGGAAACAATCCCTGAACTAATGTTACTAGAGAAGATTCTCAGTCATTATTTAATCAGATTAGTTGGGACCAAAAACTCTGTCATTAAACGTTGCAGTTGTAAGTTGAAAAACCATGTGGCAGTGCTACTTAGTGATGGCAATTCTGACAGTCTTGGTTACTATTAAGTGAAGATAGTGCAGATTGTTAAGCAAGGCCTCTCACATAGCCATGATTTTTGACTTCCTGCTGGCTTCCTCACTGACATTACTTTGGAAATGTCACAAATTGTTATCCCATGACCACAGGACACCGTGATGTTATAATAGCATTCCAGATACCAAGCAACAGTTGCAAATACAAGGTCCTCTTCTAAATATTAATCAGCAGATCAGAAGTTTGAATGATCACTAAATGAATGGTTGTAACATGAGGACTACCTAGTGAAAATTTCCTGCCTTGGTTCTATGAAAGACCTTCCCATTTGTTTGTGTGTGTGTGTGTATGTGTTTGTGCTTTTAAGTCAATGTTGATTAATCCCTGCAGTTTTGTTGATAAGGTGTTTTGGAAATTAATTGCCCTTGCTTTCTTCAAAGGGCTGAGAAAGAGTGACTGACTCAAGATTATCTAGCAGGCTTTGTGAGTTCGGAAATTCTGCAGGACTAGAATTCACAGTCTCTTGGTTTCTAACCTGTCACTTTAATCACTAAACAGGCTCCATCTTTTTGTAATTAATTAATGTAATTAGGGCTTTGTGAAAAGCATTTCAGGTAATCCATGACGTACAACCACAACGGACCCCCAAATTTTCATTGCTAAGTATCAGTGGTTGAGTTTTGCCCCATTTTATGTCCTTATTTGCCATAGTTGCTAAACGAATCACTGCAGCTATTAAGCTAGTAACATGGTTGTTAAAAGAAACTCATTTCCCCAGTGATTTTGCTTGTTGGGAGCTGGCTGGGAAGGTTGCAAAGAGTGATGACGTGTCCCAGGGTCACTGCAACTTTCATAAATACTTGTTAGTTGGCCAAGTGTCCTAATTTGGATTACATGACCATGGAGATGCAGCAATATTTGTAAGTGTGAAAAATGATCATAAGCAGGAGGTGGGATTCTACCAGTTTGTCCTGGTTCCATTGAACCGGTAGCTCCAAAGATCATCTGGGAGCAAACCGGTTCGCTCTGACAATCAGCTGCTGGGCCCACCCACCTACTCTGGCTCTATACTGAACTTTATTTCCTGCTTTTGATGCCCAGGTGCATCGTGCAGCACAGCAGATTTCCATGCGTCAGCTGTTGAAGAGACAGGGAGAGTGCAGGAGAAAGTCAGTAGGAAAGCCTCCTTGTGCGTGCAAAGCATGCGTGTGCAAAGCACGCCCATGAAGCTACGCCCACAGAACCAGTGGTAAACCAATTTGAATCCCACCACTAATAATAAGTCATTTTTTAAAGTGGTATCGCAACTTAAAATGGTCACTAAACAAATAGTTCTAAGTCAAGAACTACCTGCAACATGGTAGCTGTATTAAAAAAGAGCAAATAGTGAAACAATAATAAAGTCTTTGCCAGTAAAATTTGAATCTGCAAGTTTCTCCTCCCACAGAATCCTATTTTATCACATAACAAGTCCAAATGATTAAAGGATTGATAAGGTTTTTTTAAAATTCTTTAAATATGTTCTTTCCAAAACAATACGTTGTACGCTGTAGTTTCTACATGAAACAATTCTAGATGAATAAAATAATCCTAGTCTGCTTCACACTCTTACTTAAAGCATGTGTTTACTGCCAGAAATCTTTCTAGATCGTTTCACAGAATAATAAACACAAGAAATTCCCTGCCTTCTGGTTTAAAATCTTAAAAAGTTATAACACAAAAAAATAAAGGCACCAAAATGGTCATGGGATAGCAGAAAAGAAAATAGCACTTGGTAACTGGAAAAATTGCTCAAACATATGGTAGATTCCTTCTCTGGATATATTCAAGCAGTGACTTAATGTCCATCATTCTGGAAAGTTTCATTATGAATTTCTTTTCTGAACAAATGTTTGGACTTGATAGGGTAAGTGGAGCTCTTCAACTCCATGATTTTCTAGACGAATCAAAAGAGGAAAGGATTAAGAGTCCACCGATTGAGAATGAATCATGGCTATGAAATTCACCTCTCAAAAATAAACCAACATGGCAACCCCTTCAATGGGGAATAAAATTCTGAGATGAGGTTGCTATCCGCTTATAGCAAAAGAGAGAAAGAAGAAAATAACTGAGTAATTCTTAGTCTGAGTTTCGTCTTGTGGTTTGTGTTATTATTTGGAGACATCTCAGAAAATGCATTCCAGATGTTTTAAAAAATTTGCAACTCATTTTCCATCCATCATATATCATTACTCCCAGCAATGTCATTTTCTCTTCACAATGCCTTTGCTATTTATCCTCTACTCATTTTCATTTGAGTTTGGGGTTGTTGTTATTGTTATTTTTTTTTGCTGCTTTTCTATGAAGAAACTGACGAGATTTCTTATCGAACTCAGTTGTCATTCTGTTGTTATAAAGTCTCTAATGAATTTATAGTTCTTCTGGAGAATAATATAAAATTTACTGTTATCCTTTACAAACCTTAGGTAGCAATATCAATGATCAGAGACTGTGGGAGGTGTAGTTCATAACCTCTGTAGAATATCAGATTATCTATTTTAAATGTAGAACTTTATCCTTCTGTGGTGAATCTCAAATTATATCTAGCCTTTTTCAACCTTAAATTTACTGCAATCTTTCTCTCTGAATCAGTTTGACAACTTTTAAAAAACAAATAAACAAGTAACTTATGTTCATTTCTCTGTTTCCATTACATTCACAATTTTTGTATTTTATAAAAAATATTTTGGTAAATTATTTCTTCTAATTGGATGCATTGTTACATCCTTGCATCCACTGAATGCAAAATGTATATTCTTTTTTTGTGTGTGTCCATTTGTGTGCTTGAAAGATATAGATTAAAATCCATAATGGTTCCAGATCTCAAGCTATAGGGTTTTATAATATTTTCACAACAAATAAAGTCATTCTTAAGTTGTGCATTATATTTGAAGAAATTATAAAAGTTAGTCTTCATTTTCCAGAAATGGGTGGAAAAATCTTATGAAGATTTGTTTTGGTTTTGGTTTTTTTGCTGCTTTTCTATGAAGAAGAAACTTATGAAGATTTTCTCCACCAAAACCACAGCATAGCTCTGTGAACTATAAACCAATAGGCTTATTTTAATTCCATTGAATTGCTATTTGAAGGATGCAGCTTTATAAATTCTTGTAGAACATAACAAGTTGTGAACCTATCTGAATTTATTTATATTGCTTCCCACACATTTTTCCATATATTGTGATGGAGAACTGGCATGCTCAAATATATGATCTGAAAAATATATTGGGATATTTTTTTTTCTTTAAATCACAAGCCCTTGTGTCATGTGATTGCCATTATAGTCATATGCATCACCCTGTGCCTCATCTATTGTTTTTAGCCTCTTGAACAGCTGAAAGAATTGAGGAAAAGAGTTTACAAGAGAATAAACAATCACACAATGAAGAATACACATTAAAAGCAGTGCAATGTCATTGGCAAAACTGAGTATGCTATGCAAATAGCCCAGTGATTTCCCTATTATGTTCTTGCTTACTCTTTTGTAATTCTTTCCTCTAATTTCTCTACTCTGTGACCAGAAGGGGGCTGAAGAAAAAACACAAGCAATCATTATAGTCAATCATTTTATGCCTCACCTATTCCATTCTGTTCTCTGAGTGAAACAACTGGAGATAATGGATTAAGAGACAAAACAGGAGCACAATGGGGAATGCACATCAAAAACAATGCCCAGGCAGTGACAACTATGAGCATGCTATACAACTAACCAAGTATATTCTCCATTGTGTGCCTGCTTCCTCTCTTGTAAAACCTTTAGCTCCAATTGCTTCACTCTGAAACCAGGGTGGAACAGGTGAGGCATAGAACAATTGGCTACAGAAATTGCTTGTTTGTTTGTTTCAAACCCTTCCTGAAGAAAACTCCACATATAGGGTTACAGTGTGGAGAAATTAGAGAGGAAAAGATTACAAAAAGAGTAAGAAGGAACATGATGGAGAATTCACTGGGCTATTGGCATAGGCATACTCATGTCTGCCAAATACATTGCATTGCGTTAGATATGTATTCTTCACTGTATCCTTGTTTATTTTCTTGTGGTCCTTTTCTCTCCATTCTATTTGCTCTTCAAGGGGCCAAACAAAAGACAATGCATTATGACCATAATGGCAATTACATCATTGAGGAAGATTGTAAAGTTGTTAAAAGTGAACATTCATCATAAAGTTATTTTTCTACCATTGGTAGTACCATTGTAGCTGCTAGTGGTCACTGAACAAGGCAGCTGATAAGCAAGGACTACCATATAGAAATGAAAAAAGAAAGAAAGAAAATTGTGGAAGTGGTATGAACTGAGATAGATTTCACATATTTGATGAAATCAGATCATCAATAAATCACTCAATTCAAGTAAAGATATATTCTTTTAGTTCATTTTCTTTCAATGAATCATTGAGTTTAGTATCTCCTGTTCTGTTTATGTGGGAAAGGAATAATCCCTGAATTTCTTCTCCTTGGCTGGTACTTTAACAGAAATACTCAGTATCATTATCCAGCTAACCTCTTCTAAGAAGGAGCAGAAATGAATACCTCCCTCCCTTCCTCCCCCCTTCTCTCTCTCCCTCCCTCTCTCTCTCCCTCCTTCCCTCTCTCTTTTCCCTCCCTCCCTCTGTCTTTCTTGTATTATCTATCCATCCATCCACCCACCCATCCATCCATCTATCTAATTTATCATATATCATATATCTATTCTAATGAGCTGTAGTGGTGCACTGGTTAGAATGCAGTACTGCAGGCTACTTCTACTAACTGCCAGCTGCCAGCAGTTTGGCAGTTCGATTCTCACTGGCTGAAGGTTGACTCTGCCTTCCATCCTTCCAAGGCTGATAAAATGAGAACCCAGATTGTTTGGGGGCAATAGGCTGACTGTGTAGATGACTTAGAGAGCACTGTAAAGCAATGTGAAGCCATATATAAGGCTAAGCGCTATTGCTATTCTGTTTTTTCACACAATTCCATATGATTTGCAAAGCAATGGTAATTATGGGTACAAACATAATGAGAACTTGATATAGGAGAAACATTTTCCCTTATCTAACTTTTTGAAGGCTAAGGGTGATAGAAAAGCCATCCTTTCATCCAGCTAATTTTAAGAGATGTCAATAAGTCTATCTTCATAAAGCATTAATGTGATACTTTATTTCATGGGAAGCTTGCCAATGGAAAAGGAATTGTCTGTCCCCATTCTACAAAAGAATCATAGAATCACAGAACTGGAAGGGACCTTGAAGTCTTCTAGTCCAAGAGTCTCCAACCTTTGCCACTTTAAGACAAAGCTGCCTGAGGGATTCTTGGAGTTGAAGTCCACAAGTCTTAAAATGACCAAGACAGGAGACCTTATTATATCCTGGACAAAGGTCTGTCCAATCTTTTCTTGAGGACTTCCAGAAAGCCATTTAATCCAGTAACATCTCCAGTGATTCCTTATAACTGCTTATATTTTATTTTTTTCATGCTTTCTTTGCACTGGGCCATCCTTTTCTGGTCTCTATGAACTAAATTCCACAATGGTTTAGCTCTTCTTTAAAGGTTCCACTTAGCAATGGAATTTTCTCACTTGTTCATAAGGGCATTGTTGTGGCTCTAAAGAACTGATGGGAGTATTAAGGTCTGTTATTACTGGAACAAAATCATGTGAGAATGACTCAGAACTTCACTGGGGGATCCAGATGCTCACTGAGGAGAAACAGATTTTTAAGAAACTTCTTCACAGGAATGATTAAGGGCCTTTGTTGATATTTGCTTTGTATCAAGCAGTAAAACTTCCTTCTGTTTTTATTTCTCTCAAACACTGTTGACTATTCATCCCAAAGTCTATTTCATAATACCTGAAGTTCTGTATTAGATTAAGATGACCCTGCCTCTTTCACAGATGGTAGAAGCAAAAATTATGCTGATTGGGGGGGGGGGGGGGAGGGATATAAAGCCTGAAGGAGATCTGGCCTCTTGTAATTGAATTCTCCTAACAGACCTTATTTTAGGAGAGTCCACTAGAGCAGGGTCTTTTAGGTATTATTACTATAACAAATGTGGAATATCTTCCAGATGCTTCTTTCATGCTACCTAGAAGACTGGTGGTCATTAATGAACAATTCATGGAAGTTACAAATTAGGTGTAACCCCATTGTGGCTTCCTGGGTAAGTCAAAAGCTTTTGAGAAGTGGCTCTATAATAAAGGACTCTATGGGAGGACACAAGGAACAGCACACAAGGAAGCAATATTCAGAGTTACTTCGATTTGTTCTGCGTTTTCTATGTCCTTCTACTGTCAACCAGTTTATCCTTTCCCCATCTGTTTCTTGTCTTTCTCATTCTTTCTATGATTCTTAGGAGAATCCCATTATAAAGAATCTAATAATGATGCCTTATTAGTACATTTAACCACAGGAATTGAAGATCTAGCTGTGCTTTTCATGCAGAGGTGTGCAAAAACATAAGATTATATTTTTAAAAAACCACAGGAATGCAGTTTCAAAGGGAAGCCTTTTGAGTAGAGAGAACTGTTTGGAAAAATGGGAAGGGAGCAGTAGTGGTATTCAAATTTTTTTATTATCGGTTCCATTGGTGTGGCTTGGTGGGCATGGTGTGGCTTGGTAGGTGTGGCTTGGTGGGCGTGGCAGAGGAAGGATACTGCAAAATCTCCATTTCCATCCCACTCCAGGGGAAAGATACTATCAAATCCGTATTCCCTCCGCACCCCACTACTAGGCTTTCCAGCTTTGTTCTCCCATGCAGGGCAACAAAAGAAGACCCAGCCAATCAGCTGGGATTCAGGAGGCAGAGACTAGATGAGAGCGGGGTCAGTCAGAGGTGGAATTTGCTGGTTCTCCAAACTACTCAAAATTTCCGTTACTGGTCAGAACTGGCTGAATACCACATTTGGACGGGAGGGAGGTAAATACTTCTATTTCCTTTTCCTTGGATATTTTTCTCTGTTGGCTTTTTTTAGCCACTTCTATTTCCTTTTCCTTGGATATTTTGTCTTATGAATGCTGAGTTGTTTATTAATATTCATTGGATTTCCAGAATTGACATCTCATCTTTTGGAGCAAAACCCTCTCAAACATATTCCCAGAAATAATCCATAAAATTCAATTAAAACAATCCACTTACAATTGCAACTTTAAAAGGGAAGCCTACATATTATAGTATGATGTAAATGTGGGCTTCATTGTAAAATAATAACTAAATACAAAAGGACTATATAAACTTATAACAATGCCTCCCTCCCTCCTTCCCTCCCTCCCTCACATATACAAATAGAGTGATTATCATATTGTTAGTTTTACTTTTCTTAACAGTGTCCTCATTATGACTTCTTGCACTTTATAATATATCATGATGTCTGCTCATGTCTAGCTGAAATCAGATCCTCCACAGCACATACACACCCCCGGGGTCTTATAGACACCCATAGCACACATAGTATATCAAATGGTTCAGTGGTTACCCAGGTCTTAAGAAACAGGAAATGAAAGCAGATATGTTGGTGACCAAGTCTACATTCTCATTGCTTTTGCTCACCTCAGTCCATTCGTCAAACATCTTATCGTTCATGATAATTGTGTTTCTTCTGCATCGGTTACTTTGATGGATCCTTCAAGAGGAAAAATGTGATGGTTCCAGACATGTCCAGCATGAACATAATTTTTTACCATACAGCCCAGATTTGCTGCTTGTCAATCTCAAGCGCGCTCTATGGAACCTCAGAATAAGCCCCAGCAATTCTTCTGTGTATTAAGGCAAGAAATATATACCTGCATTTTTCTCTCAGATGATTTGTTGGTGTGTTATTTATGAAGTTTGTAGATGTAGATAATTGGAGGCTGAAATGAGCAATTGCTTATGCTTGGTTTTCTTTCCAATATTGTTCCTTTTGGAGATGATTTTAAATCATTATATTCCCTTCTGTATGTTTAGCACACAAGATTTTAACCAAAGAGAACTAAGGATTCCACGGAAGCATTCTGCACACAAAACTAACAAGAATGAGCAAAAGGGATGATCAGGCCAGAATATACATTCTCACTGAATGGCATCAAGCGATTTATAATCTCTGTCTCATGCCTTCATTATTCATTCCTGGGATGGTAAGGAAGAAATAAGGAAGGCAAGAGACAGAGAATATAAATAAAGGAAATAGAAATGTAAGGAAACCATATAGGTTGTGAGAAGGGCAGCTGCAATCCAACCAATCTAAGAAACTTGAGTCGACATTAACTGGTTCTGGGAGGCATGATGGGTATCAAAACCTATGAGTGCGAAATAAACCAGGTAACTTACCATGTGACCTTTTGTTTTGGCTCAGAAAAATGTTCTGCTTGACCTTCCCACCATGGCTGACTTTCTGTCCATCTTCGATAGCTGTCCCCAAATTCCTTTTACAGCATGCTGAATACCAAAGAAACTACAAATTCAGGGACAACATTTTCACATCAAAATGTGTCGAGTATCCAATTCGCCGTATCATTGCAGGCAAAGATTTGGTTTTCTCTCTCTCTCTCTTCATCCCTCCCCCCTCTCCCCCCTCTCTCTTCCTCCCTCTCTTTCTCTCCCACTCTCCCTCTCTCTCTCCCTCCCTCCATCTCTTTCTCTCCCTTCCCTTCCCTCTTCCTCCCTCCATCTCTCTCTTCCCTCCCTCCTTCTTTCCCTCCTCCCTCCCTCCTTCCCTCCATCTCTCCCTCCATCCTCCCTCCCTCTCCCTCCTTCCCTCTTTCTCTCCCTCTCTCTCCCTCCCTCCATCTCTCCCTCCCTCCATCTCTCCCTCCCTCCATCCCTCTCTCCCTCCCTTTCTCCCTCCCTCATTCTCTCCCCCTCCCTCTCCCTCCCTCCATCTCTCCCTCCTTCCCTCCCTCTCTCCCTCCCTTCCTCCCACCCTCTCTCCCTCTCTCCCTTCTCTTCTTCCCTCTCTCCCTCCCTCCCCCCTCTCTTCATGTTTCTCATCCTCCTGCTCTCTTGTGCTACGCTCATTGTTCAATTGCAAGTATGTCTCATCTTGCATAGTTATATTTGGCCTCAAAAATTAAAAAAAAATGAAAGACCAAAAATTGTCAAAAAGTTAAATGAAAACTTTAATTCCCTGTTATGCAAGGAAGTGAATTGAGTCATGGACACTCAGTTATCTCCACTGACTTTTCAGTCTGTCCTTGCTTTCTCCCTCCCTCCCTCCTGACAACCTGTCTTCTTATTTCCTAGAAAATCTTATTGTTTTCTCCAGAATCTGCCTATCTTTTTGCCATTTAAATTAGATGTGGCCTTCCTCAGTCAGCTGACCTATCATTCAGTGAAATAAGGCAATGGCTTCAATGAGCGGAGTGGACTAAGTGGTGGACAGAGATGCCACAGAAGACTGCCATTCCAATTATTTCTCACTACCACTATTTCTAATGGAGTTCTTCTAGAGAGGCCTTCAGAATCATAACTAAAGGGCAATCAATTGATGTGTCAACAAAAGTTCAGTGACAGTGATGCAGTCATGAGAGAAAAGGAGTATGGAGAGATGGACCAACAGGAGGAGAGATGCTGACAACATATATATAACATCATAAATGTTATGAAGCCTCGGTGGCACAGTGGTTAGAGTGCAGTACTGCAAGCTACTCCTACTGCAATTTGACAGATCGAATCCCACCAGGTTCAAGGTTCACTCAGCCTTCCATCTTTCCGAGGTGGGTAAAATGAGGACCCAGATTGTTGGGGGCAATTATGCTGACTCTGTAAACTGCTTTGAGAGGGCTGGAAAGCATTATAAAGCAGTATATAAGTCTAAGTGCTATTGCTATAAATGCTTGATCTTATCAAGGCAGACAACACACACAGACACACTACTTGGAAACTGCTTTGTGCTTGAGGTGGAAAAAAATTAAACATTGATTTTGGGCTTTACCAATTAGATAGGTAGATGTGTGTGTGTGTGTGTGTGTGTATACATATGCACAAACGTGTGTGTATGTGTATATATATGTGTGTGCATGTATCTCTCTCTCTCTCTCTCTTTCTCTCTCTCTCTCTCTCTCTCTCTCTCTCTATATATATATATATATATATATATATATATATATATATATATACGTATATGTAATATCTATATATATGTAATATGTATGTATATATACATATATATGTATATGTATACACACATATATATGGTTGTATGTATGTCTGTGTATCTATCTATGTATATATGCAGGTCTTGGCATGTTTGGATCTTTTCCTGTGTAAGATTGAATCTTACATGGGAAAAGACCCAAACACACCAAGACTTGCATACATGTACCCGTGAAAATCTACGAAAATAACTATGTAGCTATCTATCTACGCACACACACACACACACACACACACATATCAGTAAATATATTTTTACTGACAAAGTAAAACAACCCAAAGACTTCTCCATCACCTGGAAATCTAACAAATCTGCATGGATGACTGGTGCCGTATATGAGGAGCTGATAAGAGATATTAACCAAGAAATGAAGAAGAAGAAGAAATGGTCCATTCTGCTTGTAGTGGACAATTGTTCTAGTCATCCCCAAGTGGAATCATCTTACAAATGTGAAATCGCAATTTTTGCCTCCAAACACTACATCAAAAATTCAACCTCAAGGCATAATCAAAACATTCAAAATCCACTATTAAGCCCATCTTCTGCAGTGGGTCATTGCTAAAATGAAAACTTATGGTCTGTCTGCAGAAGCAAAGCCCTAACTCTAACCATGACCCAGAAGCAATTTTCCAATCAGTATTGACTGAGGTACAACCCAATGGAAAAACACTGGAAACAACTGATGGAGCAGAAGAATTAAGGAGGATACAAAAATTGCAGGTAAGTAATTTGTTATGGAAAAATGCCCAGGTATGCTAAGCAGTATAGCCAGCATTGAGAGTGTTTTCTCTGCTTACCTTCATAAAGAGAATAAGAAACAGAGTAAAACTGACTCTTTTTTTTAGAAAGAATAATCAAACTTTGATTTTGTATGGTACAGTATTATATGAATGATTTTTCTGTGTTTGCACTAGGTGTGTTTCTGTATTTCATTCTCAAATAAAAGCTGTTCAATTAAATTGTGTACAAATTTATATGTTAGGTTGTAGATATATACATATGTACGTATGTAGCATAGTATCTATATGTATGTTACTTATGTGCACACTTTTGAGAGCAGGTAACAGAATTTCATTTTTAATGGGTGCCAGAGTGCCCACAGAAAAAAATGACAATAAAGATTATATTTATCTTTTATATCAGTATAGTTGTCCCCTATGCTGATCATCTCCAAATGTTAACTACTTTTATTCAGTACTTTTGGTGGTCAACTTTCAGTTTTACTCTGTGTGTGTGTGTGTGTTTGTGTGTGAAGTGTATACACACACACACACACACACACACACACAGAGTAAAACTGAAAGTTGACCATCAAAAGTACTGAACAAAAGTAGTTAACATTTGGAGATTATTAATGAATTATTGAGTCTATCATCTGCACCTCTATAACTGTCTGGTTTGGTTCTGCAACCCAACAGGACAGACACAGACTTCAGAGAGTAATTAGGACTGCAGAAAAAACAATTACTACCCACCTGCCTTCAGTCGAGGACCTGTATACTGCACGAGTCAAAAAGAGGGCTGTGAAAATATTTACAGATTCCTCACATCCTGGACATAAACTGTTTCAACTCCTTCCCTCAAACGATGCTATAGAGCACAGCACACCAGAACAACTAGACACAAGAACATTTTTTTCCTGAAAGCCATCACTCTGCTAAAAACAAATATTTCCCTCAACACTATTCAACTATTTACAAAGTCTGCACTACTATTACTGCTAATGTAATACACTACTATTACTGCTAGCTCCTTATCACCCATCCCCTCCCACTTGTGATTGTAGGACTGTAATTTTGTCCCTTGTATCCTTACAATTTATATTGACTGTTTCCTAGTATGATTGTATCCTAAAACTATCATTAAGTGTTGTACGTTATGATTCTTGATTCTTAATGAATGTATCTTTTCTTTATGTATACTGAGAGTATTCCTTGTGTGTCCAATCACACTTAGACAAATTCCTTGTGTGTCCAATCACACTTAGCCAATAAAGTATTCTATTCTATTCTATCCTATTGACAACCCAAAGTACTGAATAAAAGTAGTACACACACACACCCACATACACCCACACATATACTGTGTATATATATATATATATATATATATATATATATATGTGTGTAAGGTTTTTAAGCTGATAATTACACACATGTAAACAAAAGGCAACGAAACAAATAGCTTTCTGTCGGTATGGTCTCTGGTGATGAGCCGAAAGACAGAAAAGAAAGCAGTATGCTTTCTCCCTTAATTGGGGCTTAACAGGGTGTTGTAATACAAAGTATATATATATATATATATATATATATCCAGGTCAAAGAACAGCATATTATATGCTCTCTCTCTCTCTCTTCCTTCCCTCCTTCTCTCTCTCTCTGTCACTCTGTCTCATATGTATGTGTGTGTATGAAGAGGGGGAGAGAGAGACAGAGAGAGAGAGAGAGAGAGAGAGATGCATTGAGCACTGTCCTTTGTCCTGGGTTTCTGATGAGCTCTATAATGGGTTAGAATTTCTATTTCTATTTTCCCTCATGACCCAGAGAGATGGAAAATCAATCGATATTTCAAAGAAATTAGATGAAATTTAAACAGAATGGGGTAAGTCATCTGATGGAAAGTTGCAAATAATTGTAGCTCCACTGATATGCTCTTTTAGGGTAAACTCACTTTCCGTTAGTGATAAAAGTAGCATGGGAAAACTATTATTCTGTATATTCCTAAACTACAGTTCCTAACATCACAACAAACCTGAACCCAAATCAAGAAGTTCAGAAGCAGGTAGAGAGTGATAGGCCTTTATCTGATAATGAACACATGTTTGTGTGGCTCAAAAGAGATGATCAAACAGTGTTACAGTTGCTCCAAGTTTTCTTCTTTTTGAGAAGAGAACATCCCCCCATTTAGTCATCTCACTTCTCTTATTGGATTTAAGAAGCATCATTTCCTGTCATTATTTTTCCTCCTTTAATAATGTTGCATATCTTCTTCAAGACTCTCTCTATACTCCTGTACACTGAGCCTACCTCTCCTGGGAGAAAAGAGTCTCATGACATAATGATTAGAAAAGTATTTTGGCACTGAGTTAACAAGGAATGTTGTGTTTTGTGGTTGTTGATCCACATCACACAGTATTTTAGAAGCAAGAATAATCATTTGGCAAATTTAGGCAGTTTAGGCAAATAACAGCAGGCAGAAATATGATTCAAATGCCTTATAAAGTGTGCTTGCCTGAAAGAAAACCAATACAGTCCAATAAGCAATAGCATAGCCCAAAACATTTCCTAGAGTCATGAGATACCAAATTGGGAAGTCAGTTGTTCCAAGGGTCAAGAATCACAAACAAGGAGCAAGAATATGATTCAAGAGCTGGACAGCTGAATGGTTGTGTCCAATAAGGACTGCAAGCACCTGAGTGAACTAAATCTGTCAGTAGCCAGTTGGCTGCAATTATTAATGCCTTGCCTTTGTTTCTCCAGAAACCTCACTGAAGAATAATTCTTGGTTTGCTTCTATATGCATCAAGACTTGGGAGTTGTGTCTCATCATCTGATTTCCAGGGAGATGCCTGTGACTGATCAGCCTAAACTGAATCCTGGCTTACTGATTTCTGAATGGATAATTCTAAAGCATCATCCCATTCTAGATCAGAGTCAGACTCTGAACCATGGCTAATAACAAGGTTATAAGTTTAAAGGACCTTCTTTCATTGTATAATTTTCATTTCACCATCCTGAAGCCTCATTAACTTTCCTTATTTCAGATAAGTTCCATAAAAAAATCATTGGAGAATATAAATAGGTTCAAACAATTGGGAAGATTCAAAACAGACCCAAGTAATACAGAAGTAGAACATATTTTTACATCCATCAATAAATTAAATGCAAAACAATAATGATAATAAATTAGAAAATAATTCTGAAGCACCTCGAGAGAAAGGAAACAAACAGAAATATTTTTTTTCCTGAAAATGGGGTAACTTTTCAGAAATTGGAAGGCAAGCATTGCCACATTAGTTTCAAGTAAATATAGGTTTCCATTTCAATCTGATACCAGATTTTCTAGAGGTAAATATTTGTCTATTTTTTTCCATCCTTATTATTCCATTAATAAAATCACTTTCTAGGTCTTGTTAAATGGGACTTGAAATAAATGAGAAAAATGCTTTAGGACAGGGGTCTCCAACCTTGGCAACTTTAAGATTTGTGGACTTCAACTCCCAGAGTTCTTCAGCCAACTGGCTGAGGAACTCTGGGAGTTGAAGTCCACAAGTCTTAAAGTTGCCAAGGTTGGAAATCCCTGCTTTAGGAAACCTGCCATTTTCAAGCCAGGGCATATGATTAGGTTAGCAATAAAAGTTCAAGTTGTCAAAGTGTCAACAACTCCCCATGAATCCAAAGTTCTTTTTGGGAGGTTGTTGTCTTCACATTCTTATATTGATCTCATTTCAAAGTGCACAGACTTTTTCTAAGGAACCGTCTTCTTAGCAGCATAATTTTAGAAGTCAGTTTTGAAACAGTCTCCCTGCTAATCTTAAACTAGGAATTCTGTCTGCTGGTAATGATGGTACAACTGATTTGAAGATTTACCATCTGCAACATTGCTTCTTTATTTGTAACTTCTGGAATAGATCGATGTATTCTTTGAGACATGTCTGCTTTCCAATATTCACTACTTTTGGGGAGTAGTGAAAAGGAGATTTATAAAAGGACTATAAAAGTATTAGGAGGCATCTAAGCATCCAACATTATCCTTGATTATTATTCCATAGCTTCTATAGATGCAATCTAGGGTGGTGTGTATAACCACTATTGTTTGCTGATTTGTTTTGGGGTTCAATTCCACATATTAGTTATCAACTTTAAAGCCTTCATGGCATAGAACCAGGTTTATTTGAGGAACCACTTTGTTCCAGTGGGATTGGTCCACCACACTTGTGTCGCAGACACGTCTTTTGAATCTATCACTCAAGGAATTTCAACTAGTAGGATCAAGGGGAACAACTTATCTGCCATGAGTCTGCCCTCTGGAATATCTTCCCTCTTCCCACTTTCCCTCTGAAAGTGAGATCTGTTTCTACTCTTCTGGCCTTTGGTTCCCCCTGGACAATGAAATGGATGGCATATACTTTTCATAAATAGATAAATAAATAATTTTTTTGAGAACTTCAGTTTCGGAACCCAAAGAGAATGGGGTCAGAGAATAACAATTTAAGGAGGAAATTCAGAGCAGAAGGGCCAAAGTCTTCCATTATTCATTCTTCTCTATCAGCCTATATTTAAAACACACTGTCTTTAATTCTGGAGATATAGTAATATATAATTGTGACGGACTACCCAGCAGATTCTGAGAACCTAGAGGAAAGAGGAGCAAGTTACATTACAGAAGAGCAAGTTAGTGCAATTGGGAATGGAACATGAGAAAGAATTGGAGAATAAATTCTGTATTAATGAAATCAGGTGTAAACCAATCTGGAGAACTGCTTTGGCAGGATTTCAAGATTCTGTTATATGACTCTGCTAGCAATAAAGATCATTGTAGAAATCGAAGTGATTCTTTGAAGTTTGAAATAAAAGTTATAATTAATTTTAAAGAAACCGTGTGATGGAATATATAAGCTGAAGTTTAGACAAGAGCAAAGAATACATCAATCTATTCTAGAGGTTTAGTTTCTTCTAGTTTAAATGGAAAAAACCCCAATCATGTCCCAAAAGAACTTTTAGCAAACTAGTTCAAAAGAGTCCATAAAGCTGCAACAACATTGATAGAGAAATGTCATCAAGCTTCTTTAGGTCCATCTAGTTGCCAGGCAGCATTCATACAATGCTCTAATTAGGCCTGCATCTTGGCTGTCCTCTATTTTTGTAATCTTACATTATTTCTCAATCTGATATCCACTATTACTATTCCAATCATGTCTATGCATCTTTTCACTTAAATTATTCTCGAAGTGGCTGACAAGTGACAGGTCTGGGGGCCAATTAAAAATCTAATTTACCTGTTGCTCCTGGGGGTGTCTACAACTATTTCTGTCCAGCCACAAAGGACAGGAAGGGACTTGAGTACAAAGTAAGTGGTTGGCAGCAAGGAAATAGACATATGGTTCTGTAAACTATGTATGTGAAATATAATAACAGAAAAAACCCACATCAATGATTACAAAATGAATACATAATTATGATTAGAGTGAGCTAAAATAAAAGGATCCATTTTAATACACATATCAGAATTCAACAATTAAATCTTGTTGTTCAGTTGCTAAGTTGTATCCAACTCTTTACAATTCCATGAATCATAGCACACTGGCCATCCATCCTCCTCTGTTTGCTGGAATTTGCCCAAATTTATGTTCATTGCATCAATTACAAACTATCTAACCATCTGATTTGTTCTCCGAGGGTGCCTTTAGCATCTATTATTAAATCTATTCCATATTAAACATATTGCTCCATCTTCTCCAGTTTACAATATAAAGACTTTTCAAAAATCATTTGAATTTACTGTTTAACGTCAGGAGAGTAAATTTCATTCTACATGTTTAGAATAATTCACTTCCAATTTTGACAGGCCAGTTCTTCATAAAATTTATATCTTATAATTTAGGAATGTAATTCAATATCACATTTACAACATTAATTACTGTATTTTACCTCAAAGTAATATTAACACATGTAGTAGTATGGTGCTAAAAAAAAAAAAAACCAGAGAAGGACATGAGTCAGAGGAATCTCTGTTTCTGTAGACTAAAAGCAACAGAACCCCAACTCCAGTAATTTCCTGCTTGGAATTTGAGTTCATATTTTTCTATATTTATGCCAAGGCTGGAGATATACAAGGGTCAGATTTAAAATGTTTAACGTAATACAACAAAAATAATATTTTTAAATGTTCTTACAACTTTCCACTATGGAATATAAGGTATTGGTGGTATATCTTTACTTGCTTAAAAATTTCCCACTAGTAAAGTCATGAAACTTTGACATGTGTATTCCCAGAACGCAAAGATTTTTCCTTGGTTAGGTTGGAAGGATGGAGATATAATTTATCCAATGAAATTGCACAGCACAGGTACAATGCACTAAAATGTGCATTTTATCCTATCTAGAGTCACAAGGGTAAGAGAAGGGAGGGGGATAACCTTTTCCCCCAAAACTGTATTATAATTGGAAATTCTTGATGATTGAAATCCAGCAGCAATGATATGAAATTATCTCAGTGCATCTGTACATGAGATTGTTCCAGTGGTGGGATTCAAATTTTTTTACTACCAGTTCTGTGGGCGTGGCTTGATGGGCGTGATCATGTGACTGGGTGGCTGTGACTTTTTTTTTTTTTGCTTTTTTGCTACCCCCCCACCCATTTTTGGGAATTTCCTAGCTTCAGAGGAGCCTCGGGGGGGGGGGGGGCATTGTTGCTCCCCTAAAGCTCTTCTGAGGCTCATGAAGGAAAAAAACAGAGCATGGGAGGGGCGCGCAGCACCCCTCCCAGCTCCATTTTGGGAGCTTTTTAGCCTCAGAGGAGCCTCTGGGGAGGCATTTTTGCTCCCCTAAGGCTCCTTTGGGGCTCTGGAAGGCAAAAATGGAGGCGGAGAGCTGAGTTTCTCCCTCCATTTTTGCCTTCCTCGGCCTCAGCAAGGGGAATCCTGGCACAGCTGATCTATGCACAGCTGATTGTCGGGATGGAAAAAAAAAAAAATACCCTAGGTGAATGTCAGACGGGTAGGTAAGCAAACATCAGGCGGGAGGGCGACCGGAATGGGGCCAGCCAGAATTTACTACCAGTTCGGTGACCCATGCCAAATTCTTGCTACCAGTACACCGGATCCGGTACAAACTGGTTGAATATCACCACTGGACTGTTCCTAACAGTAAATCTAGGGAGAATCCTTGTGTGGTACACCTTGTATAATGGCAGAAAATAAAATTCTGTAAAAGGGAACATGTTATATTCTGTCATTTCAGTTATATTTCAGTCTCTGGTGCAGCCTGTCTTTTGAAATTTTGTAATGAACCTTTCAGTTACTTGTCACTTAATATAGATCACTTAATAAACTTAATAACTTCATCTTGTCTATCAAAATTGCAGGATCCATTTCACCAAAATTATTTACATGGAAATTATACAAAAAATTTAAGGATGCTGAGACAGACATGGTGGCTCAGTGGCTAAGATACTGAGCTTGTTGATCAGAAAGGTTGGCAGTTTGATGGTTCGAATCCCTAGCACCACATAATGGAGTGACCTCCCATTATTTGTCCCAGCTTCTGCCAACCTAGCAGTTTGAAAGTATGTAAAAATATAAGTAGAAAAATAGGCACCACTTTGTTGGGAAGGTAACAGTGTTCCATGCATATTCAGCATTTAGTCATGCCAGCCACATGACCATGTAGATGTCTTCGGACAGCACTGGCTCTTGGGCTTTGTAACGGAGATGAGCACTGCCTCCTAAAGCCGGAAATGACTAGCACGTATGTGCTAGGGGAACCTTTACCTTTAAGGACCATCAGGGGACACAAAATTACTTCATTTCCTCCACCCACTCTAAGAATGTTGGAGTTGGGGACATAAGAAATTGAACATTTGGAAAAACTGGCCATTTGCATCTTCCCACGTATCACAAATCTGGTTTTATTCTGGGATACTGTATTTGAAGGAAGAGGAAATATAGCCTCCCTTTTTTTAAAGAGAATATTCTGGGGGAAAAAAATCCCTTTCAATGGCATTTTTATGTAACTGAGAAAATGATATTTTCTTATATGTTTTGAAAAATTTCAACTCTGCTTTGTCTATATTTAGGTACAACAAATGGAAATGTTAGGAGCTGTGCCTGGATCTTGTTACACATATCACTTACATGAACCCTGCTGCATTAAGGTAATTAAACCAGACTTAACCCTAATTAAGGAGTAAGCAACCCAGTGAGCTCGACTCAGTGACATCTGCAAGAGGCTTTAAAAAATCACTGTGGTCTCTCCAACTATTGTGATGCTCAACCAAACAGAGATGGTGTATCAAATATATATCTGCAGCCATTATCTTGAGTGTACTCCTTCCCACAGAAGCCTGTGAGTGCTCCAGGAGTTTGGAATTACAACTCTTGCCATTCTGGAGGTTAGAAGAAATTGGAGTCAGACAGACAAGGCAGGAACCATATTACAGGAATAATCCTAATCCTCAAACCTGCTGATGAGTTACCAGCAATAAATGACTAGGTAGCATTATTCAAGTCAAGTCAGAGTGACTTGCAGGGCTCAAAATATACAGTGACCTTCTCTGACTGTAGCCTTCAGTTTAGGTTACCTGATTGGCAGCGTTGATGAGAGTCATCTTTTACTGTAAAACATGTGGTGTGTAGGAGGAAGGGCTGTCCTAGAACTCTATTTGTAGTAGCAATATCAAAAGAGAAAGAAATAGCAGCTGGAATAGTTCTTCCAAGAAAAAATACCATGACCCCAAATAATCTGGTTAAACAATGTTCCCAATCCTTGATGAGAAAAGAACAGTGAGTTCTAGATTCATTTTTAGATTGGCTGGCTACTTTGGCTTCCTTTTGAAGAGAAAGAGTATGTGTTGGCATATTTGTTAATCAGAGGATTTAGAAAGGAATCCTTGTAGATGGAAGCAAGCTGAGGAATGAACATCATTGGCTGGGTATCAGGATTCCTCAACTGCAGAGAAATCTGCTGCTCTATAGAGAACTGGATTGTAGTTCTACTGAATACACTGATCAAATTGGTTAAATCAGTGCTTTTTTTTTAAAAAAAATGGCCACTTTAAGACATGTGGACATCTAGTCCCAGAATTCTGAGATGATTAGGAAACATGGCTGGGGAATTCTGGGAGTTGAAGTCCACATGTCTTAAAGTGGCCAAATTTGAAAAACATCAGAGTAGACCTCTAAGAGTTGGAATTATACAATTAAAAAAATATTTTATTGTTTTATATCATACATTTCCTTTCTATGTTGAGCAGTCTGCTCTCTAAGTATCCAAGGTGTTAACAAACATCATCATGCAATAATATATAAACAAATATAACAACTAATCATATTATAACATATGTTATCTTCCATTATAGTATTGATTATATAACCATCAGAAATATTTACTCATCTGTTTTTCTTTCTCCTATAAACCATATTTCATCTAATTCCACTCCTTTAACCTCAATATCTGTCAATTAATCATTTATATAATGGTTCCCAATAGTTATGAAATAGTCAGAATGTTCCTTTTCTTGAAATTTTTAGGGTTAATCTATCCATCTCTGCACATTCCAGAATTTAATTTGGAGATTTATTTAATTTTTTTTTTAAAATTACCCTTATTGTCAGAGTACAACATGTGTCCAATGAGATTGGCTGGATTTTTCTAACATTGTGCATTTGCAATCCTAGCTGCTGTTAGGATATGTAGAACCAAATATGTGCTACCCTCGTTGTAATTTCTTGAAATCATGCCCAACAAAAAGATCTTGGGTTTCAGATCTATTTGTTGTCTTATCATATTTTCCACCATGCGTGTATTTTTTCCCCAGTATTTTTTGGCTTGGGGGCATGTCCACCACATATGGTAGTATCAACCTGGTATCTGATTGCATTTCCAACATGTAACTGATTTGTTTTTATACACGTTCATCCAAACTTGCAGGTGAGTAATGCCATCTGTAAAGTTTTGAAGGGAGGAGAACCATGAGGCTTAGAAAATGGGACTCCATTTTCCCTGTGGTCCCAATCAGGATCATAGTAGTTGGGATCAATCTCCCTGAGTTTTCTTCAGGCTGAAGGACAGAAAAATTATTTTTTTATTTAATTTGATTTGTCAATCGCTTACAAGATAATAGGTATAAGTAGATACATAGTTATGAATACATGAAATGGGTACATATAAGAAAAATAAAAGAAACATTAGGACAGGGACAGTAGGCACGTTGGTGCGCTTATGCACACCCCCATAGACTTCTTAGGAAAGGGGTGATGTCAATAGTAGACAGTCTAAGGTTAAATTTTTGAGGTTTGGGGAAGAAACCACAGAGTCAGGTAGAGTATTCCAGACATTGACCACTCTGCTGCTGAAGTCATATTTCCTGCAATCAGGTTTGGTATGGTTAACCTTGAGTTTTTATCTATTGTGTGTTCTTGTGTTGTTATGGTTGAAGCTGAAGTATTCATTGACAGGTAGGACATTGCAATGTATGATTTTATATACTATATTTAGATCATACTGAAGATAGTGTAATTCAAGGTTTTCTAGGTCTAGAATTTCACGTCTGGTGGCATAAGGTATTCTACAAAAAGTAAAGGAGTAGAGAACTCTTCTTGTGAAATACTTCTGGACTTTCTCATTTGTACTAATATCAGATACATAATGTGCGTTCCAGACTGATGAGCTGTATTTGAGTATTGGCCTAGCAAATGTTTTATATGCTCTAGTTAGTAGTGTGATATTACCAGAGAAAAAGCTATGTAGGATTAGGTTAACAACTCTTAACACCTTTTTGGCTATGTAATTACAGAAGACTCTAGCACTTCGATCATTAGACATGAGTATTCCAAGGTCCTTTACAGAGCTTGGATCATCAACAGGGTCTTGACTATTCAACTTGTATTTTATTTACTGATTTTTTTTGCCAATATGTAAGACAGAGCATTTATTTGTTGAGATTTGAAGTTGCCATTTGTTTGACCATTCTGATACATAGTCAAGATCTTTTTGAAGGGTAGCAGTATTGTATGTGTTATTGTACAGCTTTACATCATCAGCAAAGAGAACTGCCAAGCTTCTAAACCTGATATGGCCTGTCTTTGTAGATCCAAATCTATACAGTTAGTCCTTGACTTACAACAGTTCTTTTAGTGACCGTTCAAAGTTACAATGGTACTGAAAAAAAGTGACTTATGACCATTGCAGCTATCCCATGGTCATGTGATCAAAATTCAGATGCTTGGCATTTGACTCATATTTATGATGGTTGCAGTGCCCCGAGGTCACGCGATCACCTTGTCTTTTTGACAAGACAAGCCAATGGGGAAGATAGATTCAATTAGCAACAGTGTTATTAACTTAACAACTGCTGTGATTCAGATAACAACTGTAGCAAGAAAGGTCATAAAATATGGTAAGACTCACTTAACAACTGTTTCACTTAGCAAAAGATATTTTGGATTCAATTGTGGTTGTAAATTGAGGATTGACGATATTTTACGCACTCAAAAATGTCTTAGTAAGTTAAAGCTTCTTTGTTGCTTTATTTAAAAAAAATAGTTGATCTGATTGATCTATTATTTTAACATTTCATAGGGAAGCCTGTCTTTCTCACATCCTTTGTGGTTGATGCCCTGTCTTTAAAAAGGATATCATTTTAATTCAGAAATTTTAATAGGAGTATGTTCCATATTCTATTTGATCAGCCGAGAAAACCTAGAGATATTATTTTCGATCACCCTTAGTTACATACATATATATACAGTTACATCTCTTTCTACTTCTCTCAACATGGAATTTCTCTCCCTCCTTCTATCTCTCCCCCTCCCTCCTTTCCTCCCTCTCTCTCTGTCTCCCTGTCTCTCTCTCATTACATTTACAGATTATATAAAGATAATAGTCCACTAGAAATCCCCACTTGGGATTGAAATACAGGAAAATGATTAGTAATTTCCTGTTTTTCTCTTCCTTTTTGACATGAAGATGAAAAGCCTGCTTAGTTGAAAAGAGAAGGAGGAGGAACTGGAAAAATCAAAAGATAGAAAGTCCTGCAAATAGAACAACTATGACAAAAGAAAGAAAAGAAAGTACCAATAAGATAGGCACCTTCCTATCCCAAAACAAGTGGGGCACCATTTGAACATTATTGGCATTGACAAAATCATCACCTATCAATTGCAAAAGGCAGATTTACTGTGAACAGCTTACATTCTTACATCAAAAACAATATCTGTCTCTCCCAGTTCCTTAGTAAGGACTTGATAGATGGATAAAAATGCCAAGCCAGTTTAAATATTGTTCAGAGTTTTGCAGCATTAATTCAGCACCAGAAAAATAAACACAGATGGCTGAGGCTTCATTTAACTTCTTTATAAACATATGAAGTGTTTTTTTTTTTACAAACCAGTTATAGATTTCTCAAACATGGAACAAACTCAAACAGCAGCAAAAATGTTACAAGTTCAGAGCTTCAGCAGCAACTTCAGCAGCTCAGAAACAGATATCAGTTTCACTTTAGTTCAGCAGGCAAGCATTATGCACAGCAGAGGAGAGAAGCAGTTTCATTTTCAATAGACAGATTCAGAGCTCAACATAGCTGCAGAGTTTAAGGTAGCTGCAGAGCTTAATATAGAGCCACGCCTAGGCTACTTTTAGTTTCAGTTTCCAACCTAGTTTCAGTTTCCAAAACAGATCTCGTTGGCCGACATAGTTGCTAGGCCTATTCATTGACCTTGTTACCATGCTCTATTTCAATTCATGAATATACTCAGATAAACATCTGGCGATTATGTCATTAACCATAATAATAACAATATCATCACAAAGCTTTCTTCTGCATTTCCGTCATGCCATCACTCAATTTGAGACTGAAATGAAATTGCATTTCATACATGTTTCCAAATACAAAAACGCAAGTGACATTCTGAAAGGTGGAACACTTCAATTTATTTTAGTTACAAGTAGAGTCAAAATTTGTATGATCTAATGATTAGAAATAGAATGTTTAATAGAGTCTATTTTATTGTCTGATGCAAAGAACAAGATGGTGCATTCTTTAATTCTGTCTGGAGAGCCATCTAGACTAAGTGTTGATTTTTTTCTGCAATCTTAGGAATGCAGAAGCAAGTATGAAGCACCACACCTGAAAAAGCAGGGTACTTTTGGTTGTATGGGGCTTTTAAAAGGAGAAGGAGAAAGCAGTAGCAATCTAGCCCTACCAGAGAAGACAGAACTTCTAACCCTGATTCATTTTGGTGGCAGTGTCCAGGTATCTGGGAGAGAGCCAGGAATTCTGAACCTGGAACCCTGATCCTCTTTCACATAAAATGATTTGCAGACTCAAATAATGTCCTTCTCATTCTCCTCTTCCATCCACAGGGTTGATCAATGTTGGAAGAATTATCCTTCTGGATTCAGTTCCAAGTGGGGAAAAAGACACTGGAAACATGGAGGCTGTTTAGAAAGATGATTTAATGATGGGCAGGACCACATGGCTTGGAGTGAAAAGTGAAAAGGAAGGATGATCACATGCTTCAAGGTGAAGGAAGAGATCAAGAAGGACTCATATGCTGAGAGTGCCTGGGTTTTATAACGTTTGTTGGCATTTGAATTGGAGCTTGTATTCTGATTGGTTGTCAGACTCCCATGGGGCCATGCAGGGGCAACTTTGTAGGCTGTCCTAAGTTCCAGGCTTGATTGAGCCTTGCTGCATAATGATGCACTTGGGCAATTGCTGTAGCTTTACCTGGAGATCTTTGTTATGTAAACTATTCTGGCCCAGGCCTTAATGGCCCATCCATTAACAAAGGTGGGGGTGAGCTTCTACTCTTTTTAAGAAATATATTCTGCCTTTTTAATATTTCCCAGGATATTTTATTTTTCTAGGAGAGGCGTGGGTGCTAACTTCCTACATCCATATGAGGGAGTTCTTTAAGTAGCCTCTCATCCCGGACATTCCATTATCTTGTGAGCAATGTTAAAGAAGTGTCAAAGAAGATTTTAAGAGCAGTGGGTGACTCTTTACAAAACAATTAATTCACATGGGGGGAGGAAATATTCAGTCCCTATTCTTTCATCTGAGTGTGGGAAAGTAAAATAAGGAATTTGTATTGTATCATAACAGAAGGATGATCTAAAGTCTTTCCAAAGGCCACTATATAACTATAGCATGAGTAGAAATGTCCCTGGGAGATGTTTTTCTTTGACAGATCAGGAAATGTCTGGAAAAATAAAGCAACAGGGTGCTTTAAGGCAAAAAGTTTCCTTCCATCACTATTGACCTTGAAGATCACAGCTGAAATGTGTTTTTTTTTTTTCCTGTTGAGGGGACAAAAACCATGTCATTGGTGTATGAATCAGATCTAAAGGGGGGATGTACTCCCTTCCTTCTTTTTGCCTTGCTATCATTTCCCCCTTCTCTCATACAGACATTCATACAAATGCTTGCACAACCTCATCCCTTCCTTATTGTGTACCACATCATAGATTCATGGGACAAGTTCTGAATTAACGTTTTCTTAAAAGCAGCTTTGTGATTTCTCAGTAGATTTTCTTTCCTTGCCAGAAAGGCTTCTCTTCTTTGAAAGACATTCTTCTTTCAGATTCAATAAGGGGAAAAGGACAAAGGAGTTTTCAGAATAGGACCCAGGTGTGAACTGGTTGTCTTAGAGAAAGATTTTGGCATTAAAAGTCACAAGGGATCCAAGGACAATACTTCACCCACCTCAGTTCAAAACGAAAGAATTTTCCCAAGAAAATTGTAAGAGATGGAACAACTTCAGAAGGGAACTCCTTCAGATCTTCATGTGACTCAAAGCTGTAGGTGTCCCTTCTCCACCCGAAATAAGAATCTACTTCCTAAAAAACAAAGCCAAACAAAATAAAACAAAAACCAGTGGCAATTTCTCACAGCTGTTCATTACTTAGCTCAACCACTAAAGGAAAAAACAGAGATTTTTGTATGTTTTCAATTAGTGTGCTGGCCTTGTGCTGCTGTTTGTTTTCCAGATGGCAAATGATTTCCTCTCCTGAAGTTTTATGTCCACCACTGTCTTTTGCAGTGCAGCTTACTTTAGTGGAAATTCTTCAGGAAGGAATTCACATGATTTACCTCTTTGTTCCTCCTTCTCACACCTCTCTGCTTCCACAGATGGTTTCCTCATGACTATTGGACTGACCCTGATTATTGTATTGATGGCATATTGTTGTTCACAATGAAACATTTCACCCATTCTTCTTCCCATTATCTAAGCTTTAGGAGTCTCTATGAATATTGTAAGGCATTTAATTTCTTTAAAAAAACTCTACATTAATTTAAAAAAAAACATACATCGTGGTGACCATAATTAGTTTTGGTCACCATAACATAAAAAAGATGTTGAGACTCTAGAAAGAGTACAGAAAAGAGCAACAAAAATGATTAGGGAACTGGAGACTAAAACATAAAGAATAGTGGCAGAAATTGGATATGTCTAGTTTAGTGGGTCCCAAAGTGGGCGGTACTGCCCCCTTGGGGCGGTAGGATGCCTTAGGGGGACACTAAGAGGTGGCAGGGGGGCGTTTGAGGCGCTGGCCCTGCAGGTTCATTCACTGACTGTAGCACCGCTCCGGAGCCGGCGCCTCCATGCGGAAGCGGTGGCATGTTATGTTCCACCGCAACCATGTTCAATGTGCCGCCCCACTACTGCCTCTTAGCGCCCCTCTGCTGTCTCCCTTGGGGACGCTAAGAGGCAGCAGGGGGGCATTCCAGGCTCCGGCCCTGCAGGTTCACCCACTGACTATAGCACTACTCCGGAACTGGCGCCTCCAACGTGGAAGCAGTGGCACATTATGTGCCGCTGCAGCCATGTTTGATGCGCTGCCCCCTGCCATTTCTTAGCATCCCCAAGGGGACTGGCAGAGGAGCGCTAAGAGGCAGCAGGGGGGCGATCGAGGCACCGGCCAGCCCTGCAGATTCACCCATTGAGGCACCAACTCCAGAGCGGTGCTACAGTCAATGGGGAACCTGCAGGGCCGGCACCATGAAAGCCCCCCTGCCACCTCTTAATGTCCCCAAGGGGGGCAGCAGAGGGGCGCTAAGAGACAGCAGTGGGGTGGCGCATCAAATGAAGCTGCAGCAGCACGTTAATGTGCCACCGCTTCCGCACTTGAGACGCTGGCTCTGGAGCGGTGCTAGCCAATGGGTGAACCTGCAGGGCTAGCCAGGGCCTCAAATGTCCCCCTGCTGCCTCTTAGCCCCCTTCTGCTGGCCCCTATGGGGATGCCAAGAGGCGGCGGGGGGCATTTGAGGTGCCGTTCCTGCAGGTTCACCCATTGAGTGGAGTAACGTTCCGGAACTAGCACCTCAAATGCGGCAGCACGTTGGGAAAAGCCACCACCACTGCTTTCCCAAAGTGTCTCTGCTGTCGCATTCTGTCTGTCTGTCCCTCCATCCGTCCATCCAAAAGGTCTGTCTGTTTGCCTGCATGCCTTCCTGCCTACCTGCCTACCTCCCTACCTCCCTACCTCCCTGCCTGCCTGCCTGCTGTCTCTCTCTCTCTCTCTCGATCCATCCATCCATCCATGTTCGAAGCGCCAGCCCCGCAGGCACATCTGGAAAGTAGAGCAAAGCCAGTCTGAGAGGGAGGGAGTAAAGAAAGGGAGGGAGAGAGGGAAAGAGAGAGAAAGAGAGAGAGACCTGATGCATCAGATTGAATGAGGCCTAGTTTAGACTGAGTCCCTTTTCCACATTGAAACCTCTTTGGCTTCTATTAAAGGTTTTGTGGACAAAACATGGTCAAGACTATCAGGAAGCTCTCACATTTTGTTGAGATTTTAAACAGGATACATTGGGCCAGATGGATTACAGTGCCAATTCTGAAGAAGGCAAAATAAAAATATACTGGTAAATTACAAGGAGAACACACACACACTCCCTTCTAACCCTGCTGGACCAGGTGATTGGACTAGAATAGATATCTCAGTATCTTTCTCCTCCCTCTGTCCCTCCTTCTTTATTTCTTTTTCTTTCTGTCCCTTCCTTCCATCCCCCTTCTTTGTCTGTCCCTTTTTCTTTCTTTCCCTTTTCTCTTTCTTTTCTTCCTCTCTTTCTCTCTTTCTTTTCTCTCTCTCTTTCCCTCTCTCAGGCTCACCTTTTTAGATCAGGGTTCACCAAACTTTTGGACCTCAGGGACCACCAAACTCATAATTTTAAATCCTGGGGACCACTAATATGAATTTTGACTGGTGGTGGCTTTCTGGTGTTGGTGGGGCGGGAGAGAGAGAGAGAGATCTGCTCCAACCTCTCTCTCTCCCTCTCTCTCTCACACACAGGCAGGGGTAGGATTTAGACCCCTGATCTAAAGCTGTCAAAACTCCAAAAACAGGTCAAGTAGCTCTGGGGAGGCCAGGCATAAATTAGAACACTTGCTAAACAACTAGCAACTACCTCTGAGCCCATCTTGTGAAGCTATCCTGCTTAATTTGAAGGATGTAAGAGTATCATGATGGCCATCATCAAACTACCCTAGTTGCAAGTTTCTGGGCTTATTCTGGGACTCCTACCACATGAATTGTATTACCAAAACATGCAGTCAACTCTGCCACCTGAATTATGAAAGAAATATACAATGTTACCAAAAAAAAAAGGGAGAAATGGGTGGTTAAGTCTTTGATATCTGTTCACCTTTGAGAATGGGCTATCTTTTTCAGTTCATTGGTAGGAAAACATGGAAGTTCCTGGCCTAGGACTGTCTCCAAAGGGGAAAAAATCCATATAGTAGCTGCAACTGCATAATAAATGAATTGGCCTTTTCTGTACGTCTCATATGTAAAAAGATGGCTGAAGTTTCGGTGGTATGATGCCATCTTGCATTTTCTGCCTTGTCTTGTCCCCATACACTTTTTTCAACATAATGTAAAATCAAGAAAGATTTTTGCCTCTATGATTATGGCCATTCCCACAATCAGGAGTCAAGGATGCTTTCTTGTATTATTCCACTTTGAAGAGAGTGAAGAATTCAGGGCTGATGAAACAGGGAAAACATGTGATTAGAATAAGCATATGAGTCAGAATCTTGCCAGAATCTTCAGAACAGAATTCTAGCCTGACATTTTTTCCCTTTCAATTTTATGTTTGATTCATCAAAAGCTTTATCTTTGCCTCTATTTGTACCATGCAAGATAGCCTACAGTTTCCACATGCTACAGAGCTGTGGACTTAAATTGCCCAAGGTTTCTTTTCTTTAAAAAATATGTTAATTATACTGCCCTCTGACACATATGTCATCAGTAGGCTTCTTGAAAATAATGACTTTTGAGAACATAATGTTATCTCTTTGCATGAGACATTTAATTGCATGTATTTCCTGTTCTGCATCCCTTCTCTTCATCTTCTTCTTCCACGAATTCTAAGGGGAAGTCATATTGAATGCTAGCCAAATGTTGCTACTGCAAATCCAGTGTGAACAGGAAAACTAGGAATTCCCAATCAATTTTATGGTATTTTCTTTTACTATCCAGGTGAAGCACGAGTGAAAGGTGGCACAATGTTTAGAATGCAGTATTGCAGGCTAATTCTGCCAACTGCCACAGCAATTTGATTCTCACTGGCTCAAGGTTGACTCAGCCTTCTATCCTTCCCAGGTTGGTAAAATGAAGACCCAGATTATTGGGGGAAAATATGTTGACTCAGGACACTGCTTAGAGAAGTCTGTAAAACCCTATGAAGCAGTATAAAATTCTAAGTGCTATTGCTCTTGTTTGCAGATATCTCTTCCTTTCAAACTGATATTAGGAGCTAAACTATTGGCTTCATCTATGTTTCTTTCCATTATTTATAAGCAAACAAGTTGTTGGAAAAATCAATCTAAATCTTCAGTGCTCTTATACTAATAGAAGATACCCATTGCATAACAAAGGAAATTAACAGTTAAGAGAACTTACCAAAAAGTCTTTTGGTAGCTGAGCAACTTCCCAGAAAGAAATAGAAATTAAATTTTGCAATGTTCTCCATTATGAGTGCCTTATAAATACATATTTGTAAGACCTAAGCATATCTCTATATACTCCTTTGTCTCAGAATGTCCTTTAAGCCCTATGAAGCAAGTGTGCATATTTGTGTTTGTGTGTGTGTCTATATATCTTAAAAGCAATTTATCAACCTATGGATCAATATTTTCCAGCAATTGGGAGTATTACAGCGAAGAATATATTTAACATATTCATACATTCTTCTCCTTGTTCATTAGACAGCCTTCCTTTGTCACTTTTTCCCATTAACTAATATGTTCCAGTCGGTTGCGTTTCTAATTTCCAGATTATGCAGAGATATGGATCTCATGAAACATCTGTAGCAGCTCCATGTCTTATTAAGTTGTGAAGCGTGTTCCAGAGCATGTGACTGAAAGAATATGAGCTGATGATGACACTGACATGTTCTCCAGGAAGAGATGGACTTACAATTGTTTATTACATCTTCTCAGCCAGCAATGCCCCTATTTAAACATAATCTTTTCTTCCCATTCTTCCTTTTATTCTTAAAATTTAAACATAATCTTTTCTTCCCATTCTTCCTTTTATTCTTAAAATATACAGAAGAAGCATGTGATTATTGAAATATTTTCTTCTAAACATCCCATACCTTTAAAATACCATGTAAGGTTAAGATCTTATTATTTATGCCAAGGTAGATTTTGGAGGGAGAAAGGGGATTTATCAAAGGAATATATCAACTTCGCATTTTATTGGCTTCTTCTTCACCAGGATTTGGCAATCTTTTGTTGGCCAGACATCTGTGCTTATATTCTTGTAGTGTCCAAGTGTCATACTGAATGTAATAATTATGCTAAGTCTGGAATTTTCTAATTTTAATAGTCCTGTCTCATTTTTATTTTTTTAAACATGGCCTAAGCCCTTAGTATACAATTTGTTAAATTTTGTTGGATCATTAAAAGAGGAGTTATTTTTTAGGGGGAAGGGTGTTTTTTCCCACTTCTTATATATTTTTTTCCTTTTTATTTCTTGTACTGTTTCATTTTCTATTGTTTTCTTACTTTAATTTTCAGTAGTTTTTGCAAGTGGCCTATTTCATCTGTTTTGTTAGTAGTAAGCAGAATCTCTAAATAATAGATTTTAGGGCTATGTGCAACCCTACAAGTTTGGACTCCTACCCAACTTAAATGGTCCAGTTTCTAGTAGGTGGAACTTTTTATATATATATATATTTATTTTTATTACAAACATATCTTCTTCCATTTGACAACCTAGCATCTGAATACAAATATCTTGTGCAATACAGTTAGTGTTTACAGTCATACATAGTGTTATTCTCTAATCTTATCTTATTGTACTTATTGTACTTAACATCACTATCTCATTATCTTTCTTCTTAGTTTAATTGTTTCTATTAAAAATATCTATTTTCCTTCAACATTCTTATCTAATCCATTAATTATATCTAGCTTTCATATTTCTTCTCTAACCATTGATAAAATAATTCCCATACCTTATAATATTCAGTTGGCCATCTTTCTTTAATTACAAGTGTTAATCTATTCATTTCTGCACATTCTAGTATTTTTCTTAGTAAGTGGAACTTAAGGCAGAAGTAGGCAATTGTGTTGATGTTTTTTGCACAAATCTTAGAAAGCTGCTAGGTTGCACAGAAAAACACAAGACTCATAATTATTTGATGCATTGCCTTCAGACTCCTAAAAATCCTGTTTAGATGATGAGCAGCAAAATATCTTGTGATCAAAATGTTGTTTCTGATTAGCTGTGATCTTCAGTGCAGTCATTTTGAGAATGTATGCTCCTGAAATCTACCATGTTATTTCAATATTCCACATATGCCCTTGGTTCAAAAATTTGCTCAACCTGGGGACCCAACATGTTTTAATAAATAAGGACTGGCTTTGTACAGTACCCCTCATCCATTTCTATGTTGATTTTTCTTTGGGTAATTCTGCTCATGAAGGATTTTAGTTGAATCCCCAACTTGACTGGAGTAGATATAGGTACTCCTCAACCATAACTGGGCCCAACATTTTCATAGCTAACCAAGGCAATTGTTAAGTGAGTTTTGCCCCATTTAGTGACCTTTTTTGCTACAGTTGTTAAATTAATAGCTGCAGTTGTTAAGTGAATTATGTGGTCGTTAAGGAAATTTGACTTCCCTCTTTAACTTTGCTTGTTGGAAAGCAAAAGGGAAGGTTACAAATGATGGTTACATGTTGCCAAAACAGCGTAACTATCATGAATATATGACAGAGCCTGAATTTTGATCATGTGACTATGGAGACCTGGCAATGGTCATAAACCAGTGTGAAAACCAGTAATAAATCACTTTTTTCAGTGCTGTTATGACTTCGAATGACCACTAAATGAATGGTTATAGCTGTTCTTATCTATAGGTGATTTATCAACTAAGACCCACTGATCCTTACTTGAGTTTGATATTAAATAGATATGCCTTTATCATAATGTTATAGGTGAGCTGGACATAGTTAAGGTTTGAATTACAATCTGGAGCACTTGAAAATGCCTTTATGATTAAAATAAGTTTTCGAAACTTACCTCCCAAGGTTGTAGGACTTGGAAGAAGAGAGAATCCAGTAATGCATTTCTCTGCATTTGGATAGCTATATTTGTGTGATGCATTTACCTATTGTACATATAACCATTATGACCACATAATTCACTTAACAACTGCAGCTATTAATTTAACAACTGTAGCAAAAAAGGTCACTAAATGGGGCAAAACTCACTTAACAACTGCCTTGGTTAGCCATGAAAATGTTGGGCCCAGTTATGGTTGAGGAGTACCTATATCTACTCCAATCAAGTTGGGGATTCAACTAAAATTAACTACCTTGTGAAGTTAATTAGAATAGAATAGAATAGAATAGAATAGAATAGAATAGAATAGAATAGAATAGAATAGAATAGAATAGAATAACAGAGTTGGAAGGAACCTTGGAGGTCTTCTAGTCCAATCCCCTACCTAGGTAGGAAACTCTACACCACTTCAACATCATTTGAAAAACTTCCAGTGTTGGAGCATTCACAACTTCTGGAGGCAAGTTGTTCCACTGATTAATTGTTCTAACAGTCAGGAAATTTCTTCTTACTTCTAGGTTGCTTTTCTCCTTGATTAGTTTCCATCCACTGCTTCTTGTCCTGTCCTCAGGTGCTTTGGAGAGTAGCAGCTTCTTTGTGGCAGCCCCTGAGATATTGGAACACTGTTATCATGTCTCCCTTAGTTCTTCTTTTCATTAGAATAGACATATCCAGTTTCTGCAACCATTCTTCATATGTTTTAGTCTCCAGTCCCCTAATCAACTTTGTTGCTCTTCTCTGCACTCTTTCTAGAGTCTCCACATCTTTCTTATATCATGGCAACCAAAACTGGATGCAGCACAGTAAGTGTAGCCTTACCAAAGCCTTACAAAGAGGTATTAACACTTCATGTGATCTTGATTCTATTCCTCTGTTTATGCATCCTAGAACTGTATTGGCTTTTTTGGCGGTGGCTGGACATGGCTGGCTCATATTTAAATGGTCTTCCATTAGGACTCAGATCCCTCTCACAGTTACTACTGTTGAGCAAATATACTTTGATTTTTCTTACTTTTTCACCATTGAATTTCTTTTTGTTAGATAGCGCCCAATGTTCAAGTGTATCAAGACCCTTCTGTATCTTAATTCAATTACACTGATTTGTACAATTCATTGTAGGTAAGCTCACATAACAAAATAGATTAATTTATGATTAGAAAGTTTGGTATTCATTGTGCTTTCATAAGCATAGCTCAAAGTATATCCTCAAACTGAAAACCAATTCTCTCTTTCCAGAATTAAGACAAGAATTATATCCTCATTGACAAAGGTCCATAAAGAGTTCTCTACAGGGGTGGGATCCAACCAGTGTAACTACTGGGTGGTGATTTTACCGAAATTGCTGTGTGCGCATGTATATAATTGTCATCTAACTGCCTGGATAGCTGAGCAGCACTGCGCGCGGGTGCAAAGCATTTGAAAAAGCACTTTTTTCCTGCTTTTTCAACCGCAGCCGTGTTGTGCAAAGCAGCTGCAGTTGAAAACGCAGGAAATAAAGGTCAGGTAACACAGAACCGGTTCTATGTATGCTCTCTGTTTGCTGCTTTTCAAAGCAACCGGTTCTATAGAAGTGGACAGAACCAGTAGAATCCCACCTCTGGTTCTTTGTGTTTAATATATAAAGTTTTAGTCTCACATTCTTCCAATCTTTCTTTGCTAACGAGAACATTCCTACCATCAAGATATTTATAATTTTTAATCTTCATTCTTTCATGAGCCAAATTTCTAACTTTTCCAAAAAAAAAAAATAGGGAAAGCTGGGAAAACATACAATATCTCCTGTCATGATGATACTTGCCTCTGGGGAGAGCTCTTGAGCCAAGGCAGTGGTGATCTCAAAACAGGATTTTGAATATCTCTGACCCCACAGTAAGCATATTTGAAGACTTGGCTTGTTTATTACCAGAACTCCCATACCAAAACGGTGACATCACCCTGCTGTTATAGCCACCACTGCACAGATAATTTGAGCTGTGTCATTTCATCCACTGATTGTGAAATCTCTTAATCTGTTTACCACATTCTGTTAGTGATGACCAGGGATTCCCACACTCCCTGGAAACAGGGAATCCTTTTTTCCGCTGAACATGCACTGCTGGAATCAAAGAAACAGAATTGTATTCCCCCTCCTTAGTTTCCTTGCAAGCAATTTGGTCGATCAATTGACATTGCATATTTACAATTAAAATTCAGTTAGATTCCTTTACATTGCTTATTTGTCAAGTGACGATCTCTGAAGATAATCCGAAGATTGTTGATTGATGAATCGGTGCTACATGTTGTGGAGAAATGAGACAAAGTGCACAATTCAGCTAATGTTCAAAGTCTTTTCAGCCTTGCCGATTTCAATTTTGTAAGACAACTGTATAGCAAGGGCTTGCATAATGATCCAAGCAGAATTAAGTAATTTGGCTTCGGTGCAAGGTAAACTTTCTGTTTAACTTGCCTATTAAAGTCAACAAAGCTTGTCTTCTATTGGTGAATCCTGAACTGGTTTGCAATTAAGGCTTCAGGCTTCTCTCATACAAGGCTTTATTTAGCTTTTCAAGAGCCATACTCCAAAGAGGATGGAGCCAAGGTCCCTGCATGAGAACATGGGAGTTTTGAGAAACAAAATCAGCAGCTTAAGTGTTGCAAGAGTTGAAAGGCCCCATTTTCTCTTAATTCTTCTCCCCAGTTCTCCAGAATGGAAAATAGGGGCCAAATGTTTGGATAGATCTGCGTAAGGGGGTTCTTGAGGGCTGGTTGCAGGCAAGGCTATCTGCATATCAAAAAGGGGTGTGGATTCAATCACTTGGTCACAGCCTCCATATATTATTATTATTATTATTATTATTATTATTATTATTATTATTATTATTATTATTATTATTTTGACATGACCAGATGTTCCTGTCTGCTGCTAAGCTACCTGCATCCCTGGATCATCCAATTTACACAACTCCTTTGCAACATTTAATAAGCAATAACTTGATGTTAAACTATGATCAGCAGGAAAAAAATAACAAGCAATATGAAGGCTTATGTCAATCGCTCATTTTTTTTTTTTGCACTGAACAGCAACTGAACCAGAGATGGTATTCAGCAGGTTTCTGACCAGTTGTGAAGAATCGGTAGTAGAAATTTTGAGTAGTTTGGGGAACCAGCAAATACCACCTCTGACTGGTCCTGCCCCCATCTGTTCTCCGTCTCCCGAGTCCCAGCTGATTGGCTGGGTCTTCTTTTGTTGCCCTGCACAAGAGAACGGAGTTAGAAAGCAGGTTAGTGGGGTGGAGACGGAATGGGGATTTTACAGTATCCTTCCCCTGCCACACCCATCAAGTCGCGTCATGCCCACCAAGCCATGCCCACAGAACTGGTAGCAAAAAAAAAAATGAATCCCACCGCTGAACTGAACTCAATAGTTTAAATAATCTACTACAGTTCTCTGGTTCCCAAATCTTAGTTCGATTTAAAAACAAACAAACAAAATGTAATATATGAATGTGAAGCATATGGCCCTCTAGATTGTTATTTGACCCCTCATCAGGGTTGAGCTAAAAATACTTTCAATTACACAATTCTGGCTTTGAAATGACAGTACTGCAATTTCTGAAATGATAGCAGAGGGAAAGGAAGTGAAATCTTTCAGATATCTCCCTTCCTTTTCATTCTCCCCCCATAAAGCCGCTTATCCATTTTAGAAGAAATCTCACTTCCTTTTGTAATGTGCTCCCTATTTTTTTAAAAAAAGAAAAACATTCAAGGCATATATTTGGGGAGTAGTGACAATATTGGGCAGCTGGTATTCCTTATCTTACTCTGCACAATAATTAAATAACAATATCAAAGCCATGCTTCCTCTCATAACATGTTTTCCCCCCTTCTCTACCTCTGCAAAGCTGTTGCAACAAACAGGACCAAGGTGCAGTGGTATATGAGAATGGTCTTGGGAAAAGGGGGAAAGATGCAGCCAAGGGAAGGTAATATAAAAGACAGTGTAACTCACTTCAGGAATGTGATGGAAAAGGAGCTCAGAAGGGACCCTTCCTAATTTAGAGAAGTGTAAAGGGGATGGACAAATATAATTTCAAACTTGCAAGATTGATGCCAACCCTTTGACAGAGGTGGTATTCAGCAGGTTCTGACCAGTTCTGGAGAACCGGTAGCGGAAATTTTGAGTAGTTCAGAGAACCGGCAAATACCACCTCTGACTGGAGATTTTACAGTATCCTTCCCCTGCCATGCCCACCAAGCCACGCCCACAGAATCGGTAGTAAAAAAATTTGAATCCCACCACTGCCTTATGAGGTAGACCTGCAGGAAAAAAAACAGATGTTGTTTATGATATTTGTGAAGCAGGCACATAGAAAATATATTAATAGAAACTTGCAAGTCTGAACGTCTACTTGCCCTCTGCCCCCACAATCCCTTTGCAGACCAAGAAACTAGGGAGGTTCCTTCTGAGCTGCTTGCCCTATCCAGGGTTACTATGTCATTTATCTGTTTCCTTAGCAGCGGGTCTCTTCCCCTTATCTCCTAAGGTCACTTCTACATATGATGTACATATGACACCCATATTGATTTAACTTTTGTCATATTCTGATTTCAAATAAGGACCTGATCTTAAAAGGCCTTTGCTCTCCTGAGTCAGAAGGGCAAAGTGAAAAGAAAAAGCAGCTGCTCAAGTATTGTGGACACTTAAACTCATCTCATTCTTTAACATGGTGACACTAGTTCCAGAGCTGACTGCAGAAAAGAATAATTGATAAGAAAGATGGTATATTTCACAAGAGCCATTTATTTATTTATTGTTTGTTTGTTTGTCAAATATGTACAAGATAACAAGTATAGGTATGAACAGAAACATGATCAAAGAAAGTAAATACAGATAAATAGGACAGTAAGACAAGGGTGGTAGGCATGCTGGTGTGCTTATGCATACCCCCTTTAAGGACCACTTAAGAATGGGGTGAGGTCCACAGTAGACAGTTTGAAATTGAAGCTGTAAGGATTTGAGGCTGCAACCATGGAGTTGGGTAGTGCATTCCAGGTATTGACCACTCTGTAGTGAAGTTTTATTTTCTGCAATCGAGTTTGAAGCGATTTACCTTGAGTTTGTATCTGTTCTGACCCAAACCTTGTTCCAAGGAAACAAACACAAAACAGAGGTAACAGCAAACCTTTTAATTATTCTTTATTCTGTTCCTTCATGGTTAAAAGGCTGTTTCAAACTAATTGTCTCTGATAAGAACCAGCCTTGCCAAGATTGTGCAAGGCTGTCAAGAACACTAGACAAAGTTACTAAGAAATATTTCAAACACAAAGAATCTGCAAACACCAACCAAGATATTCGGAACGTCCACTAGGCTTGACTGCAAAAACTTCTTTGCTTCCTGCAAAGAACTCTGGTTTCTCAACTGGCTTTTATTTCTTAAGAGAGAGGCCATTACTTTGCAGCCTTACTTCCGAGTTGCCCATGCTGCTGCAGCTGCTCTTTCCTTCAAGAAGCCCTGCACGCACATGCACTGGGCACAGGATCCTCAGGGACCTCTTCATCACTGCTGCCAGCGTCCACAATCTCTGAAGGCAGCATTCCACTCCCTGGTGGTCCTGGTCCCATTCCTGCATCACATGCAACCCCCTCATCTGAGTCCTTGCTCTCTGAGACTTCAGCCATCTGCACCTATTGCCAACAAACCACAACAGTATCAATTGTATGCCTGTGTATTATTGTGATTGAAGCTGAAGAAGTCTTTGACAAGAAAGACATTGTAGCAAACAATTTTGGGTACTATGCTTAGATCGGACCATAGGTGGCACAGTTCCAGATTGTCCAAGACCAAAATTTATTTGAAAGCCAACAAAGTCCACAGAATAGACTTTGTTTGTTTTGCTCATGCTGTTATGTTATCCAGGGTGAACCACAGGAGGAGGAGAACTAGCTTTGGACCCCAAACTAAATGGGAAACTTCAGCTGCCATCTTCAGGTCATCAGGACTAGGGGTTGTCTATTCTACAGCAGAATAATGATCCCCTGTATGGGTTAAAAGCTGCCATATTAGTAAAATAGCACTTAGACCAGCAATAGCACTTAGACTTATATACCGCATCACAGTGCTTTACAGTCCTCTCTAAGCGGTTTATAGAGTCAGCATAAGATCGATGCCAGGCTAAACAACAGCATGAACATTATAAGTAGATGTATTAAAACCATTCCAACTTACTGTCTTCCTGTTCTGAGCCATATAGCATCATCAGCTTTACGAAGGCAAGATACACTAAGTGAGAAAATACAGAAAAATTATGAACAACTCACTCCTACATTGCATGCCAACCTTCTTTATTTATCAACCAAAAGGTTTAAATCCAGAAAATGCCATGAACACTTGCATAATATCTGCCCAACAACTTTTACATCAGTTCCCAATGGAAAGCCAAATGGGTTGTTGAATTGGATATTGGAAGACATATAAAAGACCCCACAAAAAGGTGCCAGGGTTTGAACGTTAGTAATGGACAACCCTGAATAGAATTTCACACCTCACATCTGCCAGGACCCTCTGTATAAAGAGTATCCTCCCCTAAGTGTGACTGTAGGATCCTATATCAAACCATAGGTCACATCATGATGGGCTGAAAGCTGAAGAGTACATACCGGTCCAGTATCTAATAAAAAAATATATATAAATGAAGTTGCACTAAAATGGTTAGATGGCCTAGACTAGGGGGGTCAACTCGATTACATTGAGGGCCGCATCAGGGTTGTGCTTTACTTTGGCGGGCCTGGGTGGATATAGCCAGGGCGAGCATGGCCAGCTCAATGTCACTCATGTCAGGGGTGCCTGTGATAGCCTGAGTGCTCTCCCAGTGAAAATAGGCTCCCAAAGTCTGTTTTCGGCTACAACAGCAGCATGCAACCCTCTGACAGCAAAAATGGGAGCTTGCCAGGGCTGCATACAGCCCTCCTGAGCTCTGTATTCGCTGGTAGAGGCACTGCACTTCACTGTTTCCAGGGCAGCTCTGCGGGCCAGATCTTAAGATCCTGTGGGCCAGCTCCAGCTCCCGGTCCTTGAGTTTGACACCCCTGGCCTAGACCATGGTATTTGAAGATAGATCTTTTTAACATTTATATTTTATTGTGTCTTACTAATCAATGTGAAATGTTAATATATATTGGTAGTCCATGAATGATATGCCATAGCTAAATAAATAAAGTGATCATAAGCAGCTCCAGAGACAGGAGGGGAAACGGACAGTAGATTTTTCATCACAAATGTAAATTAGAAAGGGCTGTATTAGAACTTTGTGCCTCAAACTTCAGAAATGAAAGGTTTGCGGTCAAAGTAGCTTGTTCCTTAGGAAGCATCTGGAAAAAATATTATTGCAATCTGGGATACTCATTTAAACCACCTGCACCAGAGACTTGAGGATATCTTGTTGCTTGCCGATTTGGGGGGGGCGATGCACCAAGAAAGTTGACAGATGAGATCAGCTCTTTGGGAAATGCTCTTGAAACTTTCCCAGGAGGAAGACTGAACCATTGATTTCTCTCCTCTTATTTTTTTTCTAGGGGAAGGATGTGTTTATGGAGAAATAATCACCACAAGTACTGATTTACCAACCTGGTAAATATGTGAACATTAATTTAATGGGACCCCCATAGGAACTTTCAATAAGCTTGTTTCAGAGAGGTTAGCTTGATTCAATGGATTAGAATAGATCTGGCAATACAAGATAATGGTAAGGAATAAAAGAAGGTAGGCTGGTAACAAAGACTAAAGGTTAAGAAAATTCAACATCTCAGGACTCAGGTTGTCCCAAAGGTGCTGAAGACCTGAGAAGTCCCAAAGGTGTTGAAGAGTTGAAGAAGTCCCAAAGGTATTGAAGACTGAAGAAGCCCCAAAATTCTGAACAGCTGAAGAAGTTTCTTGGTGTATGGATACCAGCTTCTGGAATTCCACAGCCAGCATATCTATTCTGGGAATTAAAATACACTCGCCTTCATTTTGCCAAGGTTTGGGAAATATTGCACTAGGCAATATCTAAAGAAGAACTTTGATCACAAAGACACCATATGCAATTTTTTGGCACACACATACAGATGCACACACCACTGTGCAAATTCCTAAAAGTATTACTATTACTATTAATCCTCCCTTCCTTTCACTCATCTCCTCCTATTTATTATGACAGTATGACCCTAACTTTGTTGCTTGTATCCTAACAATTTTTTACTGTTTCCTAGTATAATTTCATTACTTATTGTACCCTATGACTATTAAGTGTTGTACATTATGATTCTTGACTTTTGATGAATGTATCTTCTCTTTTATGTACATTGAGAGCACATGCACCAACACAAATTCCTTGTATGTCCAATCACACTTGGCCAATAAAGAATTCTATTCTATTCTATTTATTTTAATCACAAAATAAATATTCAACAAATAGAAGTAAAAAAAACTCCAGGGGAAACATATAAAAAAAGATCAAGGTGGCAACTGGGACTATATGATTGAATCCATAATTTATATCTGTTGTGTTGCAACAGATATAAGCACTAATAAGACAAGCACCAAGAACTTGGGTCTGAACTACATGTACTGTAGTTTCTACTAGGCCAGGTTTTTTTGACAGGTTTATTCTAGGTGTATGGATATCAGCTTCTGGAATTCCTCAGCCAGAATATCTATTCTGGGAATTAAAATACACTCACCTTCATTTTGCCAAGGTTTGGGAAATATTGCACTAGGCAATATCTAAAAAAGGGGCAGGATTTTGATCACAATGACAACATAGGCAATTTTCTGACACACTTATAGAAACACATACATCACTATGCACATTCCTAAAAGAGATACATACTGTATTAGAAATGATTACACATCATTTTTCCAGCAGTGGTATGACCACTTACTTACCACCTGTGGGTCTCCCCAGGTAATCTGGAAAATTTTGGAAGGGTGTCCCAGAAATTCTTTTGCTGGAACCATTTCTTCTCCCTTTCCTTCTTTTCAACAAGGAGAAAAAGCAACGAAAAAAGAAGGAACCTGCCCTTTTTTATATATATGGATGCAACCCAAAGGTGCTTTTTCAAGAGACAACTGGACTTTCTGGTTTTTCTTTGAAGACATTTCTCTTCTCATCCAAGAAGTTTCTTCATCTCTGGTCTTCCATTCTCCACCATCCAGTTACAGCTCAAGAAGCTTCTTGGATGGGAAGCAAAACATCTTCAAAGAAAAACCAGAAAGTCAGTGTCTCTTTTGAAAAAGCACCTTTGGGACAACCATGACTAGGATGACTGAGAATCTCCATAGACATTCAACATCCCAGGCTGCATATAATCCCATCTGGGCTTTGCTGGGCCATAGGTTTGTATTATTTGCATTCCATAGATAGTAGAAAAGGCAGTTTTGTTATGTACAACTCTTTTTTTTCCCAAAATAAATTTATTTATTTATTTATTTTTATTATACTTTTTCACATTTACATATCTCATTCTTATCTTTAACAGTACTGTGGCATCATTGTTACCTATACAGATCTCCATACATTTATATACATTTTTCTTATCTCTACTATTCTTAATCCTACTATTCAACCAATACCAATTATCCCAGATCGCATAGTATTCTGACTCTCCTTTGACTTTTAGCTATAGAATGAGTTTATCTATTTCAGCACATTCTAATGTCTTCTGGGTTAGTAATTCCTTCAGTGGTATTCTATCTCGCTTTCAGCATTGTGTGAATGTAATCCTCGCCACTGTCATTATGTGTAATATCATGTATTTGGTCTTTTTACTACATTTCCCCTTAAATATTCCTAAAAGGAACAGTTCAGGTTTGAACTTTATTTGACATTTTGTTATTTCTTGTAACTCCGTATTTTGACCCAGTACTTTTTGGCTTCGGGGCATAGCCACCACATGTGGAAGAAGGTACCCTGGCTCTGTTTACATGTCCAACATCTTGGATTCATATTGGGATATATCTTTGCATTGAAAAAGTTTAAAAATATATTTATTTTTAAATTTTTTAAAAAGTAAATTTTTATTAGTAATATTTCCACCATAACACCACATTTCCACTCATTACAGTCTTCCAATATCGGTATTCATTCATGTTGACATAGTTTCTAATTATATAGGTTACTATTCTCTATATTATAAAATTATTTCTACATTTAATTTATAACAATATTTACATATAGTGTGTGTGTGTGTGTGTGTGTGTTATGCTGGAAAACAGACATAACGTTACATGAAGAGTATAATATACATACTCTTCATGTAACAACATTATGTCTGTTTTCCAACCAATTATATCATATATTCCAGATCTTATAGTATTCTGTTTCTTCTCTATCTTTTAATTCCATAGTTAACCTGTCCATCTCACTCAAAAACCATTTTTTTATTATCGTTACATCAGAAAGAGTATTATCTTGTTTCCTGTTATGTATAATTCTATTGAAAATATCAAAATATTAAATATAAGTGAAAATAAAGGTAATAAGGAAATTTGGAAGGGAAAGAAGTAGAAAAGAGAAATAATGGGGTAATAGGAAGTAGAAGAAAAATGTTAACTTCCAACTCTTTTCAGTGCAGTAGAATAAAGGCAATAAAATTGCAGCCTCAACCTTTTTCTTTTTCATACTTAATATATGCTAGACATTTTTATGACAATAAACTTATCTAATCAGCAAATATCAGAATTTCATTTTTTCTGTCTCGAGCACAACATCTAGTAGTGTTTTCCAAGTAGAAACAAAGTTGGAGGTATTCATTTCTTTGATTAAAGCAGCTAATCTGGCTATCTTTGCCAGCTCCATCAGTTTTTTCAGCCATTCTTCCATGGTGGGAATTAGTGTATCTTTCCATTTTTTATAGATAAATTATTCTTACTGCAGTCAGCATATACAGCAACAAAATTCCAGATTTTTTTTCAGGTTGCTTGTTCAATAAACCTAAAAGAAGAATTTCTGGTTTTAATTTTATATAGGTAGTGGAGAAGATAGTCAATAGAAATAATTGAATAGATGACCTGGTAATATTTTGTGACTTTCAACTGTGTTGGATTCTCTGAGCCTTTGCACATCTTCTACCACTGAATTAACTATAAAGCTAATAGTGTAACTATAAAGCTAGGAAGCCAAAAAGAAAAAAGAATTGCTGAAATATCAGTTATCTCTGTTCTGTTGAGATAAGAGATGGCACAATCCTCAAACAGGACTAGCAGATTAACTAAGTCTTGTCCCAGAATATTTAGTGCTGGTTGTAGGTGATGACAGTTACAATAAAGTGATCAATATGACTCATTACATTTGAAAAACATGTTTCTATTTCTCATTCCCTGTGTTTTAATGGTGTATCATCACGCTGCCTATCTTTGTGCTCATATTTTACATTACAGGTTTAATCTAAAAATATGTTTAATTACAGCATGCCTGTTACTGAGGAGAAAAAAATAACCGACAAATTCAGGGAGTTAATTTTAATGATGATTGCTATTTTAATGGGGGGATATTTTTAGCCGAATTTGAAATGCAAAAAAGGTTGGTCTGATGGGCCATGGAGGAGGAAAGAAGCTTTAAAACATCTAACCAGTTAAGCAAACCCCTTTATATTAATTCAGATTGAGAGAAAGATATTTTAAGAAGGGAAAAGGGGTGGACAGGACATTCATATAAATCATACAGGAAAAAGGATGAAACTCCTTCAAATGAAAAATACCAAGAGCCCGTCTGAGCAGTTTTCACCCAGATTTGATCATTTGGATCTAGCCAAGAACTGTGAAGATGTTGCTTTGCTCTATTATGTCCATTTGACAAGCATATTAAAGATCTGTCATTTTTCAAGTGGGACAGGCTGTCACTGTGAAGGCTTGTCCAGAGGGCTTCATGCAACACCCAATGCACATATAGCTAGGTTCACATCTTCTAAGAGTGGAGGGTGGAATTTTCCAGAGAATGGCATGCTATGAATCACCAGGGTTGGAAGGAAGCATGTTATAATAAATAATTTCTCTTTTGTGTGAAAGGTAGTATGGCAGTTACGAAAAGCCTGTTCTAGTGATCTTTGACCCTGGGATCTGTTCTCTGAACTTCATTTGGAAGCAGTTTATTTTCACAGTCAAAATGTTAGATGAAACCATAATATTTACTATTCCACATTTGTTCAATGTCAAGGTAATATATTGCTAAGCAACACCCAGCAATAAAAGGAAAGAAGTGCCAGTTCTCATTCACTGTATCAGCTACAAAGGGAATGGAACTGAACAAGGGTATGGTCAAAATCTTCCTTTATTAAGTTGCATTTTCATAACAGAACTGAAAATATTAATAGAGACTTCAATGTGTTCTTCAAAAGAAATACATGGTTGTGAAACAATTTAGAAGGAAATATTTGGCATTTGCTAATGTTTTCTTCAAGCAACCACAATTAAACCTATGTAGGGTTTAGATGAGAAACTTAATCCAGAACTACCACACATAAGCAGGTGCTTTTGGTTTTATAGAGTAGCGGTGTCAAACTCAAGGCCCAGGGCCTGGATCCAGCCCATGAGGTACGTAGATCTGACCTGGGGCCACCCTGAAACAACAAATGACCATCCCGCAGTGCTCCTGCCAGGGAAAACAAAATTCAGGAGGGCTGCATGTGGCCATCCAAGGCTCCGTTTTCACTGACAGAGGGTTGCACCAAAGGCATCTTGACACAAGTGACATTGAGCTAGCTACAGCCACCCTGGCCATGCTCACCCCAGACTACTAAGGTCAAACACAACCCTGATGCGGCCCACAGTGAAATCAAGTTTGATATCCCTATTATAGAGCATTGGAATTGTTATCCAGTATTACTATGTTTACTAGGGTATTGCTGGTCCTTAATCTATGATTGTAATGAAGCCCATAATTGTGATCATAAGTCATGTCAATCATTAAGTGGATCACCATGTGACCGTATCTTTTTTGCAGCAATTGTTCAGTAAATGTGTCAGTCAATAAAACAAACAGCATGGTTGCTAACTGACCACTATAGTTGTTAAATGAATCCATTGTTCACAATGATCTTTTTCTTTTTTTGGCAGGAAAAAAATATTTCAGCAAAAAATTTCCAGCAAAACAAAAATGTTATGAATTATGGAAGACTGAAAATAACCATAAATGCGAGTCAGGGCTGAGTACTCAAATGAAAGCACATGACCATAGGAAATGGGCAATATAGGAAATGGGATTCAAGTCTGGGTTGTAAGCAGTTCTGGGGAGGTCTGTTTTCACTTTGAATGATCACCAAGCAATTGGTCATAAATCAAGGACGAACTGCAGATGATTTTGAGGAACAATTCATGAACTACAGAATGGATTTACAGAATTATCAGAGAAGCTACAGAGATTGAAAAAAGACCTGAAGGCATGAATAGAAGAGATGACTCCACCAGACTGTCAATTATCTGGAAGCCTGAACTCACAAACAAAAAAATCTCCATACCACAAGCCAAGTAAACACCTGGGCTCAAACAGACCCCCCACCTCAATACCTCCAGCTCAAACACACCCCAACCAAGCACCCAGATGAAACCTAGCTTCCTAACAAATGATAGCCGTCCGTTTACCCAAAGCCAAGCCGCACTAAAAGCCTCCAATACAGAAAACACAATGTTGCCAGCCAATCAAGATAAAAAAAATGCTACAAAACAGACAGAAGATATTAAAAACACCAATCAAGCAGAACACAGCAAACTCCAAGACCAATAAACACAGACCAAAACTCCCAACCAATCAGGATGAAGAAAAAACCATTCTAACACAGCAGTAGGCTAGCACCAAATTTAAAACAGAAATGGCTGTGAAAGCCTGACTCACAGATGAACACAATACACAAGCCTGATGATGGCAGATGAGATTCTGCCATATATATATTTTATAGGTATTTTCCCATGTAATATTTGTGCTTTTATTATAGCGACGTTTCGGCAGAATCTCATCTGCCATCCTCAGGCTTGTGTATTAGGTTCTTTTTAATTTTGTGTGCCAGGCTTGGCAGTCATTTTTTGTTTGAATTTGGTGCTGGCTTTCTGTTATATTTGAATGGTTTTTTCCTCATCTTGATTGGCTGGGAAACTAGGTCTGTTTTTATTGGTCTTCGAGTTGCTGTGTTTTTGATTGGTTGGCAACATTGTGTTTTGTGCATTGGGGTTTCTTAGTGCAGCTTGGTTTCTTGTAAATGGACGATAATTATTTATTAGGAAGCTAAGTTTTATTTGGTTAGATGACTGGGGCATGTTTGGGCTGGAGGTATTAGGGGGGGTCTGTTTGTGTCCAGCTGTTTGCCTGGATTGTGGTATAGAGATTTTTTTGTTGGTGAGTGCAGGCTTCCAGATGATTAATAGTCTAGTGGAGTCATCTCTTTTATTCATACTATTAGGTCTTTTATCAATTTCTATGGCTTCTCTGATGATTCTGTAGCTGGGGTTTTCTATAGCAGCTAGAGTTTTGGTGCTATTGATGTCAATGCTATGACCTGTGGCTTTCATATGTTGCACTAGTGAGGAAGTGTGTTCTAGCTTTTTTATTGCATTCTTGTGTTCTTCAAGGTGGGTACTTATCCTTCTGTTGCTTTGTCCTATGTATGTGGCAGGACATGATGCACAGGGTACTTCATATATGCCTTGGTTTTCTTGGTCAATTTTATCTTTGTGGTTTCTTAGGATGGCTGCTATTTTTTTGTTTGTTTTGAAGGCAGTTTTGATGTGGTGCCTGCTGATTTTGTCTGTTGTTCCTCTTATGTAGGGCAGAACAGCTGTTGCATAGGTTTGTTCATCTTTTGGGTCTCTATTGTGTTTCAGTATGTTTTTGTAGATCAGGTTCGTGATTTTATTTTTGTGGAAACTGTTAGCTATCAGTATTTTGGTCAGGGTGCATAGTTCAGTCTTTATGTGTTCCTTGTCTGCCAGGCATTTGGTTCTGGTAATTAGTATTTGGGCTACAGAATTTATTTGTCTGGGTGGTGATGGGACTGAGTGTGTAAGTAGCAGTTGGTGTGTGTTTTCTTCTGGTATATCCTAGTGTGTCCTAGTGTGCCATCTGTTTTTTTGTAGATGAGTACATCTAGGAATGGTAGTTGTTTGTTTGTTTCTATTTCCATGGTAAATTTGATTTTGGGGTGTGTGCTGTTTAGTTGTGTTAGGAAATTGTTTAGGTTTTCTTTTCCATGGGGCCAAATAACAAATATGTCATCAATGTATCTAAGCCATATTTTGGGTTTGTGGGTGGCATTTGCCAGGGCTCTGGATTAGAATTCTTCCATGAACAGATTTGCAATAACGGGTGACTGTGGGGATCCCATGGGGGCTCCTTCTATCTGTTTGTATCTTTGTCCTGTGTATATGAAATATGTGTTGGTTAAGCAGTGTTCTGTTAGTTCCATGAGGTGCTTGTGTGATTTGTATTTGTTTTTGATGATTTGTAGGGTTTCTTTTACTGGGACTTGGGTGAACAGTGAAACCACATCGAAGCTTGCTAGCAGATTTCTTTGTTCTATGTGTAGATTTTTGATCATTTCTAAGAAGTGGTATGAGTTTTGTACATGTGAAGCTGCTGCTTTAGCATGGGGCTGTAGCTGTTTTGCTAGATATTTGGCCAGGTTTTGTAGTGGTGCTCCTATGGAACTGACTGTGGGTCTTAGAAAACCAGTTTCCTCAGAAGCAGCCAAAGTCAGGTGTGTGACCAGGGCTTTGGAGAGAACGGCTGCAAAGTGGATGGTGACTTTGCATAATGATAATGCCCCTCAACTGCTGAATTATAACCAGTTCATGACAGCATTGCACACTAGAAATGAAGATGTCTATCAATGCTGCGTGGCCAGAAGAGACCCTGGGGAGCTGCAGCAGTGGTACGTGCTGGCAGCAGAGGTGGAGATTGACCTAACCCGAAACCGACGCCGGGGGGGTTTTGTCTTGAGGAATCCCCCCCCTACCAGGCCTCAAGAAACCTTAAAACCCCTGAAGGAAAGACCAGCGGCAAAACCCAGAACCAGAGCATGTTTCCGATGTGGGAAGGAGGGCCACTGGGCTGCAGACTGCCATGCCAAGCTGGAACCAAAAGGGGCGCCAGGAGGAGGGAGAAGGTCTGAGAGGCCTCCAGCCACGCCTCGTGGATCGGCGCTAAAAGCGGAGGAGGTTGTAGAGGTCACCCCTCTAAAAAGAGGGGGGTTGGAAACTCCAACCTCTTCTGAAGGGAGTGAATCTGAACTGGAAGACGACGCACTGGTAAGTCCGAACCAGGGCCCTATGACCATTCCAGTGAGATTAAGGGTATCCACGTCGGGGGCTGAAGGGGACATGTTGGCTTTGTTAGACTCTGGATGCACAAGGTGCGTAATCAGTGCAAAGATGGTAGAGAAGCTGGGCTTAAGGCTAAAGACTCTGAAAACGCCCATAGCTTTTTGCCAATTGGATGGATTGGTAGCCGGGGGTGGACCTGCTCATTTTATAATGGAGCCAGTGGAGATGACAATGGGGAACCATAAAGAGACTCTGTGTTTTATTGTGGCCCCTGGGATGGAGCGCCCCTTAATACTGGGTTTGCCTTGGCTCTGGAAATGGAACCCCCATGTTAATTGGAGGAGGGGATTACTACGCATACGCACAGACCAACCCCCAGAAAAGGAAGGGAAATCCAAGTTGAGACCCAAAGCTCCCATAGAATTGGCTTCTACTGGCACCGAGACTCTGAAAGGGGAGGAGAAAATTCCAGAGGAATACTGGGACTTAAAGGAGGTGTTCAGTGAGAAGGCCTCGGATGAGCTCCCCCCTCACCGCTCAACGGATTGCAGTATCGAATTTTTGCCAGGAGTGAAACTCCCAAAACCCAAACTGTATTCAATGACCCCACGGGAATTAGGGGAATTGCGGTTGTTCATTGAAAAAAATTTAGAACGTGGTTTCATCCAACCTGCTAGGCCCCGGGTGGCGGCTCCAGTGTTGTTTCGGGAGAAGAAAGATGGTTCCTTACGCTTGGTGGTAGACTACCGAAATCTGAACGCCATCTCGGTGGAGAACGTGTACCCCCTTCCCCTGATGAAGGACATGCTGGCCCACCTCGCTAAAGGAAAGATTTTTTCAAAACTCGACCTGAGAGAGGCATACTACCGAATCCGAATCAAAGAAGGGGATGAATGGAAGACTGCTTTCAACTGTCCGATGGGGTGTTTTCAATTCAACGTCCTGCCGTTTGGCCTACAGGGGGCGCCTGCGGTATTCATGCAAATGATAAACCAAGTGTTGCAAGAGCATTTGTACAAAGGAGTGTTAGTTTATCTTGATGACATTCTTATCTACACAGAGACTCGTGATGAGCATGTGAAACTAGTGCGGTCAGTCCTGGAGAAACTCCGAGCGGCCCAGTTGTATGCCAAGCTGTCAAAGTGTGAATTTCACCAGGAGAAAATTGACTATTTGGGCTATCGCATATCGCACGACGGCATAGAAATGGACCCGGGGAAGGTGCAGGCGGTTTTGGAATGGGCCCCTCCCCGTACCAGGAAACAACTGCAAAGCTTCTTGGGATTTGCAAATTTTTACCGTCAATTTATTCCTGCGTTTGCGAAGATCGCGATGCCTATCACGAATCTCCTTAAAACCAAGGGGGAGGTGAAACCGAAGCCCAGTACGCCATTGAAGTGGTCCATGGAATGTCAAGCTGCTTTTGAGAAACTGAAATGTCTGTTTGCTGCTGAACCCGTACTTAAGCACCCAGACATGGATGTTCCGTTTGTAATCCAAGCTGATGCAAGTGACATAGCCGTTGGAGCGGTGCTACTTCAGGTAAATGAAAAGGGATACCTGCAACCATGCGCCTATACCTCCCGTAAACTAACTGAAACCGAGAGAAGATGGGCCATCTGGGAAAAAGAAGCTTTTGCAGTTCGATGGGCTTTGTTAACGTGGAGGCATTTCCTAGAAGGAGCCAAACACCCTTTTGAGGTTTGGACAGATCACAAAAATCTGGAAGCTCTGAAAACACCTCGGAAACTGTCTCCCAAGCAAGTTCGCTGGGCGCAACATTTTAAGCGGTTCAATTTTTCTTTGAAGTACATTCCCGGGGGGAGAAACTTCATGGCAGATGCTTTGTCCAGATTACCTCAGTATAATAGTGTCCGCCAGGAAGTGATAAGACCTATCATCCCAGCCGAACAGTTGGCAGCTCCAATGGTCACCAGAGCTCAGAAGAAAAAAGAGGTTGATGTGTCAAACGATTTATCGGCACAATTGAAAGAAGCTCTAAAACTGGATGATTGGTTCCTGACCCACTCGAATGACTGTACTATCAGAGATGGGTTGGCCTGGGTGGGGGCCAAATTATATGTACCGGGAAAGCTAAGGCACGAAATTTTACATCAAGCTCATGATTCTAAACCTGCTGGACATTTTGGGTTCGTGAAAACCCTACACTTGGTCAAAAGGCAATTTTGGTGGCCCACGTTGAAAAAGGACATTGAGACCTATGTCGCTAGTTGCCCTATTTGTGCTTCGGCTAAGAGGCCGCCTGGTAAACCAGCAGGCTTATTGCAGAACGTGGCTAGACCAACGGCCCCATGGAAGGAAATCTCCATGGATTTTATTGTAGAATTACCTGACAGTGGAGGAAATACAGTCATTTGGGTAGTGACAGATCTGTTTTCCAAACAGGTACACTTTATACCCTGCGCGAAGATCCCGTCAGCGAAGACGTTAGCTAAGTTGTTTATTCTGCATATCTACAGGCTACATGGAGTCCCTGAACGCATAATCTCTGATAGGGGTGTCCAATTTACCTCAAATTTCTGGAAAGAGTTCCTGAAGTTACTAGGCTCCGCCCAGGGGTTAAGCTCCGCCCATCATCCACAAACCAATGGGGCCTGCGAGAGAACTAACTCGGTACTGGAACAGTATCTGCGGTGTTACATTAATTATCAACAGGATGATTGGACTGATTTACTGCCTTTTGCTGAGGTGGCATACAACAATTCGGTACATAGCAGCACCGGATTCACTCCATTTAAAGTGGCCTCGGGACAAGACTTTGTACCCATACCCGAGCTTCCGCAAGAGAAAACTAATATTCCCTCGTTGGATGAGTGGATAAGGCATCTCCAGATGACTTGGCCAGTTGCCCGCAAGGCATTGGATGATGCTCATCAAGCTCACAAAAAGTTTGCAGATAAAAAGAGACGTCCACAGGAACCATACCAAGTTGGTGATAAAGTGTTTTTATCTACCAAATTTTTGCAGACCACACAGAAATCGAAACAGCTTGGACCTAAGTATGTGGGACCTTTTCCGGTTGAACGAGTTGTGAATCCTGTGGCGGTTCAATTGACATTGCCAAAGACTCTCCGTCGGATCCATCCTGTTTTCCATGTTAGTTTGTTAAAACCTGAACGTACATCTGATCTGAGGCCTACTCAGGTAGCCCCCCCTGTGCCATTGCTCATTGAAGGTGAACAACATTTTGAAGTTAAAGAAATTTTGGATTCTAGGAAGAAGCGGGGTCGAATCCAATATTTGGTTGCGTGGAAGCATTTTCCTTCTTCCCAGTCTGAATGGGTAGACGAGAGAGATGTTAGAGCCCCCCGACTGGTGCAGGCGTTCCGCACCATGTATCCTGATAAACCCTGAACGAATATGCTGTTGTTATTTGTTTGTAATATCTTGTCTTTTATTCTTATATTTTCTAGGACTAACGTCTTTTTGCAGGAGGGCCGAATGTCAGCCTTCAAGATTTCTTCCTTTATTTCCTTTTCTCCGCTTTGCATCTTTCGGCTGCCATAAGTAACGGGAGGGGGGAAATGGGCTATGATATATTTGGGAAGCGTGCTGGAGTGTGTAGGAAACGAAACTGTATATCTAGGGGAGGGGGAGCTTTACTTAAGTTTCTATTCCTTGCTTTTCTATTCCTTGCTATGCGCAACTGCGACTCCTTATCAAACTATGCCAAGGTCAACGGACAGAGGCCTCATCACCACCTGAAGATGCCCACATGATGCTATGCATACTTCCTCATTGGAGGAGCAATATGGACTGTTGGGGGTGGGAACGTTGCCATCACTTTGTATATGTGGTTTTCGCGCTCATTTCTTCAGATTCAGAATTCTTTTGTTGCTACCACTTTGATTTCCAGTAAAAGATATCTTTACTCTAACAAAATGGAGTTTAAGTGTTTCTTTCTTGGATATTGAATGGAGCACCAGCTGACATTATGTCTTCCTTGTGTATTTTGGGGAGGCTGTATAATTTGGGGCATCTGGAAGATTTTTCTCTTGGGATGATCTTCTGTTGGATCTCTTTGCTAATGTTGCTGGTTACGATTTTCTTCTTGGTTATTTTTTCTAGATATGTGGTTGGGTCAGTGTTTATGGGTTTGTATATGGAGTCTTGTAGTAGATCTGCCAGTTTTGTTTCGTAGTCTTTTTTGTTCATTACTACTGTGGCATTACCTTTATCTGCTGGAAGTATGATAATGTTGCTGTCATTTTTTAGGGCTTGTAGGGCATTTTTTTCTTCTTTGTGTAAGTTGCTTTTGGGTGCTTTGCTTGTGCCTAGGATATTTGTGACTTGGTGTCTTATTGTATCAGCTTCATCTGTATTTAGTTTAGTTAGCCGGGTGTCCTCGGACCTGACCTTGGCTCCGGCCTCAGCGATGGACATTGGAGGCGTGGTCAGCAGGACCGATCAGATACTCGCCGGCGGACTTACGGTCCTTGGGGAATGTCCCCCTTTCCATGGTGTGGCCCTCCGGACTTCCAAAGGCCTACCTTAAGGACGGATCCTGGGATCCCGAGAGGTGACATGGCCATAAGAAACGCTCTGGGTGTGGAACCCATCTGTATCAATTTTTATTTAGATTTTTATCGGGGTTAGGGAGGGAAACCAGGTGGGGTTGGGGGACAACCCACCTGAGACAGGGGCCAGACTGGTGGTCGAGTGCGTCCGGGAGGTTTTGGGGTCGGGGGGTTCGGATTGACGATGGGGAGCTATTTCCAGGAGGGAGAGATGCAGTCCATCTGCACGGTAAGCGGGAGAGGCAGATTTGGCAGACATAGGGGGCCATATCAGGTTTATTTATTTATTTATTTATTATATATCAGGTTCTGGGATTTGCGGAGGTGATGCGCTCCAACCCCCTAGTTATCTCCCGTTCCCCGGATTGTCCAAGTCTTCGGGCCCTGGTCCTTCGGCTGATGCTGTGTAATGCCAGGTCCGTAGTTAATAAGGCCCCCCTTATTTATGATTTGATCTGTGAGGGGGGAGCGGACCTGGCGGGCATTACCAAAACCTGGTTGGGACAAGAGGGGAGTGTTCCTCTGGTCGAGATGTGCCCACGTGGGTTTCGGGTTTTCCATTGGCTAGGGCTCAGGGGAGGGGTGGGGTGGTGGTGGTGGTTATTAAGGAAGTTCTGTGTCCTAGGGAATCCACTGTTCCTCAGATGACCGGATGTGAATCCCTTTTTGTGAAGTGTGGCTCCGGGATTCAGATGGGCCTATTGATCACATACCTGATTCCCTGCTATGTGACATCAGCCCTGCCTGAGCTCCTTGAGGTTATAGCCGGCTTGGCGGTTGAGACCCCTAGGCTTATGGTCATGGGGGATTTCAATCTACCCTCAACTGGCGGGACCTCGGGGATTGCTCAGGAGTTCATGGCTTCCATGACAGCCTTGGGCCTGACCCAATTAATCGGGACCCCACACACACTGGGGGTTACATTTGGATCTGGTTTTTGTCTCTGGTCAATGGCAGGATGATCTGAGTTTAGGGGATGTCTTTATAGAGCCCCTGTCATGGTCGGATCATTCGTTGCTTAGGCTGGACTTCCATTCTGCACCCCCTCGTCGCGAGGAGGCGGGACCGATAAAATGGTTCTGCCCCAGGCGCCTGATGGACCCAGATAGGTTCTTGATGGAGCTTGGGCCATTTCCCGAGACTCGCACACACGACTCGGTGGGGGACTTGGTGGCCACCTGGGATAGGGTGGCTGTTGGGGCCCTTGACTGTCGTGCCCTTGTGGCCTCTGACCCGGTGCCGATCCCAATTGGCTAACTGATTTTCCGAGGAGCTGAGGGAGATGAAGCACCAGAAAAGATGCCTAGAGAGTGGTTGGAGGACCAGCCGCTCCGGATCTGATCGAACACTTTTACGATCCCATATTAGGGCGTATTTAGTGGCGATAAGGGTGGCAAAGCGATCTTACTTTTCCACCCTTATTGCATCTGCAGAAAATCGCCCGGCCACCCTGTTTAGGGTGACCCACTCCCTTTTGGAGGTGGGAACGCAGGAGGATCCCTTGCAAGGACGGGCCGAGGATTTTTCTAGATATCTGCAGGACAAAATCACTCAGATCCAGAATGGGCTGGACTCTGACTGGGCATCTCTGGGCGGGAGGGCGGGGGCGGATTCTGGTGAGGTCATTTGGGTTGAGTTCGATCCTGTGACCCTAGAAGACATGGACAGGATACTGGGTGGGCTTAACGCCACCACATGTTTATTGGATCTGTGTCCCTCCTGGCTGGTTTTGGCCACTCGGGAGGTGACACAAGGTTGGTTCCAGAGAATTATTAATGCTTCCTTGAGAGAGGGGCTTTTCCTGCCGCCTTGAAAGAGGTGGTGGTGAGGCCCCTCCTCAAGAAACCGTCCCTGGATCCAACATTATTGTCGAGTTACTGTCCGGTCTCCAACCTTCACTTGGTGGCACAGGTTGTTGAGGGTGTGGTGGCATGACAGCTCCCTCAGCACCTGGATGAAGTGGTATATCTAGATCCTCTCCAATCGGGTTTCAGGCCCGGGCACAGCATGGAGATGGTTTGGTCGCATTGGTGGATGATCTCTGGAAGGCCTGGGACAAGGGTTGTTCTTTTGTCCTGGTCCTGTTAGATCTTACTGTTGACCACAGTATCTTATTGCGGCGGTTGGAGGGGTTGGGAGTGGCACCATATTATGATGGTTCTCCTCCTTCCTTTCCGACCGCTCGCAATTTGTGTTGGCAGGAGGGCAGAGGTCGACCCTGAGGCCCTTGTTTTGTGAGGTGCCTCAGGGGTCTGTGCTCTCACCCCTGCTGTTCAACATTTATGTGAAGCCTCTGGATGAGATCATCCATGGCTTTGGGGTAGAGTTCCATCAGTACGCTGATGACACTCAGCTGTACATTTCTACCCCGGGCCACCCCGACGAAGCCGTTGAAGTGATTACCTGGTGTCTGGAAGCTGTGCGGAATTGGATGGGTCTTAACAGGCTTCAGCTCAACCTGACCAAAACCGAGTGGCTGTGGTTTCCTGCACCCAGATACAGCCAGATCACTCCATCGCTGGCTGTGGGGGGAGAAATTCTGACCCCCACGGAGAGGGCGCGCAATCTGGGTGTCCTCCTGGATGTATGGCTGATGTTAGAAGAGCATATAGTGGCCGTCACCAGGGGGGGGCTTTTTGTCAGGTCCGTTGGATCTACCAGTTGCGGCCCTTTCTGGATCGGGGCGCTCTTCGCACAGTCACTTCTGCTCTTGTCATCTCTCGCTTAGACTATTGTAATGCTCTCTATGTGGGCCTCCCCTTGAAGAGCATCCAGAGGCTTCAGCTGGTGCAAAATGCGGCCGCGCAGGTGATCTTGGGGGCTCCTCGGAGCTCCCATGTTACACCGCTCCTGCGCGAGCTGCATTACCTTCCAGTGGCCTTCTGGGTGCGATTCATGGCTTGAGACCTGGGTACTTATGGGACCGCCTGCTGCCACCATCGGCCTCCTGCCGGCCAGTGCACTCCCACAGGGTGGGCCTCCTTGGGGTGCTGTCAGCCAGATGATGCCGGCTCGCGGCCCTGAGGGTGCAGGCCTTTTCTGCAGAGGCTCCCTCCCTCTGGAATGAATTACCCCTGGAGATGCGGACCATCACTAACCTGCAGACTTCCGGTGCGCATTAAAGACACACCTTTTTCAACAGGCCGGTCTGGCCTAGTATTAATTATTAGGGTTTTAAATTTTGGATATTTTTAACTTTTTTACCCCTTTTTATTCTGTTTTTATAATATTATTCCAGCCACTAGTTTAATTTCTTTTAAATCTCTTTTAAATTTTTTACTATTTATGTCATTTTATCTTGGCTGTAAACTGCCCCGAGTCTCTTTTCTGGGAGTGGAGGCGGTATAACAGTATAATAAAATAAATAAATAAATAATAAATAAAGTTAGGCTGGATTCTACTCCGCATATGATGGATTCTATGGGGATTTTTTTGGGTGCTATTGCAAAGTTGAATCCTTTGGTTAGGACATCTGTTTTGGTTTTAGTGAGTTTATATATATATATATATAAGTCCATATATATGTAAGATATGTGTGTGTGTGTGTGTGTCTGTGTGTGTGTCTGTGTCTCTGTGTGTGGATCTTTGGTTCTTTGGGTTTTCTCCTGCATAGAATTGGAAATATCTAGGCGACGTTTCAATGAAGTCTCATTCATCATCTTCAGGCTTGTGTCTTCGGCCTTGTGCTTCTCAGAGTAATGTGAGCTTGCAGCTGCTTCTTCCTTTTAACTACTAGTGGGGGTGTGACTTCATTGGGTGGGGGCTTGGCTGTGTTCTGATTGGATGGGGGTGTGTTCTCATTGGTTGGGGGTTTGGCTGTGTTCTGATTGGTTGGGGGGTTGACTGTGTTCTGATTGGCTGGGGCTGTGTTCTGTTCCGGTGGGGGTTTGGTTGTACTCAGGTTAGTCTTAGTTGCTGGGGGATTTCAGCTGGTGAGCTGTGATCCTGTTGTTTGGCTTCGCGTTCGTGGTCGTGCCACATCTTCATGGTGGGCGTCAGTTCCCTTCATGTATGGGTTGGGAGGGTTTGAAGCAGGTAGTGATGCAGCTTTGGTACGGCTTCTGGTCCGTGGTCATTATTTCATCTTCTGTGTGGGTGTGAGTCTGCTTTCTACCTGGAAGTGTGGTGGTAGTTTCTTATGTGGCCCTCATGGGTGTGGGTCTGGTGTCCTTCTTCATGTTAAATACTCATTTGTTAATGAGGGCGGGTTTCCAAATGGCTGGTAGGTGGGAGGTGTCATCTCGTTTATTCATGCTGTGTGGGCGTTTTTCTATCTCTATGGCTTCTCTGATTATTCTGTTGTTGAAGTGTTCGCTTTTGGCGATAGTTCTGGTATTTTTAAAGTCAATCTTATGTCCTGTGGCTTTGAGGTGTTGGACCAGGGAAGAGGTCGGTTCTTCTTTTTTGATTGAATTCTTGTGTTCTTCAATGCGTGCACTTATTCTTCTATTAGTTTGTCCGATGTATGTGGTGGGGCAGGAGGTGCAGGGGATTTCGTATACTCCTTGGTTTTCTAACTCAATTTTGTCTTTAGGGTTTCTTAGGATAGTGGATATTTTTCCGTTTGTGCAGAATGCTGTTTTAATGTTGTGTTTTTGGAGGATCTTGCTGATTTTGTCTGTAGTGGCTTTTATATATGGGAGGAGGGCTTTGCCGTTTTCTTGTTCTCTGTCTTGGATTTTGGTTGGGGTTTCTTTTTGGATTAAGCAAGTAATCTTCTTTCTTTGGAATCCATTAGCTGTTAGTACGTTAGTGAGAGTGTGTAGTTCGGTTTTTAGATGTTGTTCATCGGCTAAGCATTTTGTTCTGGAGATGAGTGTCTCAGCTACGGAATTGATCTGTGGATTCCAAAGAAATGGATTCCAAAGAAAGAAGATTACTCGCCTAATCCAAAAAGAAACACCAACCAAAATCCAAGACAGAGAACAAGAAAACGGCAAAGCCCTCCTCCCATATATACTCCAACCCTTCCCTCCCCACCAAATAAGAATATATGCTGGTCAATGTTCTTCTATTTCATGATGAAAAGAAAAAGAAAGGAATTAATCTGAAACATATGAATGACCCTGACATCTCTTCCGAGAGGAGAAAAAGTGTATATCATCAATATAATAATCAATGTACATGTGAAAAAAATGTTTCATGAAATGTCATTTCTCTTTATGGTGTTTACTAGAAGATTTGCAAAAAGAAAAAAGAAAGAAGAAGAAGTTACTATTGCCTACTGTTCTTTAACTATTATTGAAAAATGTGGATAAATAGAACATTTCATTGTGGCTTGTTTATCCTTTCTTTTTATCAGAGTTCCTCAGAAATCATTCTTGGCCTTGTATTTGCCTTATAGAGTTCACTGTAGTCTTTTTAAGGTGATATATGTTATTCTTGCAATAGTGGTCCATGTATCTTCAGACAGAGTTGTGAGTACCAAGGGCACACAGCCTTTCAACTATTCTTTGTGAAATAACTCTGACATGAGCTGATGGAAAATACTAGCAATATCTTGGCTATGTTTTCATCCAACCTTTTAAAAAACCGCCCCGATCTTTTAAACTGAAGGAGGAGGGTAGGGGGGAAGAAAAGAAAGATGACTAGGCAAATACATTCTCTGCCCTATTTTGCTTTGACAGTAAAGTGATGGATGGAGAAAGGTAACAAATACAGGAAAAAGAGAAGCTGCCATGGGAATATCTTTTTTTTTCAGTGAATTTTTCTTTTCATTGTTTTCCTTTTTCGGGTAATTTCCACTTGAAACCCATCAGAAATTAGCAAAATAAATAGCCCCAGGGTTTGAATATAAATTTCCATTAAAACAGAATAACTAAATAAGGATTCCTTTGGCTATCACTCAACAGTCATTTATTTTCTCAGCATTGCTCAAGATTGCAGAATATTTTTAAAATAAAACAAAACAATAATAATACTTAGGAAAAGTCAACATCTGGATTAAAGTCAATGAGTTACAATTTATTGATTTCACTAAATTCCAACTGAATTAACTGCAATTAACATTATGGGGATTAGAATGTTGTCTAATTTTAACTAGAAGCCTAGGAGGGACTCTGTGTTAGGGAACAAATAATGCTGTGCATCTTCGCTTCCAATTCTTTTCTAAATCCAGCTTAAAATGCTGGCATTGACTTTCTGTGCCATAAATCAGACCACATTTCAGCAGCTGGGAGTCATGTCTTTCTCTCCCCTCCCCCATTGCTTGTGCTGCCAAAGAACAATGCAATTTGACAGGAATCAGATTCTCTGGGAAAGGAAGAGAAGTTTTTGGTGTTTATATAGGCTTAAATAGAGTCTATATAAGGTAACCCAAAGGGGATCTGAGGTAGCATGCAGTACAGGAACCACGAGCTGCCCATCCTTGACTAACTTATGTTGCACAAAAACATAAATCTGCTGTAGGAATACTTCTTTCAAAGGATGGTTTAATGTTGAGAACACTGATTGTGATTTCATACTGAAGCTGCTATAGTCATAGCTAGTTTTGCTTCTCTGTTAAAGAACAAGATGTCCTTATACATCTATCTTTCAAAATGTAATTGCATATGAACTTCTTCATATGACTAAAACAAATGAGTTTATTTCAATCATTAAGATACATACCCCATTGATTCATTTGTGATTTCTGCAAAATAAGTTCAAATTGTGTTTTTTGTATAATATAATATTCTATATAATTTTAGCATATCTAAAAAAATCAAGCAATATTTATTTTATAAAACTGTTATGTTTCAATATCAACATAATGACAGGTAGATTGAGAAATTGAACATCTGATATGGGCAAAAAGGACTATAAAAATAATAAACAAATCAGCTGAAAGAAATCAAATCCATAACAGTGAAATTAGAAAAATGAGAAAGAGATAATTGTTTCTTAAATAATTAGGGTAAAAATAAAAAGACTTCCAGTTATGTAAGGCATAAGAGATCAAAGAATGAGACATTTGAACAGAATGGAATAATTGAGCAGAACAGAATAGAATTCTTTATTGGCCAAGTGTGATTGGACACACAAGGAATTTGTCTTGGTGCAAATGCTCTCAGTGTACATAAAAGAAAAGATACATTCATCAAGAGTCAAGAATCATAAGGTACAACAGTTAATAGTCATAGGGTACAATAAACAATCAAATCAAGGAAACAGTCAATATAAATCATAAGGATACAAGCGATAAAGTTAGTCATACAGTCACAAGTAGGAGGGGATGGCCGATAAGGAGTGATGAGAAGATTAATAGTAGTGCAGACTTTGTAAATAGTTGGACAGTGTTGAGGGAATTATTTGTTTGGCACAGTGATGGTGTATGGGGAAAAACTGTCCTTGTATCTAGTTCTGGTGTGCAGTGCTTTATAGCATCATTTATATAGGCAATTTGAAAATGGTGATATAGAGATTATAAGAAACAAAAATCAATTGATTAGAATATGAGAGAGAGAGAAGAGGGGGACAAGGGAGCAGGAAAAGAGACAGAGAGAGAGAGAAGGAGAAAGGAGGAAAGAGAAGGAAGAGAGAGAGAGGAGAGAAAGGGAGTGGATAAGGAAAGAGAGGGAAGAGGGAGAAAAGAGAAAGAGCTGGAGAGGAAAAAGAGAGAAGGAGAGGGGGGAGAGCGAGAGAGCGAGAGAGAAAAAAAGAGGGAGAAAGAGCAAAAAAAGGGGGAAAGAGAGAAAGAGCTGGAGAGGAAAAAGAGAGGAGTGGGGAGTGGGGAAGAGGGAGAGATAGAGAAGGAGAGAGGAGGAGGGGGAGATGGACAGAGAGAGAAAGAGAAGGAGAGAGTAGGGAGAGAAAAAGAGGGAGAGAAAGAAGAGGGGGAAGAGAAAGAGCTTGAGAGGGAAAAAGAGAGAAGGAAAGGGGAAGAGAGAGAGGGAGAGAGAAAGAAAGAAAGAAAGGGAGAGAGAGCATGATAAAGGGGGAAAGAGAGAAAGAGCTGGAGAGGAAAAAGAGAGAAGGAGAGAGGGGAAAGAGGGAGAGAGAATGAAGGAGAGGGAGAGGGAGAGAAAGAGAAGGAGAGAGGAGGGAGAGAAAAAAGAGGGAGAAGGCAGAGAAGAGGGGGAAAAGAAAGAGCTGGAGATGGAAAAAGAGAGAAGGAGAGAGAGGGGTGAAGAGTTGGAGAGAGAGGGAGAAAGAGAGAGGAGAAAAGAGAATAGAGGAAAAGGAATAGGGATAGGGAGAAGGAGAAAAAGTTTCAACATATTTTCTGGACAAAGTATAAAAGAACAACTACAGTTCAACATTTGAAGCTACTTAATGAACTGTCTCATCCCAATGGGATTGGCCCTGCTCCACCCATGCTGGCAGAGAAGACATACTTTGGGCCCCATCAACTTGTGGGATCCAGGAAAAGAGTCTTCTTTGCCATCGCTCCCACCGTTTGGAACATCTTGTCTCCCCCTCATTCCTGTGAGGTCAGTTCCAGCCCTGACTCTGACAGTTGGCTCGGAAGTCCAATGGAGAAGCTTCACATTGAAAGTAGTTGATAGATTAATAACAGAAACCATCACCTCCTCTGAGTCATCCTACTTCCTCTCTCCCCATTTATTAGTTAGAGTTGAGAATTGTATTTTGATAGTAGTTCATATGTGTGTGTATGTGTGTGTGTGCGCGCGCGCATGTGTGTGTGTGTTTGTGTGTGTTTTGCAAGGGTGGAATCCTACTGGTTTGGTCCAGTTCTGCTGTTTGGCCCTCCCACCCACTCAGGCTCTAGGCTGTCCTTTAGTGGCTTCATTTTCCTCTTCAGCTGCTTTGCACGGCACAGCTGAGTGCCGCTCATCAGCTGGAGAAGATAAATGCTTGCCGGAGCCAGTAGCTCCCCAAACCAGTTGTTATGCCAATCGGATTCCATCCCTAGTGTTTTGTATAGGGTTGTGGTTACAGTTCGGGTTTGGGTTTTGTAAGCCAGCCAGATTTGCGGGGAGTAAGATGAGTGACCAATAAATTTAATAAATAAAAAATAAATAAAATAAAAAACTGCATTCAGGAAGTCAAATGAAACTTAGCAAGCAGTGTACTAATAGAAATAGAAATTCTATCATGATCACTTGCTATGATTATTGTGTTATTTCATTGCCCATCCAGAAAGCACTTGGCAGGTGGAAGTTGGTTTCTTTCATGCATTGATCACTTCTATGTAATAGTCAATTACATTGCATGGCATTTAGGATGCATCAGAGGTTCCTCCATGAGATTACAGAGAAGATTGCAATTTTGGAAGAGGAATACAACAATATAATTTTCTTCTGTTTTCTACTGATATTCCTTGCAGTCCTTCTCTGCTGTCTATTATGAATTAATGAGCAGGATTGGTTTTGATATGTATGGACTTAGATCATCTAATTTATCCTTATCCTGGGAAAAATTTGAACCAATGCAGCAATAGATTTGTATGAATTCCATTAGAGGTGTTTCAAAGAGAGTTTGGTTGGAGATGAATATACAGAAGAAATACGTTTTTAACCATGAAAAAGGGAGAAAATATAATTATTAAAAAGATCAGTCAAAGAGAAGAAATTACAAAAAAATGATGATGATGATGTTGATGCCTAGAGTTGGTTATAAGGTGGGTGACTATCAGTTTTAAATAAATAAATAAAACAAAAAAATGATGGTAGTGATGATAGAAATAGGGGTCAAGAAAAATATAGAGCCAGACCAGAAGGAAAGGTGAGTCATACAAGGATAAGAAAAGAGAAGCATACAAAACAATGAGGAGAAATGAATCAGGTGATAATAAGGAGATATAAGATAGTGAAAACAGGAATAACTAGAGGAAAAAGAGAAACAACATGAAGAGATGAAAAAAACAGAACAAATGTATGAAATGCTGACAGAAAGAGAGATGGGTACCAGATGGCAAGAAGAGTAAGTTAAGAGAGTCAACAAGGAGAAATGAGAAATGGAGGAAGAAGAGAGAAATGGTGAGAAGCCAGGATGAGACAATGGGAAAAGGGAGAGGGGGAGAGAGAGAGAGAGGCGAGATAAAAAGATGAAATATAAATCAAGGAAGATGAGAAAAAGGAAGGAAGGAATTTTTTCTCTCATATTTCCACATTATTGATCTTTTGCCAGCAAGATGATGGATTCATTTGAATATCCCAAAAATCAGTGTTCTCTTAATCAAGTTATTCTGTCCAAGTACTATCTTTTGAAGATGTTTGCTGAATTAACATTTTTTTTCTGGATTTAATTTGTAGTCCTAAATTGCTGATCCTTGTGATTGCAACCAGCATAATCAATGATAAAAGATCTAGCTCTGCTCACAATTACAAAATGCAGGTTTCCCGTTCTTGACATAGACCAACTTGTTCTGTTTCTATATTAATATACATCTAGCTATAAATATTTGAGTGGATTTAATAGCTTAAATGAGTCCCAGATGGATGCTATGTTTGTGCATATTCCAAAAACATCTCTTCCAAATAAAAATTGGAGCATTACACAGCCCTACAAGAAATGTATGTTAACTAATGAATTTTCACGTGACCTATGGGGTGATTCAATAGAACCATGTTGTTCTGAATATCAAAATAATAAATTAGAAAAGAAAAAAATAATATATAAGGATCAGGAATGAATAGTGCTAAAAGCTAGGGAGACCATCAATTCTGGGAAGATGACTGGATAAAAAAAGACAAAAACCTCTACAAATAATTCTAAATGTGGGCTTTTTCTTAATATTTTGTGATTTCCATTGCTTCTATTCATAAGTTATAAATGAGAACTTACGTAGATGCTTCTTATGGTTTGTGTTGATTATCAGCTTCTGCAGAAATGAACAACTTACATCTTTCAGTTCTACTGTCTTTTTTTATTGCTGTTCCATCAGAAGAACCAGCCAAAATTGTTGCAGGGTTTTAAGTACTAGCATATTGGATGAGAGATCTGTAAATGAACTACAAGTAAGAATGCTGTTGGTATTTTAATTCTTCCATAAATGGTATTCAGTTATCTGCTTCAAGGATCAAAGACTATCATCAATCACAGGACAGATCAAATCAGGCAAATGTGGTCATCTGCACAACTCCAACTTCCACAACCGCCTGTAGTCTATCTTGGGATAAGCAAAGAAAAAATAATCCTTTCTGTAACATTTTACCAGTTTAGACCAACTGTGTGATATGTCCAAGCTGCATTTCAATTATATGAATTTTGTTATCATTGACAATGTGCTTATTTTGATTTTTTTGGTAATTGGCTACATATCGAACCAATCCTTTTCATATGCTACTGGTTTTGTTTTGTTTTCTTATGATTTCCAGTACAACACAGTGCATTTATTTTGCTTCTTGTGATTTCTCACACTCATAAAAATCTGATGTGTAAAGAGCAGCATGATTTTAATATAAACCAACACACTGAACACACTTGTAAGTGGATCATAAGTACTTGAACACACTTGTAAATGGATCATAAGCTTCCTAACAGACAGGAAGCAGCAGGTGAAGCTAGGCAGAATCACATCCGATACCTGTACAATCAGCACAAGGCCCCCCTCAGGGCTGTGTGCTATCTTCACTTCTCTTTTCCCTATATACCAATGACTGCATCTCAAACGATCCATCTTTAAAATATGGAAGTTTGCTGATGACACAACAATAATTGGTCTTATTCGAGACAATGATGTCTCGATGAATCTGCATACAGACAGGAGGTTATACAACTTGCCTTGTGGTATAACCAGAACAATCTGGAACTGAACACACGCAAAACCGTAGAAATGGTGGTAGACTTTAGAAGAAATCCTCCCATACTACCATCTCTTACAATACTAGACAACACAATATCAACAGTAGAGACATTCAAATTTCTAAGTTCTAATATATCACATGACCTAAAATGGACACCTAACATCAAAAACGTCATCAAAAAAGCACAACAAAGAATGTTCTTTCTGTGCCAACTCAGAAAGCTCAAACTGCCTAAGGAGTTGCTGATACAGTTCTACAGAGGAATTATTGAGTCTATCATCTGCACCTCTATAACTGTCTGGTTTGGTTCTGCAACCCAACAGGATAGACATAGACTTCAGAGGATAATTAGGACTGCAGAAAAAACAATTACTACCCACCTGCCTTCAATTGAGGACCTGTATACTGCACGAGTCAAAAAGAGGGCTGTGAAAATACTCACAGACTCCTCACATCCCTGATATAAACTGTTTCAACTCCCTCAAAACGACGCTATAGAGCACTGCATACCAGAACAACTAGATACAAGAACAGTTTTTTCCCGAAAGCCATCACTCTGCTAAACAAATATTTCCCTTAACACTCTTACAAAGTAACAGCACTGTTACTATTACAAAGTCTGCACTATTACTGCTAATCTTCTCATCACTTCTTATCATCATCCCCTCCCACTTGTGATTGTAGGACTGTAACTTTGTTCCTTGTATCCTTACGATTTATATTGACTATTTCCTAGTATGATTTGATTGTTGATTGTACTCTATGACTATCATTAAGTGTTGTACGTTATGATTCTTGATTCTTAATGAATGTATCTTTTCCTTATGTATACTGAGAGTATTTACACCAAGACAAATTCCTTGTGTGTTCAATCACACTTGACCAATAAAGTATTCTATTCTATTCTATCAGCAGACTTGAAAGTAAGGGAAAGAAATCTTTGCAGGAGTTAAGGGCAAAAAACTTTAAAATGGAAAATCTAACCAGAAGTCAAGCAAAGTCAATAGGGATGCCAAATTCACTTAACAATCATATTATTAACTTATAACTGCTGTGATTTACTTAACAACTGTGGCAAGAAAAGTAGTAAAATGGGGCAAAACTCATTTAAGAACTATCTTGGTTAACAATGAAAATTCGGGACTCAATCGTCATCATAAATCAAGGATTACCTATAAGTGTATGAAGAGGCAATGTTGAAAGTTGCAGGAATTGAGTATGTCTAGTCAGTGCCATCTTAACAGCATTATATTATTATATAGTTATATAGAACCTCAGTGGCGCAGTGGTTAGAGTGCTGTACTGCAAGCTACTTCTGCTGATAACCAGATGCTTGCAATTTGGCAGATCGAATCTCACCAGGCTCAAGGTTGACACAGCCTTCCATCCTTCCAAGGTGGGTAAAATGAGGACCCAGATTATTGGGGCAATAGACTGACTCTGTAAACCACTTAGAGAGGGCTGTAAAGTGCTATAAAGTGGTATATAAGTCTAAATGCTATTATGGGCCCCCAAAAAAGCAGTGTACTGAGGCCCCTATGACAACTACTCACAGGAATGCAAATGTAAATGGTCGATAAAATTAAGCATATATTTACATGTTAATATTAATAAAAATGAAGTAAAATATAATAAATATGTGGCTGTATTTATAAGATACAAGGCGCATTGAAGGGTTAATATACACAGATTAGTATGGGCCCCCTTTATTCATGAGATCCACAGGCAAGTGCCCATCAGGCCCATGCATTAAGGCAGTGCTGTGTCTAGTCTAGTGAAAAGAAAGACTAGGAGTGACATGAAAGTAGTCTTCCAATATTTGAGAGGCTGCCACAAAGGAAAGGAGGATCAACAGGGGTGGGATTCTACCTGGTCGGTCCAGTTCTATAGAACTGACTGTTATGATTCTGCGCAGTTCAGAGAACTGGCAAATCGCTCCACTGGCTTACCCCTCCCTGCCCACTCCTTCCCCTCCCTTCCCTTCCCCTCACTCCTTACCTGGCACATGCACCATCCAACTTGCCTGACTTTGGTAAGTTGCTATTTTTCCTTTTTTTTTCTAGACCATCAGCTGTTCTGCTGTCCTGGGAGATTTAGATTATCTAGAAAGCATGAAACTGTTGGATTTCTTGCTTTCTAGCTAATCTAAAAGCAGAGCTCAACCTTTCTTAGGACTGAAGCTTCTATTTTTCAATGCAGACTCAGATAGCAGATTGCAGAAAGGTAGATCTCTGAGTGAATCTGTAATTCTGTAAGCAACTCAATCTGCCTGCCTGCTTTGCCTGATTTTGGGTAAAAGTTGCTCTTTTTTATAAAAAAATCAACATTTACATACATGGTTATTGTGAATTAATTTTGTGAGTTTGCTTGCTAGCAAATTTTATGAGTTTGCTTGCAAGTAAATTTTATATGACAGACTCAGGCAGCAGAAAAGATAGATCTCTGAGTGAATATGTGATTCTATGAGCAATTCAATCTGCTTGCCTGCTTTGCCTGATTTTGGATAAAAGTTGCTCTTTTTTTATAAAACAATCAGTATTTATATAAATACTTACAATATTTACATACAAGCCATGCCCAGCCAGTTATGTGACCACCAAGACAGACCCATAAATTAGGCCACACCCACAGAACCAGTTGTTAAGAAATTTGAATCCCACCCATGAGGATCAACCTATTCTCCAAAGCACATGAAGGCAGGACAAGAAGCTATGGGTGGAAACTAATCAAGGAGAGAAGCAACCTAAAACTAAGGAGAAATTTCCCAACAGTTAAAGTAATCGGTGGAATGATTTGCCTCCAGATGTTATAGTGCTCCAAACGTGGAGGCTTTTAAGAAAAGATTGGACAGCCACATGTCTGAAATGGCATAGGGTCTCTTAGTTGAGCAGGGGCTTGGGGTAGAAGATATCCAAGATCCCTTCCAACTTTGTTATTCTGTTATAATCTCATTGAAACAGATTCTTGATTTTGATCAAGTTTAACAAGTTTCTGTAGATTCCTGGTTATTACAATAGTCTCTTACCCTTCCTGTGAAGATCAACAAAGTTGGCCTCTGTATGCTTACTTAAATTAAGAGGTAAGGATTAAGTAGAGCTCTTAGGAATTATGTTAAGGTCAGAATTGGTTAATACTGGGGCTGAGCAAAGATATGAATAGTTACACAGGTCTGCTTCGATGATTCCCAACTGTGTATAATAAGCAGTTATATAGCAGACTGACACATGTTCATTGGCAAACATTGTATTTTGAGTTAGCGACAACAAACAAAATGTGAACTAAACATCTTATTGCGAATATCTCAGAACATAATCAATTCCTTCTTGTCAAATGCACAGGAAAGTCCAAGTTTTCTGATAAGGGTCAATCAACCTTTCTTGGCATATTTGATGTTATTAATGAACTCAAGAACAGAAAATGTTAAAGACTGAAAAATCAGTCTTAAATCAATATTCTTGCCCTCAACATATTCACCTTAACGATTCCATAAATTCCATAAATGAATGCAACAATCCTTCTCCATTATTGATCCTCATCAATTGCTGTTTGGAATTCTTAACCCATCAAGCTTTGAAATCCTTTTTTATTTTAAAAATATATCATATTGTGCTTGAAGGGATACACAGAACTTGGCTTAGTTCATCTGCTAAAATAATCTTACTATAGACATACTTTCTGAGTCAATAGATGAACCAAATTCAGCTTCACTTCAAGTATATTGGCGGCTGGGTGTATTCGGGAGGAGCTCCTCCGGTTTGGATGGCCTTCGGCTTAAGCCTTCGCACCCCCTGAGTCCCTCCACCGGTGGCAGAGGTGGGGAAGGACTGGGGGAGACCAGCAAGTTTTAGCTGGAGCCAGTTGGAGGGCTGCCGAGACCGCAGGGCCGGCGAGAGCAGTGGCCATGGCGACGGCGTCGTTGGCGGCCACAGCCATGACGGTTTCGGGCGGCAGCCATGACGACAGTTGTGGATGGATCCGTCGTTCTCCCTGGGTCCCCCGCACCGGTGGCAGAGGTAGGAGGGCGAGGAAGGCCGGGGTGCCTCGCCTGGAACCAGCTGGAGGGGCTGTCGGGACTGCAAGGCTGACGAGAGCGGCGGCCGCGGCAGCGTTGGTCGGTCGCAGCGGTATCGGGTGGTGGCAGTGACGACAGCCATGGACGGTCTCTTCATTCCCCCTGGGTCCCCCCACCGGTGACAGAGGTGGGGGAGATCTGGAGGAGATCGGGGTGCCTCGCCTGGAGCCGGCTGGAAGGGCCGTCGGGACTGCAGGACCGACGAGAGCGGCGGCCATGGCGGCATTGGGCGGCTGCTGCAGCATCAGGTGGCTTCAGGTGGCGGCAGTGACGATGGCCATGGACGGTCTCTTCATTCCCCCTGGGTCCCCCCACTGGTGGCAGAGGTGGGGAAGGACTGGAGGAGACCGGTGAGTCTCGCCTGGAACCAGCTGGAGGGGCTGTCAGGACTGCAGGGCCAGCGAGAGCGGCGACTGTGACCATGTTGGGTGGCCGCGGCAGTATCGGGCAGCGGCGGTGATGATGGCTGTGACGGCTGCGGATGGACTCTTGTTCCCCTTGGTTCCCCCCACCGGTGGCAGAGGTGGGGGAGGACTGGGGGAGGCCGGCGAGTCTTCTCTGGAACCGGTTGGACCCGGCACCGAACACCTGAGGTGGGATCAATTGGCCCGCGGAAGTACTCACGGGCCGAACTTTACGCCCTAGAGAGGGTTCCCCTCTCCCTGACATGGCCAATGGAACTGTCTAAAATCCACCTCAAGGACGGGTCTTGGGATCCAAAGTGGTGGCATGGCCATTCTGTGAAACGCTTGTGGAGGGGGAGGGGTACTCAATTGTCTTCTTTTATCTTTAGATTTTTAATGGGGTTAGGGAAGGAAGCCAAAGGTTTGGGGAGGGAGGTTGGGAGGAGGGTGAGGGACAGATTTTTAGTGGGGCTAGTGGGTTGGGGGTTTGGGGTCAGCCAAGCCGGTGAGTACACCTGGGGGGATTCGGGGGACTGGGGGTTGGAGAGGCGACCAGGGTTAGAACAACCGAGGGTGGACCTTATTGGCACCGTTAGTGGAGGGGCAGATATGGTGGGGGTAGAGGGCCATATCAAGTTAGGGGATTGCATATCAGCTATCTCCAAGCGGTAACGTGCTCCGACCCTCTCGACCTGTTTTGCAGGCCTGGTTGTGCAGAGTCTCAGGCCCTGAGCACCCGGCTGATTTATGCAATGCCAGGTCCATTATAAATAAGCCCCCCCTGATTTTCGATCTGATTCAGGATGAGGACGTGGACCTGGCAGGGGTCACCGAAACCTGGTTGGGCCAGAGGGGCGTCTCCCCCTAATAACGATGTGCCCACCAGGTTTCCAGGGATTTCATTGGCTGAGGGCTCAGAGTAGGGGTGGTGGAGTGGCGGTAATTATTAGGAAGGATCTTTGTCCTAGAGAGGCCACTGCACCTCAGATGGCTGGCTGTGAGTCCCTCTTTGTGAAGTGGGGTCAGGGAGGGCAGATGGGCTTTTGATAACGTAACTGGCTCCCTGCCATGTATCATCGGCCCTACCTGGCCTCCTCAGGGTAATAACCAAGCTGGTGGTGGAGACACCCAGACTGTTAGTCATGGGTGACTTCAACCTGCCTTTACTCAGTGAATCCTCTGGAGTGGCCCGAGAGTCCTTGGCTTCCATGATGGCCTTGGACCTGACCCAATTAGTTTCTGGGCCCACTCACACGGGAGGACACATGCTGGAACTGATTTTTGCCTCTGGACAAATGATCGGTTAGGGGATACAGTTGTTAAACCCTTGTCATGGTCTGATCATTCTCTCCTTAGACTAGACTTCTGCACTGCCACTCCACATCGCAGGGAGGCGGAGCCAAGGAGATGGTTCCGCCCCAGGCACCTGATGGATCCTGAATGGTTCCAGACGGAGCTTGGGCCATTACCTGAAACTCTGGCTCATAACTCGGCCACAGACTTGGTAGCCGCCTGGGATAGGCTGGCTGCCGAGGCTCTGGACTGAATTTTGCCTTTGCGACCTCTGACCCAGCAGAGATCTCACTCAGCTCCATGGTTTACGGAGGAGCTGAGGGAGATGAAATGCTGGAAAAGACGTCTGGAGGGCGTCTGGAGGGCCAATCGGGCCGGGTCTGACCGAACACAGGTTAGGTCCTATATAAGGACCTACCTAGTGGCGATAGAGGCGGCGAAACATTCTCACTTCTCTGCCCTTATTGCATCGGCAGAAAATCGACCCGCCGCCCTGTTTAGAGTAACCCGCTCACTGCTTGGGCCAGGAACATGGGAGGATTTCTTGCAGGGAAGGGCGGAGGAGTTTTCTCAATTTCTGCATGATAAAATCACTCAGATTTGGGACGGGCTGGACTCTAGTTGGGAGGTCCCGGGGGAGGTGACAGCGGCGAGTCTTGAGATGGTTATCTGGGACAGGTTTAACCCTTTGACCGCCGAAGGTATAGACAGGTTGCTGGGGCGGCTGAATGCCACCACATGTTTATTGGACCCTTGCCCCTCCTGGCTGGTTTCTACCTCCAGAGAGGTGACGAGGAGTTGGCTCCAGGGAATTGTTAACACTTCTTTGGTGGAGAGCTCACTGCCCAATGCCTTGAAAATGGCGGTGACCCCTCCTCAAGAAGCCCTCCCTGGACCCAACTCTTTTGAACAACTATCGTCCTGTCTCTAACCTTCCCTTTGTGGCGAAGGTTGTTGAGAGTGTGGTGGCGTGTCAGCTTCCCCAGTACCTGGAGGAAGATACGTACCTGGATCCCTTCCAATCGGGCTTCAGGCCTGGGCATAGTACTGAAACGGCATTGGTCGCATTGGTGGATGATCTCTGGAGGGCCCATGACAGGGGTTATTCCTCTGTCCTGGTCCTATTAGATCTATCAGCAGCTTTTGATACTATTGACCATAGTATCTTATTGCGACGGTTGGGGGGGGTGGGGATTGGAGGCACCATATTGCGGTGGTTCGCCTCCTTCCTCTCCGACCACCTGCAATTTGTGTTGGCGGGGGGGGAGAGGTCCACCTCTAGGTCCTTCGATTGTGGGGTGCCTCTCCCCTCTCTTGTTCAACATTTATGTGAAGCCGCTGGGGGAGATCATCCGTGGTTTTGGGGTGAAATGTCATCTGTACGCTGATGATACTCAGCTGTATATTTCCACCCCAAGCCACCCCAACGATGCTATGGAGGTCATTGCCTGGAGGCCGTGCGGAACTGGATGGGTGGGAACAGGCTCCGACTCAATCCTTCCAAGACTGAGTGGCTATGGTTTCTGGCGTCCCGATATAGCCAGATAATTCCTTCGCTGGCTATTGAGGGTGAGATTTTGCCCCCTTCAGAGAGGGCTCACAATCTGGGTGTCCTCCTGGATGTACGGCTGTCCCTGGAAGATCATATTACGGCCGTCTCCAGGGGGGCATTTTATCAGGTTCTCCTGATTCGCCAGATGCGGCCCTTTCTGGATCAGGATGCCTTACATATGGTCACTCATGCCCTGTCACCTCCTGACTGGACTATTGTAACACCCTCTACATGGAGCTCCTGAGTGGGAGCATCCGGAGGCTTCAACTGGTACAGAATGCAGCCGTGCGGGTGGTTATGGGGGTGTCAAGGTTTTCTCATGTGACGCCCTTCCTGCGCGACCTGCATTGGTTGCCAGTGGTCTCCCAGGTGCGCTTTAAGATCTTAGTACTAACTTTTAAAGTGCTCCATGGCATTGGACCAGGATATTTACAAGACCGAATTCTGCCAGTTTCCTCTCACCGACCGGTGCGCTCTCACAAAGAGGGTCTCTTGCGGGTCCCATCGGCATCTATGTGCCAGCTGGTGACCCCGAGGAATAGAGCCTTCTCTGTGTGGGCGTCCGCCCTCTGGAATGGGTTGCCTCCGGAGTTACGTACAGCCACAGACCTGGGGACCTTCAGGCGTGCCTTGAAAACCTGGCTCTTTGACCAGGCCGGCTTGAGCTGATTTTAGATTTGGGAATTTTAATTTTAGGGCTTATAGTGGGGGTTTTAACCTGTTTACAGCCAGGTTATTTAATTCAGTTTTAATTTTTGTATATTTTAATGTTATTTTAATTGGATGGCTGTACACCGCTCCGAGTCCTTCGGGAGAGGAGCGGTATATAAATAAATTTCTATTCTATTCTATATTCACAATTTTGTAGTAAATCCTGTTAAAAGGGCTCTATAGATCAGCTACGTTGATTTACTTCCTCTGATCTGAGTGAAGGCAAAAAGTTTTGAATACAGGCAATCCACAATAGCATTCTTTCTAAAATATATGTATTGCTATTCCATTTGGCCTCAGTCCAGGTGTGCTCTTTCTTGATTTATTTGTGGCATTGAAAAGTTATCCAGGAAATGGTCAGAAGGAGTAAAGTCATTTGAGCGGCTTCCTGGTAGAAATAGGCAGTCTAGTTATTATAATGACATTCCAAAGGCAACAATGTTTACTTCATTGAACAAAAATCAAAGGGTTTAAATCTATTACTTTCCTGCCTTCTTATGCATCGTTAACTTTGTAATCAGCGATTGAATTACATTATGCTTAGTGACTGATACCATCTTGGCTTAGCCAAAGATTTGGGAAGCCAGCTGTTCTTTTAAACCCTTTCCAAAAGTCATAACCCCTATTGGTACTTTATTAATATTTGTTTAATGCTTTATTAATATTTGTTTAGCAAGTTATATTACAATCCTCCTCCTTTCTTTAATCTATTCTTAGTATAGACATCAACTGATTTATGTATTATCTTTTAAGCTCTAATTTAAGGCTTCTCATTGTATTGCATTTTTTTAAAAAGTATTTCTATTCTAATTTTTCCTCTACAGGTCAAGACAGTGAGATTGGGACATAATATTTGCCCTTTTAAAAAATCCCTATAAGACTTTAAAGTAGGACTGAGGGAATGCAACTCACCCAAATTGGATATATGTCTATAGAGATTCTTAGTCATTTATTTTTATTTATTTATTTATTTTGTCAATTGCTTACAAAATAATAGGTATAAGTAAAAACATAGTTGTGAATAAATGGATACATATAAGAAAAATAAAAAGAAACAATAGGACAGGGATGGTAGGTACGTTGCTGCACTTATGCACGCCCTCTACAGACCTCTTAGGAAAGGGGTGAGGTCAATAGTAGACAGTCTAAGGTTAAAGTTTTTGGGGTTTGGGGAAGAAACCACAGAGTCAGGTAGAGTATTCCACACATGGACCACTCTCTTGCTGAAGTCATATTTTCTGCAAACAAGTTTGGTGCGATTAACCTTGAGTTTGTATCTATTGTTTGCTCTTGTGTTGTTGTGGTTGAAGCTGAAGTATTCATTGACAGGTAGGACATTGCAATGTATGATTTTATATATTATACTTATATCGGAACGAAGGCGGCGTAGTTCTAGGTTTTCAAGGTCTAGAATTTGGAATCTGATGGCATAAGGTATTTGTAATGAGTAGAGGAGTGGAGAACTCTTCTTGTGAAATATTTCTGGACTTTCGCAACTGTGTTAATATCAGATACATAATGTGGGTTCCAGACCGATGAGCTGTATTAGAGTATTGATCTAGCAAATGTTTTGTATGCTCTAGTTATTAGTGTAATATTACCAGAGAAAAAGCTACATAAGATTAGGTTAACAACTCTTAATGCCTTTTTGGCTATGTAGTTACAATGGGCTCTAGCATTTAGATCATTAGAGATGAGTACTCCAAGATCCTTGACAGAGTTTGGATCATCAATAAGGTCTTGACTATTCAGCCTGTATTTTATTTTCTGATTTTTTTTGCCAATATGTAAGACAGAACATTTATTTGTTGAGATTTGAAGTTGCCATTTGTTTAACCATTCTGATACATAGTCAAGGGTAGCAGTATTATCTGTGGTATTGAATAGCTTTACATCATCAGTGAAGAGAATGCAGTTGCTGATCACAAAGGTCATTTATGTAGAGTATGAAAAGAGTTGGTCTTAGAACACTGCCTTGGGGGACACCACAGTTGACCAGTACAGAATTTGATAGGACGCTCCCAATTTTGACCATTTGTTGTCTGTTTGATAGGAATGCTTCTATCCAGTTATGCAGATGTCCAGAAATACCGTAATATTTTAGTTTTAGGAGTAGTTTGTCATGTACCCCTGAATCAAAGGCTTTACAGAAATCTATGTAGATTGCGTCTGTTGCTTTGCTCTAATCGAGTTGTGTAGTCCATATGTTTTTGCAGTATAAGAGTTGGAGATTACAGGATAGTTTTTTTCTGAAACCAAATTGTTTGTTAAAGAGTAGGTTGTTTGTTTCTAAGTGGAGGATGATAGATTGGTTAATAATTGATTCCATCACTTTACAGGTGATGCAGCATAAAGAGATTGGTCTGTAATTTTCAACTATGCAGGAGTCTCCCTTTTTGAAGATGGTGATGATCATGGCTTGTGACCATAGTTTTGGCAAGGAGCTGGTCCTGAAAGATTTTTTAAAGATTATGCTTAGAGGTTCAGCTATGGCAGTGGATAGTTTTTTCAAGAAATATGCACATATTCCGTCCGGTCCAATAGAGATTCTCAATCATCCAGGTCGTGATTACCCCAAAAGTATTTTCCAAAAAGCAATTAGACTTTCTTGATTTTTTTTCCTTGAAAATGTTTCACTTTTCATCCAAGAAGTCCAGAACTCATCCCAAACTGAAGAAGCTTCTTGGATGAGAAGCAAAAGGTTTTCAAGGAAAAAAACCAAGAAAGTCCAGTTGCCTTGTGAAAAAGCATCTTTGGAACACCCAGAGTGGAAATAATACTTAGACTGAGTGGTGAATGTGTAATGGGATAGAGAGGAGATGTAAAAGAGCCCTGCCTAGGGAATTATCTGATAAGAGAGGGTAGAGTCCACAGCTGCATAACAGACAGGGAAAGAAACACTAATTTCTTAGGCTACAGAAAAAACAACAGGAATTTATATATCAGACTCAATGTTGATGAAATCTTACATTGAAATCTTACATCTAAAGTAGAATTAGTTCATTCTGATTGTGTTTCCCATCTTGTCCATTTGGGAAGGCTGACAGAATGGAACTTAAGCTTCCCTAAGAATTCTAATAGAATTATCCTCAGGTAGAGGAGAGTTCTCTATAACTGGAAGATCTAATACTACCTTGGTTGTATTAACCTGTAATCATTTATCTTGGTGGTTTCATTTATTGACTGGAATACTTGGTTTGTTACCCAAAGCTTCTCAGCAATTCTTAATCTGGAGGCCAATTGAAGATTGCTGAATTACTCAATTGCTGCTTTTGCCTCTTTTTTTTTCTTTTTTCTTTTGCATAGTGTCCTTCTTTATTTTGTGTGCTGTTCTTTTTTTTTCTCCTGACAGTTCAATTAATTAAGCAGCCTTGGCAAAAAAAGAGGCATACAAATCTTGTAATAGAAGAATCAGAACATTATTATAATCTCTGTGCATTTCTCCCTATTTTGTGATGTCATTCCAAACTCCATGAAATACATTTGAAAAATGCATGCAACAGTTTAGGAAAAATAAATATAATATTGCATATATCTTCTCATTAAAAGCCATTCTTACGTCTTTAAAATTAAAATAAAGGGATTTTCTGTTAATGGTTCACTGAAATCACTGAAATGGTTAGAAATAGACTATTTTTTTCATCCCTAATGAAGGTTTTGGAAGACTGGAAACAGCCTGATGTAGGCCCAAGGGTGCTTTTTTAAAAGGTAACTGAAATTTCTTTGTTTTTCCTTGGAGATGTTTCACTTCTCATCCAAGAAGCTTCTTCAGTTCTGACTGGAGAATCAGTCAGAGCTGAAGAAGCTTCTTGGATGAGAAGTAAAATGTCTTCAAGGAAAATCCATGACTTGAATGACTGTGAATCTTCATAGACATTTGGCAGAATCTTCCTAGACGTTTGGCAGAAATGGTAACCTTAAGATCTGTGAATTTCAACTTACAAAATTCCCCAGGCAGCCTTGTGTGTAGGGGAGAAATGCAAGAAGTCCCAGAGATAACAAATATTTGAAAAACGGAACAGCTAAAAAGGAGAACACACATGGGAGAAAATCTGGGATTACAATTGTGTGAATGGAATTCAGCATTCTTTCCACACATTGGATATCCCATAAAATTAAGTGATTTATACATGGGAGGAGAAAGGGCGAAAACTTTTGGGAAATTGTTAAGGAAACCTTGTTTGGTTATAATTGCTGCAACACAGAGCATTCTATAACCGGAAAGTAGAATTTTTAGCTTGTGACTCATGATGCTTAAGTTAAGGTAGGGCCTGAGTTTTCTATAAAAGGCTTAAATTGAAGTAAATGAAGGATTCGTACTCCCTTCATCTTATGTTTCCAATCCTATGATCAGCCCTAAGTTCATTCCAACCTGACTTGGTGCTAAATTAGGGTTTGCACAGTACTATGTTAAGTCATGGATGAATTCTTGTGATCCTATGAATAAAAACTGTTCTGGTTGACCTGTCTCTCTGCCACATTACACAATTCTTGAAAGTGTATTCCTATAGTTTCCAGTTTTCAATCCATTGACAAGCTTTTCTTTTCTATCTTCCTTCCTTCCTTCCTCTCCCCCTCCCTCCTTTCCCTTTTTCCTCTCCTTTTCCTCTTCTCTCCTTTCTCTTTCTCCTTCCCTTTTCTTTTCCCTTTCTTTCTTTCTTCTTGCTGATATTCTTCTCTTTTCCATACAATCAGCCTGCACAAAGTATCCAAAATACAATCATTTTTCGTTCATAATTCTGGCTTCTAATGAGCATTCAAGCTTCATTTACTCTAATATTGAATGGTTAAACCTTTTGGCTGTCCAAAGAACACAAAACAGCTTCCTCCAGTAACATATATTGAGCATTACATGAAGCCAACTCATCAAATGACTTGAAAAATGAATGTTTTAATTGATTTTAAATGTCATCCTAGAGAAAATAGAATTAACAGCCCCTAATGTGTGCACAGCCACAGAGAATGAATGAAAACGAATGAATGAAAATGAATGAATGAATGATCAAATATCCAAAGTTGTATAAATTTTGGATATATGAGCCTTAAAAATGAAGTCATGTACATTTCTTTATGTACATAAATATTCCTAGATAATATGTTTTATTTACCTTTCCTGAAGTATGCTTATTGCCACTGCAACTTTCTCTACAAACATTATGTGTAAATTTAACTAAATACAACTAAATGTTAAATAAACTGAACTAAATGTATCTATGTTTAATTCATACTTTTTAAAATACTCAGCTCAATTATACTTTTTGTACATAGCGTTTCTAAATATGCAATGCTTACGTACTATGACTATTATTATCTATTCACAACAATGTGAAGTCACAGCTCTTAGGTTTTTTTGTTGTTGTTGTTGTTGTGTTGGCCTTCAGCAAGTCCTTCCAAAGAATCTAGGATGTCATAATGTATCTGCATAATATATGTATCGATACAAGCAGTGTAGCTTTTGCAATTGACAGATAGAAATTTTCTCAAAGTACAGATTTTCTAAGTGCTGTCCAAGATTTTTGATCTGGCACTCAGTCTGCGAACAATCACTGTGACCACCATAGCTGATTTATGCCATAATCTTATGTGTGGGTAATCTATAGTTAAATTCACAGTCTAAGACTGGTGGAAATTTAATAATTCAAATCATAGCCAAAGACTTAAGAATTACTGAGATACGATCTAAGAATATATTCAGTTCCAAGCAGGGGTAAGGTTTGTTTGTGGTTTGTTGTTGTTATTGTTGACAAAACTAGGGTGTTCAAGTTTGAAAATTCAACACTTCCAGATAATAAGGAAGTTCTCTAGATATAGCTCCAGGGCAACCAATGACGATTGATATAACAACAAATTTATTTTTCCGTAATCATTCAGCTTTGATCTATGTTTCCAATAGCTTTTCCTCAATCCTAGTATCACTCAGTATAGAAACATCAATGAGTCAGACTTCCTTGTTTTCAATAATTGTTATATCAGGCATGTTATGAACAATATACCCTGTTTATTTGGATCTTAAAGTCCCATAAGATATCAACCATCTCATTTTTCCAAAACCTTCTCAACTTGATGATCTCAATAGTTTTTACTATGTTCAGATTCAAACCTCTAGTCCAATGAATAATTCTGGCAATTCATGACACTGCTTGTAGTCAGTTTATGAAATTTTGCTGCAGCCACTGATCAACTGGTCAATTGTTCCAGGAGTTTCAAACCCAATTTCATGAGGGCAGCATCAGAGTTGTGTTTGACCTCAGGAGGGACAGGGGCAGTGGTGGCATGCTACCGGTTTGCCCCAGTTCTACCAAACCGGTAGCACTGATGAACAGCGAAGACCAAAATATTGGTCATAATATAAAGTTATCAGATTGGGAGACTGTATGGAATAGAAACCACAAATTAACAAAATCAGCAACATACAAAAAAATTCATATAAAATGTTCTATAGGTAGAACTTACCCCCTTCAAGATTAGCAAAAATATACCCTAAAATGAATCCTATATGCTGGAAATGTAAAGAAAAAGAGGGAACATATTATCATATGTGGTGGTCCTGCCCAGAGGCTTGAAAGTACTGGCTTAAAATTCAAAATTGACTACAAGAAATCACCAATGAACAATTAGACCTAGAACCAGAACTTTTCCTATTGGGGAACTTCAAAAAAACACATAAAAAGCACAAAATACTTATTATTACACATATTGACTGCTGCTAGGATTGCCTTTACCCAATGTTGGAAACAGCCATATACACCTGTAGAGGAACTGGTTATACAAAAAGTTATGAATTGTGCTGAAATGGATAAACTAACCCTGAGTTTAAAAGATAAGGAAGCTTCAATATTTTATAAGGTATGGGAACAATGGCATAGCTGGATAGATCGGAGACAGATTAAGGATAGCTAATTGTTAAATATAGAATATAGATAGAATAAGAATATAACTATGCACAAATTAATATCTGTAAATATTGCACAATCATGATTGTGATAAGCACCACAAATAGCTGTTACTGAGTGATATATTTTTTATGTTTCTAATGTAATAAAAATTCAATAAAGTTTATTAAAAATAATATAAAAATTAACTGTGGTCTTAGGTTACCTAATGGAGTTAAATGGAATTTGTTTTTTATATATCACAGTTTAAATTGATGTGAAATATACAGTACTTGCCAAACCACTACATAATTTGGAATGATTATCCAAACTTCATTAACATATTTATATTCCACCTTTTTTGCCTGGTATTCCTAATTTCTTTTTCTCCTCAATGTTTCAGCAGAGCTTTTGGCTCAAAGAACACACTGGGATTTGGCTTAAATGTGAATGAGAAGTAAAAACTGCATTTAGAAATGTAGAACAAAATAGATTTTTAAAATAAATTACATCTAATAAGTAACATCACATGGGTGGAAAGAAGCTTATTTGCTCATCCATATAACATCTTTTGAACCTAATGTGTCCAATGAGAAAGGTCCTTAATTTTTTTGTGAACACAGTGGATAATTTTTTTTAAAAAAGAAGGAAAACTGTCCCTGAAGAACTGAAGTTGGCAAACCTTGAAGATAAAATCCTGGCAAACAAATAACCAATCAAATTAAAGGAATATTTCATTGGGCAAAAAGAGAATGCCGAGAATGGGTATACTTCAGAAGAAAATGCCTGCTTTTATGCTTTGATAATTAATATAAACTAGGCTCTTTTATTTCTGCTTCCCTCTTTGTTTAATGAGAAGTGATTTGGAATGCAAGTCTCCAAAGTAGGTGACGACTCTATTTTTACCTAGTTCCTTTGAAAACATACCCTGGGTACACCAAACTTATATTAACTTATTTTGTTTGAAAGGAAGTGGATGGTGAAAGAAGCTTTTCTGATAATTGCTTATGAAAGGAATGTCCATGTTATTAAGAAAAACAGAAGCAAAGCGTCCTTAGATCATACACAGAGCTATACATTCATTCTTTTATTGTAATGTTTTTTTCAAACTGTTTATTAAGTCTGTATTACTATTACTATTAATCCTCCCTTCCTTTAACCCATCTCCTCCTATTTATGACTGTATGACCATAACTTTGTTGCTTGTATCCTAACAATTTTTTTACTGTTTTCTATTATGATTTGATTGCTATTGTACCCTATGATTATTATTAGGTTTTGTACCTTTTGATTCTTGACTCTTGATGAATGTATCTTTTCTTTTATGTACACTGGTAGCACATGCACCAAGACAAATTCCTTGTATGACCAATCACACTTGGCCAATAAAGAATTCTATTCTATTCTAATTATTTCAATCACAAAATAAATATTCAACAAATAGAAGTAAAAAAAGTCCACAGGGGAAATAGGTAAAAAAAAAATCAAGGTGGCAACTGAGACTGTATGATTGAATCCATAACATATCAACAGATATAAGCATTAATAAGACAAGCACCAAGAACTTGAGTCTGGACTACATGTACTGTAGTTTCTGCTAGGCTAGGTTTTTTCGACTTTGCAATTTCTAGGTGTATGGACGTCAGCTTCTGGAATTTCTCAGCCAGAATATCTATTCTGGGAATTAAAGAACACTCACCTTCATTTTGCAGGATTTTTATCACAAGGACAACATATGCAATTTTCTGACACACATATAGAGACAAACACATCACTGTGCACATTCCTAAAAGATATACATACAGTGTTAGAAATGGCTGCATGTCCTTTTCTCAGCAATGGTCTGATCCATCCACTTACTTACCACCTGTGTGTCTCTCCAGGTAATCAGGAAAATTTTGGAAGGGTGTCCCAGGGACTCTTTTGCTGGAACCATTTCCTCTCTCTTTCCTCCTTTTCAACAAGGAGAAAAAGCAAGGACAAAAGAAGGAATGTGCCCTTTCTTGTATATATGGATGCAAACCAAAGGTGCTTTTTCAAGAGGCAACTGGACTTCCTGGTTTTTCTTTGAAGACATTTTGCTTTTCATCCAAGAAACTTCTTCAGCTCTGACTGAATGGTGGGGAATGGAAGGCCAGAGCTGAAGAAACTTCTTGGATGGGAAGTGAAATGTCTTCAAAGAAAAACCAGAAAGTCCAGTAGCCTCTTGTAAAAGCACCTTTGGGACAACCATGACTTGGATGACTAAGAATCTCCACAGACATATGGAGGCAACAATTTCTAATTTGCCCTATAGCCAATGAATGAAGGTAATTTAGAGTAATATATGTTAAATCAAACTAAAATAGAATAATCCCCAATTAACTGCAGCCATAAAATTATGGAAATAACCCAGATGCATAATCCATGCCAAAAGCTCTAAGGGACAAAAATGTTCTTGCATAAATAATGCAAGGCATTGGCTTTTTGTATCATAGGGATGAGATGTTCCATGGTCTGGAGGCTGCAATCAAAATAGTGCAACTCAGGGCTCTTAATTCCTTCCAGACAGGAACATGGATGCCTCTAGGATTTACAGGTTAAACCAGCACTATGAATCCTGCTGAGAACTATTTTGATATCAATGCTAAAGGATGGTTAAAAAATGGGGCCAGGTTATTTGAAGGACTATCTTTTCCCAGTTAACATATCTATCAGAGTAGTGACAAATATATGTTATAGGTCCCCTGTTAAGGAGATCCAACTAGTGGGACCAAGAAGAAGGGCCTTTTCCAAGGTGCCTCCCTGTAGAATACCATCACTGCAAAAATAAAATTGCCGGCCATCATGACATTCTTTTGAAAGGCCCTGAAAACATGATTTTGCCAGCAGGCATGGAGACCCCAAGGTGATACAGAGCCCATCAAGTGTTTGGTCTGATTGTTTTGTTGAGGGGGAGAGAAAGTACTGTGTTTTGTATTGGGGTTTTATTTCTGTAAGCTACCCAGTGTTACTGTGAATGTGTTGGTGCAGCCACATATATTTTTAATAAATAAATAACAAATTCTGGTTTCTTCACTGCTGTGTTTTGGACACATTACAGCTTCTTGAGTTATTTCCAAGGACAACCTCTTACAAAGCATCATGCAATATGAAGAGAAGAAGTCTTCACCAAGTCCTTGTCATTAGGATAGGCTTACTTTTAATCCTGAGAAGAAACACAATTTATTGGGGTGATCTAATAATCTATCCATTTTCTCTTCAGAAGGCTTTTGTTATTTGATGCCCAGTTTATGGTGTGTTTAAGACATCAAAATTTTGAAGATTTGGTTTTGCAACCTTATAATCACTTTGTTGAGTTCCTTGTATAAGTTCCAGCTCCAGCTCTTACTTTTAAAATCCATCTTATTTAGATTTAGCATTCTTGAAATCAAGATGAACACCACTGTCTTTGTGAGCAAATTTAAAACAATGGTGCCATGTTCATCTACAACCTCCCCAGCTCTTAAATGTGCTTAAAAGTTGGAGCAAAACACTGACATTTGAACCCTGTTGTTCACCTTGTTCTCAACATTTCAGATTCTGCTATTTCTGTTGGTCTATAGAAGGCTAATTATTTTTTATCTCCTGGTAGAATACAAGCAGTATCTGCTGGAGAGTTATGTGTTCTAATTAGCCTCTTCTTAAGGACATGCCTTCTTTTGCCACCTTTGATAAATTAAAAAGAAGTTATTAGATGTAGAGAGTTTTCAAAAGTAGAAAAGAGAAATAAACAAGAATATTCAACTCCAACAGCTACTCTTGAAAGTTTAGTTTACTTTATTGTCATTGCACCTCATACAACAAAATCAAACACCATCCTCAGTGCACATCGTGTCCATGAAAATAAACACAAACACACATCCTTCACACTCCACACATTAAACTGAAAACCCCCAACACTGCACCAATACTTCACTATACAGTAGAATTCAAAAGAGCTACTACCCTGGGATAGAAGCTGTTTTTCAGCCAATTTGTCCTTGTTTTTAATATTCTGTATCGTTTGCCAGATGGTAACAATTCAAAAAAAGGGTTCCCAGGATGAGATGGATCTTTGAGAATGTTTTGAACTTTCTTAAGGCAGTGGGAACTATAAAGCTCTTCCAAAAAGGGGAGAGGGCAACTAATGATCTTCTGGGCAATGACATTAACACTCTGGAATGCTTTCCTATCTGCCACTGTGCAATTGGCAAACCATACAGAGGTGCAGTATGTTAAAATGCTCTCTGTGGTGCAGAGGTAGAAGGTCACCAGTAGTTTTTTATTCAGTTGTAGTTTTCTGAGAAGTCTCAGGTAGTATAATCTCTGCTGGGCCCTTTTGACCAGGGCTGCAATGTGAGCACCCCAGGTCAGGAGGTCTTGCTGCAACATCAAAGCTTTTTTATAAAAAGAGAGAATTTCTTATATGTATCCATTTCATGTATTCATAACTATGTTTATACTTATACCTATTATCTTGTAAGCAATTGACAAATCAACCAATCAATCAAACAAATAAATAAAGAGAGAATTATCTGCTGAAGCTTGTTATGATCCACATTCATTTGTTTGCAGTGTTCGAAAAATATAGGTCTGTTCAGCAAAACAGCTCTGTATTTGTTTATTCCAGCTGGAGTTCCAATGAGTTCAGTAAAACTTTCACCAAGGTTAAGATGTAACAGTTTGGAACCTAAAACAATGCCTCTCATAAGTACTGTCCCTATTACAGATAGAACTCAGGTAAACTTTTATCTATCTGACACACAGTGTAAATCACTCAGATCTTAAGACATTAATATTTTAAGTCCATAATTAAGTCTGGATATATGGAATTGAGGATGCTCATAAATCTGATCTTATCTCACTGTTTAATGATGACAAATGTGTCATCAACATGTCCATATATCCAGACATCCAATTTATGATGGAGGAAGAGACCAATAACACGCTGGCTTTCCTGGATGTGCTAGTCAGCCATAACCCAGATGAGAGCCTTGACACAGGTTTGTAGTGTAAAACCATGAGCATGGACCATATCCTACACAATGAGAGCAATCACCCCATTGCACATAAAGTCTGTTGTATTCAGGCACTGTTTAATAGGGTAGGCACTCATTGTAGTACACTGACAACCAAAGCCAAGGAACGGGTATATCTTTATCAGGTGTGCAAGCTCAATAATTATTCCATGGACTTCATCTGAAGGTATACTACATCCAGGGCCCAACAAACATTGAAGGTGCCAGTGGAACAGCTATGTGGAGGATGCTCCTGTAAATACAGGGAGTATCTGAAACTAATGCCTACATTCTCTTGGAGCATGGTGGCGCACAAACCAGACCAAACTCTAAAAATGAGAATAATGCACACAAAGGAAATACTACCCAAGGATGAGACATCTTCGGTGGTTTATCGCATCAACTGTAGAGACTGTGAAAGTAATTACATAGGAGAAAAGGCCAAGCAGCTACAGACCAGAGTACATTTATTTATTTATTTCATAATTTTATATACCGCCCTTCTCCCGAAGGATTCAGGGCAGTGAACAGCCAACTAAAATGTATACAAACATAGAGATAAATATGGTTTAAAAAGAATTAAATTATAGGCTGCCCCAATACAAATCTAAAACCCCCGATTAAAATAAATTAAAACTTTCGTACCCCACCCTAACTAATCTAAAACCCCTTATTTAAAAATCCCATTTGAGTCAGCTCAGGCCGGCCTGCTCAAAGAGCCAGGTCTTCAGGTCACGTCTGAACGCCCTCAGGTCAGTGATTGTTCGTAGCCCCGGGGGCATCCCGTTCCAAAGGGCGGGTGCCCCCACAGAGAAGGCCCTATTCCTCGGAGTCACCAGGTGACACATAGAAGGCGTCGGGGCCCGGAGGAGACCCTCTCTGTGGGAGCGCACCGGTCGGTGGGAGACTACTGGCAGAATGCGGTCTTGTAAGTATCCTGGTCCGATGCCATGGAGCACTTTAAAGACCAAAACCAAATACTTTAAAGCGAACCCGGAAGGCCACCGGCAACCAGTGCAGCTCGCGCAGGAGGGGCGTCACATGGGAGTATCTCGACGTCCCCATAGCCACCCGCGTGGCCACATTTTGTACCAGTTGAAGCCTCCAGGTGCTCCCCGCAGGGAGCCCCATGTAGAGAGCATTACAGTAGTCCAGACGGGAGGTGACCAGGGCATGGGTGACCGTGAAGAAAGGGCCACATCTGGCGTATCAGGCGAACCTGATGAAAAGCCCCCCTGGAGACGGCCATGATATGATCTTCCAAAGACAGCCGTACATCCAGGAGGACACCAAGATTGCGAGCCCCTTCTGTGGGGGTCAAGATCTCATCCCCAATAGCCAGTGACGGAGTCAGCTGACTATATTGGGCTGCCGGAAACCACAGCCACTCAGTCTTGGCAGGGTTGAGTCGAAGCCTGTTCCCGCCCATCCACTTCCGCACGGCCTCCAGGCAACGGGCCATAACCTGCACAGCATCGTTGGGGTGGTTTGGGGTGGAGATGTAAAGCTGAGTATCGTCAGCATAAAGATGACATTTCACCTCGAAACCACGGATGATCTCTCCCAGCGGCTTCACATAAATGTTGAACAGAAGAGGGGAGAGGACCGACCCCTGAGGCACCCCACAAATGAGGGGCCTAGAGGTGGACCTCTCCCCCCCCATCAACACAAATTGCGAGCGGTCCGAGAGGAAGGAAGAGAACCACCACAAAACAGTGTCCCCAATTCCCAACCCCTCCAACCGCCGCAATAGGATACTATGGTCGATAGTATCAAGAGCCGCTGATAGATCTAATAGGACCAGGAGAGAGGAATAACCTCTGTCACGGGCCCTCCAGAGATCATCGACCAACGCGACCAATGCTGTTTCGGTACTGTACCCGGGCCTGAAGCCCGACTGGAACGGATCTAAATAGAATGCTTCCTCCAGGTACTGAGGAAGCTGATGCGCCACCACACTCTCAACAACCTTCGCCACAAAGGGAAGGTTGGAGACAGGACGATAGTTATTTAAAAGAGCCGGATCCAGGGAAGGCCTCTTGAGGAGGGGCCACACCACCTCCATTTTCAGGGCGGTAGGAAGAGCCCCCTCCGTCAGTGAAGCATTGACAATCCTCTGGAGCCAGCCTCGTGTCACCTCTCTGGAGGTAGAAACCAACCAGGAAGGGCACGGGTCCAGTAAACATGTGGTGGCATTCAGCCTCCCCAGTAATCTGTCCACACCCTCGGCGGTCACAGGATCGAACTCCTCCCAGATAACCGTCTCAATACCTGCCCCGGACACCTCCCCCAGGACCACCCAACTGGAGTCCAGCCCATCCCGAATCTGAGCGATTTTATCATGCAGAAATTGGGAAAACATGAACACGAATTGGCTGTTTGGCACAAAGAACAGTGCTCTCAGATCTGAGCACGTATGAAGGAGCATAATCACACCTTCGGTTTTCAAGACGTTGTTGCTCATGATAAAACTAAAGACACCTACTAAAAGAAGCCTGGTTTTCCAACAGCAATTCCATCAATAGGCATATCAAACTATCACTGGCCTATCAGACATTGAGAGAAGAGACCCTGCAGGAGGAGTAGAGACCATTTCCCATCGGGGAGCAGAGCACTCCCCCACCCCTGGGCATGTGGATTCATCCTATGAAGGCACAGTCAGGACTGACCAAATACAGAGGAGCCCTGCCCCCAACTACAAGGTCATGGGCAAAACAACAAATTGCAGTAGCTGACAGGTTAGCATCACTTCTTAGAGATAAGCAAAACAAGCTGGGTCTGGTAAGGGAGGAAACAACAGGAGTTAAACCTCCATTGACCAACATGACTGAAGTAAAAACAACAGAGTTAATTACAGGTGGCAGTTGGAAGGGCCTATTATGTGTGCAAGGGCTAAATTGATTATGATATATAAAGGCATAGATCTCTGTAATGGTAGTTTAATACTCTGATGATGTCAGCAGAAACTGATGAAAGCTTAGAAAGTATAATAAATATAATTTTAGTTCTGGAGATCACAAGATATCTGCTTCTTCTCTTACATACATACATACATACATACACACACACACACACACATACATGTGTGTGTGTGTATGCATGTTTATGTAGCGTATATTGGAGATGGTGATCTTTTGAGAGCTGTGTAGCAACATTTCATTATAATATATGCCGATTAGTATACGTTCAGAGTGACAATAAAGACTTATTCTAAGTCTGTTACGGGTATCAGAAACCTTCTGGCTAAGCCAGAAGACTTGTTTTAAGATCACTATATGGTGATGAGTAAAATACCTATATGAATATTTCTTAATGAATTTTTTGAAATTAGCATGTACACATACCCCAGAAGTACCTGAAATATTTCTGTGTGGACATTACACTTTAGCACAGGAGAAATAAGAAAGGACAGGCTGTAATAAATAAAAAATGCCCAATAAATCCAATTAAATGTAATAAGACTATTAAAAGAATCATATGCCTATTACTTAAAAATATATATTATGCAACAAATATTTATCTACCCATTTCTTTTCCTGAATTATGGAAATCTCTATTTAGTAAGGTGAGATTTATTCATCTTTGCCCAGTTTTAGAAAGACGTATTTGTTTTCCTTAGGCTTTTAGCAATTTTTAATGAGGTTGATATATTATTGCTCATTAGGGTTGAACAGTAGAAATGCTGTTAATCTGATCTGCTATTTTGAAAACGCATCTGATATATTTTTATTCTGCTGTGGAGTTTTGATCTAAAGCCAAAAAAACAAGACATTGGAAATGGCTTGACATCAAAATCACTTAAGGAGGAAAAAGAGAATGCACAAATTTAGATTCCTGCTACACTATTTTATCATTCTCCTATAAATATTGTCAGGAACATTTAATCACCTACTCTCACCCTGAATATGTATAGCAATAGCACTTAGACATATACTGCTTTAGAGTGGTTTACAGCCCTCTCTAAGCAGTTTACAGAGTCAGCATATTGCCCCAACAATTTGGGGCCCCATTTTACTCACCTCAGGAGGGAAGGTTGAGTCAACCTTAAGCCTGGTGAGATTTAGGTCACCACAGATCAAATGTTCTCAGGAGAAACAGTCCACTTCCAGTCTACAAATAAGAATCTTCCATAGATCAGTTGATGAAGTGGGCTGGGGGTAGATCCTATATTATTTCCAATCTGCTACCCAGTACTGTATAACTGTATAAGTATCCTTCTTTGGGATCTGAGAATTTCTATAGACATTCTTGGGGGAAATTCTCCGATCTTTTAAAATTCTGTTCATTGAATAACTATGGCAATAAATACATCCAGTTGGAGGCCTAACTCTCATTATGGACACAATGGTAGGAGAGACAAGAAGAAATAGAAAAATAGGATCTATATTATTATTAGTAGTATTAATTTTTCAGTTGCTTACAAGATAATAGGTATAAGTAAAACATAGTTATGAATACATGGATACATATAAGAAAAATAAAATGTAAAAGAAACAATAGGATAGGGACGGTAGGTACGTTGCTGCGCTTATGTACGCTCCCTATAGACCTCTTAGGAAAGGGATGAGGTCAATAGTAGACAGTCTAAGGTTTAAGTTTTGGGGGTTTGGGGAAGAAACCACAGAGTCAGGTAGAGTATTCCAGACATTGACCACTCTGTTGCTGAAGTCATATTTTCTGCAATTAAGTTTGGTGCAATTAACCTTGAGTTTGTATCTATTGTTTGCTCTTGTGTTGTTGTGGTTGAAGCTGAAGTATTCATTGACAGGTAGGACATTGCAATGTATTATTTTATATACTATACTTAGATCGGACCAAAGGCGGTGTAGTTCTAAGTTTTCTAGGTCTAGAATTTCGAGTCTAGTGGCATAAGGTATTCTGTAATGAGTAGAGGAGTGAAGAACTCTTCTTGTAAAATATTTCTGAACTTTCTCAACTGTGTTAATATCAGATACGTAATGTGGGTTCCAGATTGATGAGCTGTATTCAAGTATTGATCTAGCAAATGTTTTGTATGCTCTAGTTATTAGTGTAATATTACAGAGAAAAAGCTATGTAAGATTAGGTTAACAACTTTTTACGTCTTTTTGACTACAGTATGTAGTTACAGTGGGCTCTAGTACTTAGATCATTTGAAATGAGTATTCCAAGATCCTTTTGTTAACAGTTTCATGTAGTTTTATAAGGTTGGTGCTAAGAGGTATCTTGACATAACAGGATGTCAGACATTATAAAAAGAATACCATGGATCTGTATTTGGAATCACAAGAGCCATTGAAAACAAGCTGCCATAAATAATCAAACAGATAGATCTCTCTTGCAGATATCACTAACAGTGCCCAAAGTGACATAATAATAAAGAATCACCAGGGACTTTACAAAGATTTTATCCCAGATTTGTAAACATTTCTCTCTGCAGATATTTGAAATAAAATAATTCCAGTGCCAGATCAAATTGGTATAAAATATATGATTACAGTAAGGTCAAAGCCTTGTTTTCCTGGACATAGTGTTGTCTTCTACTGCTTAATGTAGCTGAATGTAATATTTGTCTATGTAGTAGTGGTGATGTTGTGTGTGTGTATGTGTATGTGTATGTGTGTAATAGAATGCACAATTTTCCAAGAACCAGATGTGACATCAACTAAAACTGAAATGAAATAATTCAGATTTCTATTAAATTAAAAGAAATCAATTGAGTAATTGTACGCAACCAATATGATTACAATGTGTGTGTATATATATATATAATTATAATTGATAGGGGGTCTGAAACTTAGAGACTTGGGACCATAAATTGTACAATTCTGGGTCAAACTCAATCCTACAGTGAATTGGCTTTTAGATTGGACCAAAGACTAAAGATTATTCTGTCCCCACTCACCCCCACCCCTCCAGAAAAATAAATGAAGCAAGCCACTCATAGGAATGAGTATTTTTATGGTTCCACCTGATTGGTCTTGTTGTACGCTTCTACCACTTCAACTGTACACTTCATGCAATTGGTCTTTATGTACACTTCTACCAAACTTCCTAGCACACACCCGCAGCTGAGATGCTGCTGATATTCTGGTCTTCTTCTCCAGCCTTCCCAGTATTTTCTCATTATAACACCTTCGTTGTAGTCCATAAAAGAAGTACAGCCTTGAGTACTAACTGCATCTCTATTGTAAGTTTACATCAACAGAATCTTTCAAGTCAGATGCTACAAGTCACTTTTAACTACCTGGATAACAACAAGAAGTTCTTCTTAAAGGTATTTTTCTGACTGTTAACTCACTGAGAATTCTCCCCTTTGTTGTTTGAGCATTCTCTGGGCAGAATCTCCTTCCTTTGTCCCTCAAAGATATTCTCAATTACTATTGCATAGCTATAGTAACAAAATCTTGCAAGCCTGAATGTATTTCTCACTTCCTAACTTTAGCTCCACTTTTGCTGAGATGTTTTCCCAAGTTATTTTCTTGAACCAAACTCACACCCTGCTTATCTTTCCATTATTTATTTTATTTATTTATTTTATTTTTAGGTTTTATATACCGCCCTTCTCCCGAAGGACTCAGGGAGGTGAACAGCCAACTAAAATACATATAGACAAATATAAATTGTTAAAAAAGAATTAAATCCTAGGCTGTCCCTATAAAAATCTAAAAAACCCCAATTAAAATAAATTAAAACTTTGTACCCCATCCCAACTAATCTAAAAACCCCATTTAAAAATCCCATTTGAGTCAGCTCAGGCCGGCCTGCTCGAAGAGCCAGGTCTTCAGGTCACGTCTGAAGGCCTCAGGTCACTGGTCGTTCGTAGTCCAGGGGGCATCCCGTTCCAAAGGGTGGGTGCCCCCACAGAGAAGACCCTGTTCCTCGGAGTCACCAGGCGGCACATAGAAGGCGTCGGGACCTGGAGGAGACCCTCTCTGTGGGAGCGCACCGGTCGGTGGGAGACTACTGGCAGAATGCGGTCTTGTAAGTATCCTGATCCGATGCCATGGAGCGCTTTAAAGACCAAAACCAGTACTTTAAAGCGAACCCGGAAGGCCACCGGCAACCAATGCAGCTCGCGCAGGAGGAGCGTCACGTGGGAGTATCTCGACGCCCCCATAACTACCCGCGCACCATTATATTGGTGATGGCTATTACTCCTGTCTTGAAAGCCATTCCCTATGCATTCTATATTTGGAATTCTAACATCTGTGGAAATTTCCCACCCACCTGGGAAAATATTGCAAAAGCAGAAAGGACACTGGGGAGTGGTTTGACCTTTGGAGAAGAGTGAAGAAAAAGAGACAAGGAATTAACCAGGAAATATTTCTCTGTCCCTGAGAATGGGAACAGAGAAATGGGAATGAACCATCCTTAGTTTTCTAAAGACTAAAAGGAAAGGAGGGGGAAGACTCTGCTTCTTATATGGACTACCTCAAAGATGTTATAGTGAGAAGAAACCGGGAAGGTTGGAGGGAATATCAACAGCATCAATAGAAAGATGCTAGGAAGTTGCACTGACAGATGCAGAAAGTGATGCACCTCCAAAGCTTCTGTATCTCACTTTACCAGGACTGGGAACAAGGTTAGGGTGGGATTCTACCGGTTCAGACCGGTTCGGGTGAACCCCTTGCTCTGAAGATCAGTTGGCAACAAACCAATTCACTGTGATGAGCATGTGGGCCCACCCGCCTGCCCTGCAGTTTTCTGTACTTTATTTCCTTTTTTAGAGCACAGCTGATTCATGCAGCAGAGCAGTTTCCCACACTTCAGCTGTTTTATTCAAAGGGACTGCAGTAGAATGTAAGTATTAGAACTTTTTAAAAGGTGCACGTGCGCAATCACCGAACAAGTTGTTATATTGGTGGAATCCCACCCCTGAACAAGATAGTGTTGCAACTTGACTTTCATGCATAGAAAACTGTGAGAGATGAGCATCATGAAATTTCTAACACTGATATAAATTATTACCTCAGACCAAGTACATCAGAGCTGTTTTGGGGTTAACATAATTTTGGGCTTTATTAATTTTCTCAGCTTTCCAATTCTTTAGCATTGGCCTAGCACAATTTTGCTCTGTGTTGTCTATCATGCTACTCCAAACAGGAACAATTGGGAACTGATCTTTTCTTGGAATCTGAGTTCAGTATTTTCTCTTAGGCCAAACCAATAAAGAATACAGAAGTGACCTTATAGTTCATCTAGTCCAACCCCCCACTCAAGCAGGAGACCCTGCCACCTACAAATGGCAGTCCAATCTCTTCTTGAAAATCTCAAGAAATGAAACTCCCAAAACTTCTCTGGGTTGATTGTTCTCACTATCAGAAAATTTCTCTTTATTTCTAGGTTGAATCTCTCCTTGATTCCATCCATTATTCCTTATCTGGCCTTCAGGTGGTTTGGAAAATAGATTGATGCCTTCCTCTCTGTGACAGCCCCTCAAATATTAGAAGACTGCTATCCTGTCTCCCCGGTCTTTCTCTTCATTAGACTAGCTATGCCCAGTTCCTACAATGTTCTTCATATGTTTATTTTTATGTCATTTCTGTGTCCTGAAGAGAGTGTATGTTTACTGACATGACATAAGGCTTCAAAAGCTGCTTATTCTGTGCCAACCTACTTATCTGTGGCTTGTTGATCTATGGCATCACGGATCCCTGGACCAACAATACTTATCTAATGCTTCTGTCAACAAAATAACCAACATAGAATATTGTCAGCAACTCACAATTAAATGTAACTAAGATATATGCATGGTTAGGAGATAGTGCCAGAAGATACCAATTTCACCTAAATCTAAGATCAAGCAAAAGGAAAAAGAAAAAAAGAAAAGCAACATTTTGTCACAAGAACATTTTTGGCCATTCTTTAATGTCATACCACTGGGGCTCTGATAGGTAACTGGAAATGCAAAAACTAAGTTTTAAAATAGTTTTTACATTTTTATTTTGAAATACTGAATTGATCCAGAACAACTTGAGGCTGTTGTGTGTTGCCTTTTCTCATCTTTATTATTTCTAACTTTAAGAAAATTGTCTATGGGCCTCTGTGTGTGGTGGTGGGATTTCAAAAAAAATTATTTCAGTGGAGACCTGTCATTTATAGAGGTTAATGTCTTGAAAAGAGTTATCATTACCGTTATCATTAATGATTGTCATGAATGATTATCATTATCATTAAGGTCTGCTGCACAGTTAGCCAGATGTTCAGATTGGATTTCACATTTGTTGTCTGCCTATTGAGTCCTTCCAAGGACTTGGGATAGGCAGATGTGGATACAGGATGTAAGAGCCAAAGAAAACTGCCGTTTGCAATTGATTGATGGAAAATTTGTCAATACCTATGGAGTTCAAGTTTGTCCCAACTGTTTTGGTGCCTATTACTATTGTTATTGCTTTTGCTTTCTTTTTAACAGTCATCATTGACATTATATTATAGATATCTGAGAAGATTCTGGAAAATAAAATAAAACAATGAATCCGTGAACATGTAGAAACAAAGAAATTTATAACTAGAACCCAACATGGATTTTTCAAAAACAGATCATGTCAGACAAACCTTATTGCATTATTTGACAAAACCAGAGAATCAATTAAATGCTGTAGAGTAGACCTACTATTCTTGGATTTCAGTAAGGCATTTGACAAAGTAGACCACAACCTCCTATTTAGCAAGATAGAAAAAAAATTGGGTTAGACAGCATCTCCACCAATTATTGAATTTTACAGTTAAAATACACAAACAGCACACAAACAGATTGGAAAGGAAAGAAGAACAAAAAGGGAAAAGGGGTAAATGATTAAAAATAATTACATCATCAACAATTTGTGGTTCCTTGCTTATCTCATTATTTTGTGCCATATTTGCAATTAATCTTTAGTGCAAATATCTAATTATTACTATTAACACTCCTCATTCACAAATTACTACTACTACTACTATTATTATTATTCAGTCTATCTTCGATCAATCCACTCATACCAACAGTTCCAATTCATATAGTACTCTGATACTTCTTTATTTTTTAGTGCTAGAGTTAATTTATCAATTTCTGCACAGCTTGATATTTTCTGAATAATCATTCCCTCAGGTGAAGTATAGGGTTGTTTCCAGCATTGTGCAAAAGCCAATCTAGCTGCCATCAATATATGTAGTATTATATATTTAACTTTTTTGGGGAATTGTCTGGTGAGAGTCCCTAACAGGAAGAATTCTGGTTTAAGTTCAGTCTGCTCAGATGTAATTTCCTCCATTCATTTTTTTTATTCTCAGCCAATATCTTTGGGTTTCTGTACAAGACCACCACATGTGATAGAATGTTCCTTCTTTCTTTTTACACTTCCAGAATTTAGAGCTTATGTTGGGAAACATCTTCGCTAATCTCGAAGGGGGTAATGCCATCTGTAGAACATTTTATAAGCATTTTCTTTATATGATGCCGTTTTTGTAATTTTATTGTTTCTATTCCAGATCTTCTCCCATTCTGTTAGAGTAATGCTATGGCCTATATTCCTACTCCAAGCTATCATATTACCTTTAACTATTTCTTCCTCTAATTCTATCTCTAATAGATAGTTGTAGAATTTTGTTATATTTTTTTTAATCTGGGCCTAATAGAATTTTATCTAATTGTTGTGGTTTATTATAGATTCTGAAATCTTTCATGTCCTATCTATATTCTGGACTTGGAGATATGCCCATTGGTCAATTCGTAACCCTTGTTCCTGGAGGTCTTGCCATAATTTCAAATTTCCTTGTATATCCAATAGATCTTTATACTTTAACATCTTATTAATGTTCAAGTTATTCAGGTGGATCATCGCCTCCATTGTTGAGAGCCAGATCAGAACCTTTAAATAATGTTTTTCTTTATATTGTTCCAATTGGTCAATAGAGAATCTCTAATTAAACATCTATGAAAATATTTTTGTTTAGTTTTCCCGATATCCCATAGGAAGGCATGCCACCCCCCCTGTAAATCATGGCCTATTAAAATTAGTATTCTTTTATTAGATAAGTTCACCCAATCCTTCAACCATACTAAGGAAGCTGCACGATGATATAACTCTCAATTTGGGAGGGTGATACTTCCCCGGCTCTTCATGTCTTGCATTGCTTTTAGGTTTATTCTCAGTTTTTTCTCTTGCCAAATAAATTTTGCAATTATCCTATTAAGTTCTGCAAAATATTTTTTGTATATTTTGGTATTGTCTGAAATAAAGAGATGAATTTAGGGAGAATGGACATTTTAATAGTAGCAATCCTAATCCCCCTATTAGGGAAAGTTGCAGTTAACCCATGTCCCTAGATCTTTCTTTACCTGTTTGTAATAATTTGTCGCAGTTATTTTCCATTAACGTCTTACATTGTGCCGTCAACCATATTCCTAAGTATTTGATTTTCTTTACCACTTGTAGTCCCATTGTCTCTTCTAGTTCTGATTTCTGTTTTTCTGTTAAGTTTTTAGTTATTAATTTTGTTTTCTTTCTATTAATTTTAAGTCCTGCAACTATTCCAAATTGTTCTAACTCATTCATCAATTTCTATCCTTTTTCTATTGAGTCCTCAATAAAGAAGACCATGTCATCTGCAAATGATTGCAATTTATATTCTTCGTTCTTAATCTTTAACCCCATTATTTTCGGATTTTGTCTGATTCGAGTTAGTAGTGTTTCCAAAAATAGTATGAAGAGCAGGGGAGATAATAGACATGCCTGCCTAACTCCCTTCTCTATTCTTACTGATCGGGTATATTCTCCATTTATTATAATATTCGCCTTTTGTGTGGAATAGATTGTAATTATAATATTTTTAAATGTAGGGATCCAAATCTTCCTTTGGAATCAATGAAATCAGTGCCTCCCTCCATTAGCCTGGCATTTTAGCTGCAAATAGAACATCATTGTAAACTTCCACCATGGGGGATCCTATTTGTTCTCCTGTTGCTTTGTAGAGTTCCCCTGGGATCCCATTTGGTCCCAGTGCTTTGTTGTTTTTTTGGTTTGTATTGCTATTTCCACTCCAGACCAAGTGATATCTTTAGGTAGTATTTCTTTCATCTTCTCCTCTATTATATTTCTCTTGTTTCACCCAAATAGTTCCTTATCCTATCCTCATCAACCTCCTCCTTTTTATATAAATTCCCAAAATATTCATATATAATTTCTTTTTTCTGCTCTATCCCATATTAGGTATCCCCATTTCTATCTATTAATTAGTAAATTAGTCTTTTTTCTTTTTCCTTTTTGAGTTTGTAGGATAGTCATCTCCCTGGTTTGTTAGCCTCTTCAAAGTATATCTGTCTAGTTATATTCAAATTGCCATCATTCCCTCTTGTTCAATTAGATTCAATTTATGTTTAGTTGCTATCATTTGATTTTGCAATCTTTGGGGTACTTTGTAATTGGATTTCTAGTTCCATAATTCTTTGTTGCAATTTGTTTTGCTGTGCATATTTTTCTTTATTCCTCTTGGCAGTGTATGATATTGTTATGCCCCTTATTACTGCCTTCGTGGTATCGCAGATATTTTGTTTCATGGTTGCCTCATTATTATTTTCTTTTAAAAAGTAATTTAATTCTTCCTTGAGTCTATTCGTAAATTCTTTTTCTTTGATTAACAGAGTATTTAATGTCCATCTTTTTTTTTGGCTTTTTCCTACCTCTCCACAATAACTGAATCAGATTGTGATCTGCCCATTCATTGGGTAAAATTTCAATCTGTTTTAATTTGTTCACTATTTTGCCATTCATCCATGCCATATCTATCCGAGTTCAAATTTGGTGTGGGTTGGAATAAAATGTAAATTGCCTTTTCTCCAGGTTCAGCTTCCTCCATATATCTATCAAATTCAATTCATTCATCATTTTCAGACATGATTTTGGTACCTGTCTCTTTTTATTCCCTTTCTTGCCCCCAGTGCTATGATCTTTTTGATAGTCCACAATGGCATTGAAGTCCCCTAAGATACAAATGCTTCTTTTTTCTAATCCTACTATTCTTTCATGTAAATGTTTAAAGAACTCATTTTGATTTTTATTAGGGGTATAAATTACAACTAATAGCATTGGGATTGAATTGATCCAGATTTGCAAAACCAGAATTCTTCCATTGGGATCCATCAGGCCAAGTCATTTTCAACATCTTCATAAACTATTTAGATGAAGGAATAAAACTCAACACATTTGCAGACAACATCAAGTTAGGGGGAAATAGCCAACACTTTAGAATATAGGCTGAAGATTCAGAAGGATCTTGATGGACCTGACTTCTTGGTCCTATCCAATAAAATTCAATTTACTGGTGAGAAAAGTAAGGTTTTACACCTGGACAAGAAAAGACAAATGCACAGATATAAATTAGGTGGCATGTAGCTCATAAGCAGTAACTGTGAAAGGGACCTAGGAGTCCTAGTGGACAACCACTTAAATAGGTGCTGCAGCTGCCTAAAAAGCTAATGCAGTTTTAGACTGCATCAAAAGAAAGATAGAATCAATATCACATGAAGTCTTTGTATCACTTATAATGATTTGGTAGGATCACACTTCGAACACTGTATTGATACAAAAAGATGTTGAAAAATTGCAGAGAAGATAAAGAAAAATGACTAAGGGACCAGGGGCTAAAATGTATGAAGAATGGTTTCAGGAAAGTGGTATGTATAATGAAGAGAAAGACTAAAGAGTAACATGAAAGCAATCTTCCAATACTTAAGGGACTGTCATAAAGAAAAGAAGGTCATCCTATTCTCTAACATATTTGGAGGCAGGACAAGAAGTAATGGATGGAGACTTATCTAGGAGAGATGCAACCTAGAATTAAGGATACATTTCTTGACAGTGAGAAAAATTAATCAGTGGAACAGCTTGCCTCCAGAAGTTGTGGGTCTTCAATCACTGGAGGTTTCTTAAACAAAATAATGGACAGCCATTTGTCTGGAATAGTATAAGGTCCCCTGCTTGAGCAAGAAATTGGATTAAAAGATCCCAAGCTCCCTTCTGACTCTGTTATTCTGTTATTCACAATGGCAATTTTCATCCATTTCTACCAAGACAAGCAGATTCAGGTATCACCTGCGGGCAAATCTTTTTCAAATCAAATCTCAAAGTAGCTCAGTTTACATCTGTTTCCCCTTGAGTCTGAAATCACAAGATTGGATCAAACCATGCCCTCTTCAAATCTCCAATTCAAATTGAATCAAGGCTGATTTGGACAGAATTAATCAATATGAGAGATGCAGTGCAAAAATGAATACTTAGCAATTGGACAAAAGTACCACAGATCCTCTTGCATGTCAAGGATGGGGAAGGGATATAATTTGTTTCTTAATCACTAGAAGAGCTACCCATGGTTTGCGAATCAATTGACAGGGTCATAAAGGATGCTGGCAAAATGATGACTGCAGTTCATGAATCTCCAGTGTATTGGGGAATTAGTAGTGCCTCCAGGAAACAGACACACAAATGGTTTGTTTGATGTCAGTTTTGCACGGATGGCAAATACTTAAGCAAATAACAAGAGAGAAAGTGATGCATAATTAAAGGTTTATTCCAGTTAAATCCAGCTTTATGTTTATTTTAGAGGTGGCAGCAAAAGACATTTGCACTCAGGTATGTTTCCATAGGTGTCAATTTCACACATCTGCACAAATAAAGCTTATACACACAATGCATCATTAAGTGGGGGAATGCATTTCAAAGGGATGGAGTGTGCCAGGCCAAAAAAATAAAAATCAAACATTTAATTCGAAGAATATGGAAAAACCCTATGCAGTGAAACCTGGAATAAATTTAAACAGATGACTTGCAGATGTATGAGTTCAAACTGTTAGCACAAGACTCAGATTCTTGAAATTAACGGAGAATCATTTCATACCTTAACATACTAGAGCAAATTGAAATGTTTCTAGAGTTCAAATCTAATGCCAAAAAAGGGAGTTTAAGCACATTATATATAAAAGACAATTTTTTCAAAGGGTAATCCTAAAAAATCTATGGGCAGCTTGGAAATTGAAGCTTCTTATGAGAAAGAATAACAGAAAATTGAGTTAGAAGGGACCTTGAAGGTTTTCTAGTCCAACCCCCTGTTCAGGGATGAAACCCTATGCCATTTCAGACAAATGGCTGTCTCTTCTTAAAAGCTTTGAGTGATAAAGCAACTACAACTTCTGAAGGGAAGTCATTCCACTGATTAATTGTTCTAACTGTCAGGAAATTTCTGCTTAGTTCTAGGTTGCTTCACTTCTAGAATAGTTTCCATCTGTTGTTTCACCTTCTGGTGCTTTGGAGAACCTAGAACTAAAGGGAAATTTTCTTACAGTTAGAACAATTAATCAGTGAAATGACTTGCCTCCAGAAATCCTATCCTAGAGATATGTATACATATAAAAGCCAAGTACCACTCATTCATCATGAAATCTCCAGAACCGTAAAGCCTACAAACTTAAATTTGACACATATGTTCCTCTTGGCTTCTAGGTGCTCTCTAAGAAAGGATTTTTCAAAATGACCATCAGATCATTAGTACTTCTTATACAGTAATTAACACACTCTGATGCTAAGGAGTTCTACTCCCCCTTCCCATCTGAAAAGAACTCTGTTCCAATTGCAGTTGCCTTATATTAATACGCTCTGATGCTAAGGAGTTAGACATTCTACTCCCCCTCCCCACCTGAAAAGAATTCTGTTCCAACTGCCAGTTGCATTCTGTTACCTCATTTCAAAGTGGCAGATTTTCCACTCTTTCAATTAGAGTAGCCTGGGACTCCTTCAGTACTAAATGTCAGTACCTCACCAAAATGTCTATGCCTTCCACTGTTTTTGGATTCAAGGCGGCGTGAGCGATATTCCCTTATGTGTTTCAATCACCAACCACCACTGACGCAACGGATTGATAGTGGCAGAGATCATATTTAGGAGGATTCACTCATCCATGCCACTTGCCCTTTTCAACATATTTTGGGTTTCAGTTACATCAGGCCAAAGAAACATGAATAAAACTAGTGAAGACTGTTGGCACTTGTGTCCTCAAATGACTTGTTGGACTGAGTCATCCTTCATTGCTTGGACATTATATCCTATATCCTGCAGGATGGTAAAAAGTAATCATTTCAATCTGCTTTTCAAGCTTTTCTGTACTCTAAAATGAAAGAATGAGCTATTCTTTAATTACAAAGAAACAGGAGTTATAGCCCAAGCATAACTGACCAACAATTTTAAGACTGTCTTAAAGATGTTTACATTTTAGGAAGCTCTGCATTATGTTTCCAAGCATTAAAATAGATTCCCTCTGAAGTTGTATTGGACATAGATCTATTTTTAGCAGAGAAATTAAACATGTCCTTTTCTTTTGGTTTGCAGTTGACTACAAAATTGTAGGATTCCCTGAAGTTCCAAAATTTGACAAAAACAGTTCAATCAAAGCATTCCTTGGATATGAATTTTCACGTGGGTTTCTTAAAATCTTGTTAAAGTGGCAATAAACTTCCAAACATGACTCAATACATTTTGATCAACTCAGTTTGAAGCTTCATATTAGTCCTGAACTCAGGGTTGTCTTTTTAAAAAAATGTTTTAAAATGTTCCTGAGTTATTTTATGCTATTATCGAAGCTTATGGTTGAAAGACAGAGTAACAACTGAATAAATCCAACAAATAAAACTGGGAATGACAGTGACAGTTTTACATGGCTAGGAACCAACTGAGTTACTTTATATTATGCTGGTCCATAAGATACATTTATTTTATTTTATTTTATTTACTTAATTTAAATTTCTGTACCACCCATGCCACCTAAATGACTTTGGGCAGTATGATCGTGTAGCCCAGAGAAAGCATTTGAACAGCAATTTACTAAGCTGATTTCTTGGATTGTTGTTCTGTTCTGCAACCAACAAAGAATGCATCATTTCTCCTATCTGAGGTGCACAACCCAACAAAAGCTTTGTCTGAGAGTGCAAGAGGTCCAGGTGTGCAAACCCATGATTTTCACTTCTGGTACCAGCAGCCTGCAATTAAAATTCAGTGTTATGGCTCTTCACTGAGGATTCAAAGCCTATCCTACCCTGCTTCAAATAGACACATTTATTTCCAAATATCTTTTTGGCAGCTTTCCTATTCCCAACCAAACGGAACTCTTTGTTATATTTACTGGAGAATCAACAAGCTAATCAAGACAGCACTTGTCTGGACTGCCATTTGAATGCACAAAAGTCCCCCTGTGTTAGATGTCTAGAGATAATCAGAATATGAAACCAACTGTGTCCACAGGCAACGGCAAACAGAAAAGAGGGAGAGAGGGTGAAGGGGGGGTATATTCTTTCTTCATTAGTTCTTTGTTCATTTTTGGTGTTTATCATAGACCATTAAAAATGGGCTCAGTTCCAATAGATAATTACACATTTCTCAATAAATAGCTGCTATGTGTAGTGAAAGAGGGAAGAAATGTCCCTTAAAAACAATCCAGAAATTCCTTTTTACAAATGTGAATGATCTTGCATGTCTCAAAAGTTTCTGAGGAATCCTCATTTTGGATATTTTTTTTAGAATTACAGGGGGCATGATGGTTAAAGAAGCTAGACCTGTCATCTGGAAAGCTGAGAGTCTGGGTTCGGGATCCAAGCACCATATGATGGGGTGAGCTCCTGCCCATATAGCAGTTTGAAAGTATGAAAATATAAGTAGATTAATAGGTACCCCTTTGGTGGAAAGATAATAGCTTTCTGTACACCTTTGGCATATTGGCCAATGACCATTGAAAATATATTTGGAGAATGCTGGCTCTCTCAGCCAAGAAACAGAAATGACCACCATTCCCTAGAGTCAGACACAACTGGACAAGGTAATCTTTTTTTAGAATTACAATTAAATTGAAATGTTGCTCACCATTGGTTAAATTCAAAGAAAAGATTTTGTCACTTGGATTATGTTGCTTTAACTTGCTGTTATCTGGCACAACGTTAGCTTGTAAAATAAAGGAAGTGACCCATAGCCATTTCAGGATGGTGTGAGGCTATGAGTTTCATTAAAATCCTCTTCATCATCAGATAGGAAGAGAAAAGGAGAAGAAATATTGATGTCTGGTCAATTATTCATTGCTATTCCAATGATATCTGTCAACAGCAATCAATAGCTTACTTGGATATGGACTGGCCAAGGGGACAGAAACGCTGAAGGTTTGATTGCTATTAATTCCAGAGGCTGTGAACATTTCCTCTCATTTACTGCTAGCAATTATCCAAGATGAGTATCCAGCAAGCAAGCCAATTTGAGAAAAACTGTATGAAATCTCCCAGACAAATACCATTATAAGGAAAACAAATAAGTGTTGTGGTGGCGCAGTGGTTAGAATGAAGTATTGCAGGTTAATTCACTGCTTACTCCAGTAGTTCGATTCCAAGCAGCTCAAGGTTGACTTAGTCTTCTATCCTTCTGAGGTCAGTAAAATGAGGACTCAACTTGTAGCGGGCAATATGCTGGCTCTGTAAACTGCTTAGAAAAGTCTATAAAGCACTATGAAGCAGTATATAAGTCTAAGTGCTATTGCTATTAAAATATATCTTCTTTGCATGAGATGTTCAGTGCTTAGAAAAAAATTACAAATGCCATCACTCTGCTAAACAAATAATTCCCTCAACACTGTCCAACTATTTATATAATGTCTGCACTACTATTACTATTAACCTTCTCATCACTCCTTACCACCCATCCCCTCCCACGTGACTGTATGTAATACTTTGTCGCTTGTATCCTTATGATCTATATTGACTGTTTCCTAGTATGAATTGATTGCTTATTGTACCCTATGACTATTATTAAGTGTTGTACTTTATGATTCTTGACGATTGTATCTTTTCTTTTTATGTACACTGAGAGCATTTGCACCAAGACAAATTCCTTGTGTGTCCAATCACACTTGGCCAATAAAGAATTCTATTCTATTCTATTCTAATCCCTAGACTCTAATGACATGAATATTAAAATCTGATATTGGGGATAATCATTAGAACTAGACATTAATTATCATTTATTTACTTATGTAAAATATCTATATAATGGCTCATCTTACGCAACCAGCAGCAATAAAAGCAATGCAAACCTTGAACCCCACACAGAGAACTCCCAGAGACTCCCAACTGTCACTCAGTCACAAAAAAATTATTTCTGAGCTCTAGGCTCACACTCTCCTAATGCTTGTGGGAAAAGCCATGTATTTTTGGAAGGCTAGCAGAGTAGAGTGTGTCAAGAGGGAGAGTTTTCAAAGGACAAGGAGAGCCACCTAACCCTTTTACTGTAACAACATTATTGGTTTAACTTTAAAATGTTGACAAACTGCATAATTTTGTGCAAGCCTAGATTTGCACATGTATCACCTCTCTTTTGGAAGTTATACTGATTACTTATTTACTTTCAGATCCAATTCTAGGTCCTGGTAGTCACTTTTAAAGCCCTCCAGATATATCTTGGGATCAGGTTATTTGATGGGGCCATCATTTTTCATTTACATCTACCCAATAAGCCAGAGTGGGAAAGAGGACATGCTCTGGTTCCCTTTCTTCATTCATCTAGTGAAATCACGAAAGGCCTTCTCTGTGGTGGCTCCCTCCCTGTGGAACATCATCCCTGCAGAGATAAGATTGGCATCCACCTTGATACTCTTTTCAAAAGCACTAAATATATGATTTTGCTAGCAGGGTGGGGACACAGGCTGTTGTGGAGTCCATCAAGTGATCGGTTTGATTGTTATTGCCAGGGTGATGGGCATTTATGGGGTTTTGTATTTGGAGTTTTGTTTTTGTAAGCTGCCCTGGGGTCACCTTAGGTCAATTGGTGGCCTTATAAATTTTCTTAATAAATAAACAAATTTGAAGGACTGGGATGCACCCCCCTGATATGCTGAGATTTGGTACTTTCCAGTACATCATCTTAGGAATAATACCCCCCCCCCCAATGTATGTGTGCATGCATGCATGCATGCATGCAAACACATACACACAAACACACGCATACATACATATAGAATTTTCTCCCTTCTTTTTTGCACTTTTTTCTTACATTCCTCGTATGTAAATGAATTGTTAAACCTTTCTTTCTGACATATTTGTGAAAGAATGCATGTTTACATTCTCTGCATTCTTGTTTTGATAAATTCATCACTTGACAGGTAGAAAGAAACCTAAAAGACAAAAAAAAATATCCCTCTAAAACTATGTTCAAACAATCAGCCTCTCTTGGTATGTTCCATTCTCCTGCTAAAGATTTACTGGTATCATTTCCAGCCACAGCATGTCCAGAGTTTCACTGCCAGCTTGGCAGGACATCAGATATCCCCAGGTCCTACTTGTGAGCAGAAAATATTTTCTGATTCACAGCCTAATGGGAACACAGAGAAGGTGGCTTTCAGCCAGCCACATATGTCACCACTTTGGAACTGCTTTCTCCCAGGCCTCATTGAACAGCCTTCCATCTGCTAGGTTGGGAAACAGACTTGATAGAGCCCCCTGTGAGGGTCCCACTTGTCCTTATGACTCATGAGTGGTTGAAACAATTGGGTGTGATCCTGTAATGCCTCAAACATTATATGGATCTCGGCAGGAAACTGGTGATGCTTCTGCCTGCAAATTTTCTAAGATACCCAGATGAATCCTTCTCACCCTTTTAACTTGCAGACAGGAGGGCTGCTTTAACCTCTCAAGGAACAATGTTTTGTGCAGTGAGCTATAGAGTGTGGCAGCAGATAATAGGGGCTCTCCAACAAAACAGGTAACCCTGCTGTCTCAACAATATTGTCCCATTGTTTTTATGAGATTATTTATTTTAATGTGCTAATGTCTCTTTTACTATGCACTGTTGATTATTTATTGCCTGGACATTTTACCCCTTGTGGGTTATTTTAAATGGCTTTAGTTATAATGGAGCATTCATTCATTCATTTGTTCCACCTTACTTAAAAAAAATTTACTCAATTGGAGTCTAACTATTGTATTGAAGCAATGTCTTCCTTACTGTGCTTCATGCTGGACAGCTCCTCGGCTAACCTGAATTATTTCCATTTCGGTGAAACAAATATGAGTCACAAAATAGGCATGAACATGGAACCACCTCTGTTTGGCATTCAATTAGCGATGCTTGTTTTGTTTTTTTATTGATTATGGATATTAAAGAACAAAAATAAGAATCTGGCTAATTTGATTTTTTCTGGTAGCTAATGATCTGGACAAATCTACTTAAGGAATGGGTGGAGCTTATGTTTTTGGCCAATGTTCTTGCTGGGAGTTTTAAAAGAAATCAAATCGGATTTAGAAATCAATCTAATAACCAAGGGGAATAAATCTTTTATCTCCTACAATGAAGTCTGTGCTGTTCAACCAAATGGCTCTTTTGAAATCTGGCTTCTTTATCACCTGCAGTTCTCTCTAGGAAGACCCTGGACTTTAAAATTGAAGCTTTATTGGCCAAGACTGCAGCACATCGCTAATTACATTGTTATCTTTATATAGGTTTTATTTGAACATATTGATACACATAGATGCTGTCTATAAATAGTCTGGTGTTTTTCAGCCTCAGGAACCTTTAAGATATATGAACTTCAACTCCCAGAATTCCCCAACCACTAAATTGGGGAATTTGGGGTGTTGAAGTTCCCACGTCTTAAAATTCCTGAGGTTGAGAAACACTAATATAGCCCTATGAAGATGAGGGATAATAACATTCAAGTTAAATGTCAGTCTTTCCAAGTTATTTTTGGTTGTAGAGGGAAGAGGGAATGACCTTGCGGAATAGGAAGAAAACCTGCTACCAAGAAAATGGTCTGATAAAAGAGGCCTGAGTCCAGAGCCAGAGTGTAGTGTGAGTAAACACCTCAGACAAGCCTAGTTCTCATTAAGAAAACACCTCAGACAAGCCTAGTTCTCATTAAGGTAAAGGGATGGGAGAATTCCAAGATTTTATTACTACAGTTTTAGAACAGGGGTGTCAAAATCAATTTCACTGAGGGTCGCATCAAAGTCTTGTTTGACCCCAGGGGTCAGAGTGGATGTGGCCAGGATAGGTGTGGCTAGCCTGACATCATTCTTGTCAGAGGCACCTGTGGTGGCCCACATGCTCTGCCAGCGAAAATGGGCTCCTGAGCTCTATTTTTAGCTGGAACAGCTTCCTGCAACCATCTTCTGGCAAAAATGGAGCTCAGGATGGCTTCAGGCAGCCCTCACAAGCTCCGTTTTCAGCTGTGATGGCCTCCTGCAACTCTGCCAGCAAAAATAGAGCTCAGGACAGCCATCTATGGTCCTCACAAGGTCCATTTTTGGTTTGTAATGGCCTCCTGCAACCCTCTGCCAGCAAAAACGGAACTCGGAAGGGCCACATGTGGCCCTCTCGAGCTCCATTTTTGCTGGCAGAGGCACCACGGGCCAGTCCTTCAGTGTTTCCAGAGTGGCTCCTTGGGCCAGATCTAAGCACCCAGCAAGCTGGATCTGGCCCTTGGGCTTTGAGCTTGACACCCCTGCTTTAGAATAATGACCCATGTGAATTTAGTTTTGAGTCTAATCTATCTTGAAGACCTGTTATTAGTAGGCATTGTAAATAAACAAGTTTCCTGAAGAGAATCTGGATATTGACTTTCTTTTTGCCAGAAGCAACTCCTGAGCTGCCTTTAGATGAGCTACCATACATTCTTTTAAACATATAAGTGGATCAGTCTATTTTTAATCCATGGCAGTATCAACACTCATGGGTTCCAGAAGGCTTTTGGATTTAATGGTGAGGATGGGCTGCCTCAATGAAACAATTGATTGTCTTTATTCATAATTAGTTGTTACCGATTTGTTGGCTTGACAATAACTTTAAATTATCTAGGGAATCAAGAATTGAGTGGAATACAAAAGTTTGACTGAAGGTTTCTCAATAAAAAACTCACACAGGACATATTTATTTATGTATTTAATGTAATTTATATGCTTCCCTTCTCACTATTAAGCAACTTGATATTGCATTATTGTCATGCATTTCTTTCCATCAAATATATATTTTTGTGTTTGAATAGCAATATTATTATATATCTCTGAACTGAAAATATGAATTTTAAGGTGTCTGTTTCTCTCTATCTCGCTTTCTAGCCTTCTCTCTCTCTCTGTGTGTATGTGTATTCACATGTATGTGTATCAATGGTGGGATTTAATTTTTTTACTACTGGTTCTGTGGGAGTGGCTTGGTGGGCGTGGCCTGTAAAATGTCCAGTCTGAACTACCCAAAATTTCCGCTACTGATTTTCCAGAACTGATCAGGACCTGCTGAATACCACCTTTGATGTGTATGTGAACAAACACACATACACATACACACAGAGAGAGACACATTGTCAACCCTGAAACTGACCTGGCTGTGATCATTTTGGGACTTCAGTACTGCCACAACTGGAGCCAGGGGAAAGAGAGGGGGAACTAGAGATAATTGGGGTGCCAAAATAAAATACTTTCTCCTGGGAACCAAGAACATCCCCACCCAGGTGTCCAGAAGGAAAAGACTGGAATCTTCTTGCAACTGAACTATATCCTGATTGGACCATGTGACTGATTGTTTGGAGAAAGTGAAATAACTTTTACTTTTAATTAGATGAAAACCACGAGAACAAAAAGAATTTATACAAAATATGGAAAAAGAACTGACTTTAAAAAAAAAAGGGAGGAAACTTCATCACAAAATTTATGGGATACCATGAAGATCTATGCCAGAGGTCTGATTATAAACTATACGAGAAGAAGCATTAAAAAAAGACAAATGCAACAAATGTTAGAGGAAAATTACAAAAAACTCAAGAAAGAGCTACAAAAATATCCACAAAAGAAGAATATTAAAAGTCAATAGAAATAGTTAAACACAAAATGGGGTTGATAGAAAAAGAGGAACTAGCTCAAAAAATTAAGAGAGCTAAACAGAACTTCTTTGAAGATGCAAACAAACTAGGCAAATGGTTGGCATATAAACTGAAAAAGGAGGAAGAAATGAAAAAGATCATAAAATTAATAGATGATCATGGAACGGTTTGTAATGGAAATGAAGAAAAAAAAAAAGAAATAGTACAAAAGTATTATGAGAAACTATATGATCAAGAGAATATTGAAGAAGAAAAAGTTAAACAATAACGGCAAAAGTTAAGAGTTACCCAAAATACCTGAGGGTATTAAGATAATGTTAGAAGGGAAAATAACAATGATGGAACTGACTGAGATGATAAATTGACAAAATACTGGAAAGGCTCTGGGCCCAGATGGGCTACCAGTAGAATTCTACAAGATTTTACAGGAAGCTTGTTACAATGCTTGAAGTAATGAATGAGGTTTTGTCAAAAACTAAAATACCTAATTCATGGACAGAGACCTATATTACTCTTATACCAAAAGAGGATACCAACCTGCAGCAAATAAAAAATTACAGACCTATATCCCTGCTAAATGCAGACTATAAAATATTTGCCTCAAAAATGGCAGGAAGACTTAAAAGATATTTGAATTACTTTATACACACTGATCAAAATGGATTTCTGCCTAAGAGACAAATTAAAGACAACATGAGAATAATCTTGAATACATTGGAATATTATGAAACATATTCAGAGAAGCAAATGGCCTTGGTATTTTTAGATGCACAAAAGGCCTTCGACAATGTAAATTGGCAATTTATGTTATTGCAAATGAAAGTGATGGACTTTGGAGAAAGATTCATTAACGCAGTTGAGAAAATCTATTATAAACAATCTGCAAAAGTAATGATAAACGGAGATTTGGCAGATAATATTAACACATCAAGGCTGACTCAGCCTTCCATCATCTCGGGGTAGGTAAATTGAAGACCCAAGATTGTTGGGGGCAATAAGCTGACTTTGTAAAAATGCCATTTGGAGGGGCCAAAAGCCCTAGTAATAAGCAGGCATATACAATGGAATGAAGGCTATTGCCGAGCACTTAGCATGGTGCTCCATAGACTGTAAGCCGTCCTGAGTCTCCGGAGAAGGGCGGCATATAAATGTTGAAAAAAAAAAACATTAAAAAAGAAACTAGATAAGGATGTCCTCTATCATCACTGCTATTTGTACTGATTTTAATATCTCCACAGTCAGGGATAATAGAGAAATAAAAAGAACGAAAATAAAAAAGAGGAATATAAATTACAATCATCTGCAGATGATCTGATCTTCATATTGGAGGAATCATTGGAAACAGCACCCAAATTGATAGAAAAGATTGAAGAATATGGACAGGTGGCAAGATTAAAAATAAATAAAGATAAAACTACGATTTTAGTTAAGAATATGATCGAAGACAAAGAAAGAATTGACAGACAGGCTGAATATCTAGATCACAAACAAGGTAAAATATTTAGGAATACAATTGACAGCAAGATGTGGAACATTAAAGGAAGATAATTATTATAAATTAAAACAACAGATTGCGACAGATTTGAAAAAGTGGGAAAATTTACAACTATCTCTAATAGGGAGAATATTTACAATCGAAATGAACATGCTACCAATATTTGTTTCAGACAATTCTAATTAAATTAGGGAAAGAATACTTAGAGGACCTAACTAAGATAATATTGAAATATATATGGCAGAGAAAGAAGGCAAGAATTAAATTAAAAGTATTACAGGATGCTAGAATAAGAAGAGGCTTTGGTCTACCCAACTGGGAATTATACTACCAGGCGGTAACATTGATGTGGGTGAAAAAATGGATTGTACTGAGGAACACTAGATTGTTAACTTTGGAAGGTCATGATTTGCAATTGGGGTGGCATGCATTTTTATGGTATAAAGAAAGTAAAGCACATGGGTATTTTAGGAGGCATTACATTCAAGATGCTTTATTGTCAACATGGGAGAAACAACATTATATGAAAATACCAGTCTGGTTATCAACTAGAGGCATTTGCGTATCTAGTTGTTTTTAAAATAGAACATATAGTTAGATATAGTGAAATATTAAATGAATGGGGTGAGCTCAAAACAATTAAAAATTATGTGCATGCTTACTTGGAGTGAAATTAGAAGAAGAACAAGTTAAAGAAACAATGATTGCTTGGGGGAAAATTTTGGAGAAAAATTTTGAATATGGGATAGATTTAGAAAAATGGCAGAAACTATGGATTTGAAACTATAAATTGACTACATTGACAGCATATAAGAGAAGTTGTATAAGATGTTTTACAGGTGGCATCTACCCACAGCAAGAATAGCAAGGATGTTCAAGGATAAATCCGTGAAATGTTGGAAATGTCATCAGATACCTTGATCCTATTACCATACATGGTGGACGTGCATGGAAGCCAAAAGATACTGGACTAAAATTCATACATAGTTGGAAAAAAATGACAAAACAGCACATAAATTTGAAACCAGAGATATTTTTATTGGGTATCTTACCCAAAGGATATAATAGAGAATTGACATGTTTGATTATTAATGTTTTAACTGCAGCTAGAATTGTATTTTCTCAAAACTGGAAAAATGAAAAAAATCCTGAAAGAGGAGGAGGTGATTAAGATGGAATGGAATGTGCAAAGATTCATAGATTAACCCTGGCAATTGGAGAGCAAGAAGAAAAAGAATATTATAAAATATGAGATTTATTTTATCAATGGCTAGATAGAAAAATGGGAAATGAAATATATTATAATATAAATATAATACAGTAGCAAATATAATACAATAGTAATGATATGTTATAATTGATTAATATGAAATGAATTATAATATGACATAGAATTAATTAAAACTGAGATTTGCTCTAAAAGGATAATGTGAACTTGTAATCAAAGTCTAATGATGATGTAATAATAACATAACTTGACATGGAATGTTGATTAATATAAACTGAATATAAATCTAAATCTAAGAGAGAAAGAATATAGATATTATGCACAAGAAATACTGTATGTACCAATTGACATACCGTAGAATTGAAAGAAGGTTTTATTTGTTGTTTTTTGTTTATATTTGTTTATGTTTGTTGTCAAAAAAAAAAAAACTTTTTTACAAAAAAGAAAAGAAAACCATGGGAACATTCAGAGTCAATTTTCACCATCTTGTTTCAATGTGACATATCCAATAAATTTATTATTCGAGGAATCCAATTGCCTCAGAGTTTTGATTGCTATGGATGTATTACCTGGAACCTTGTCACAGAATAAAGAATATATATTTTTATTAAAACTACAAACATAAACCTTGCAATTGAGCAGTATCCATAGAATAAATGCTTCTCAAATCATCAGTTGGCCAGAAAAGCATGAAACAGGCCAATTTGCCTAAAGATGCAACCAAATCTTTTTATTCTTTCTTTTGATTGGTTTTCCCATTTAAAATAGATTCATTTACTACAGAAGATCATTTGCATTAAAACAAGGCATATGGCACACGTGGAAAGAATAAGTATAATTATTACTATTATTTTCATGATAGCATCATTTTCATTGCTACTTGTTATGTTAATTTGAATTGGGCTATGAATGCAATATAATACATATTAGTAGAGTGAGAACAATGGCCAAGCACCCTGTAAACTGCTAGGAAACTTAATCTCTGAAACAAGATCATCTCTGCAGGGTATTTCTGGTGAGGGGCATCCCCCTTCCAATTCATGTCTCTGTCCCACCTTGATAGACCTTCTTTTATTCAGAAAGAGGAAGAAAATGATTATACCCATAATCCTTATTTTTGCTTCCTGAAAGTAGTATTGTTCCTTATTCTTTCTGTATGGAAAAAAGTATTTTTCCAGGAAGGCAGGTATTTTTTCAAGGAAGGAAGAAGTTCATAGAAAGGAAATTGGATGGGAATAGAGAAAAGCTTGATGTGAAAACTATCTGAATCCTGTTTGATTTGTAGACTGAAGATTTATGATCCCTGCTGCACCTTTCTGGGATGCAAAGAGAATAGGCTTCCTTCACAGATTCTTCCAATATACTTGTGAGTGACATAATAGTTAAAATGCAGCATTGCAGGCTAACACTGCTCACAATTGCCAGGGGTTCAATTCCTTTGATCCAAGTAACAACCTCCTTCAAAGAAGACTCTGAGGCTAGCAATTCCTCAAAATTTCATTTTATTAGAGATATCTTATTGACACATCTGGGAAACCCAAATCTGAAAGTTCCGAGTTTCCCCTCCACCAAAAAGAAAGCCAAAATCCAATCCCTGTACCCAGAGGGATCACCTGGTCCAATCACATTGTCATCCCTACTGGAGACTACCCCCAGTCACTCCTCTCCAAGTGCAGAGTAAATACCCTTGACTCCCAGAGAAAGGAATATTGTTGTAGCTAATCTTCCACTGCTCCTTGCAACCCCCCCTCCCAATTTCCCAGGCACTAACTGTGGCAGCGTTGAAGCTCCAAAAGAAAAAAAATGGCTTCCGAGGCTGACACCCAGATTGTTTGGGGCAATATGCTGATTCTGTAAATTGCTTAGAGAGGGGCTGTAAAGCACTATGAAGTGGTATATAAATATAAGTGCTATAGCTATTGCTAATCTTTTACTGTATTATTAAAAGATTGTCCAAAGATTTCTAGTACACAGATACTACCATAATGTGACCCAGATACTTGGTTCATTTTTCATAATATGTTACTGAGGTACAAAAGGTGCTAAGTTGCTATTTAATGTGGTGATGGACTGGATCAGGACTGTTAAGTTTGCTAGATGTGTTAGGTTCGATTTGTTCTTTGCAATCTTTTCACTAAACAAAATCCTCCTACATCCCTGTTTCCCTGGGATAGTTAACCTGGACTTAGCCTTAACAGCTTTCTTTCTTCTTCTTATTTTTTCTTTAAAAGCTTATTCTCAATCATGTCCTATCTATTGTTACTTTTGCTCTGTCAGTTTTTATTCTCTCCATGATCTGGGTTTTATTTATTTTTTATTTATTTTTGCTCTTTATGTTGTTTTGCTCTTTTGTTGGACTGTTGTATTTTTAATTTATTATTTTTATATGGTGAGCTGCCCAGAGAATGTCTTGTTATTTGGTTTATGAATAATGTAAATAAATAGACAAGTAAAGAAACAGCAAAGAATTCAGGAAATCTCAACCTAGCATGTTGTACAAGGCAAGGAGACCATTATTTCTTTCAATCTGTCATTTAGATATGAATGCTGCTGACATTTAAATTTTCAGAGGTAATCCTTGGGGATCCCTCTTGAAGGGGATGATGCAGAGAAATTGTATCTCTTGCACAGTTTTTGTTTTAAGAATAAAATTTTTGATGATGAATTGCCCAGGTGATGTTCCATTGAGCAACATATTTTCCAGTGGCTAGAATTGAAAAGTTATTGACTTCACACTTCCCTGCACTGTGAAATCAACCACTTTTTAAGTGCATTTTGGAGACTTGCATAAAGAAAAGTGGCAATGAAAGTTGCTCTCCTTGCCAGTATCAAGGTGTCTTTGATCACTGCAATAGGACAAAGGATTAGGTAATACCTTGGACAGCATCATATTTTATGCTTGAAGCAGTACGTTAATGAGACAGCTTAAGAAAAATGACAGAATTCTCAGCACCAATGTGCCTACCATCCCTGTCGTTTTGCTTCGTTTATTTTTTTTATTTTTCTTATATGTATCCATGTATTCTTGTGTGTGTGTGTGTGTGTGTGAGAGAGAGAGAGAGAGAGAGAGAGGGAGGGAGGGAGGGAGGGAGAGAGAGAGACTGAATGTTATTAATGATTCTGCTTTGTTGGGTTGCATATTATATTTCTGAAATTTAGTTTCTGAGGAAGTCCAGCAGGCAGGGGGGAAGACTTCCCCTTGAGCTAGACATGACGTTCAAGCCTATGAGTCTTATTCGAGGGAGGCAAGTTCATCTCCAAGCCAAAAATAGCAAATGGGCAACCCAAACAGCTACCTCAAACCTAACAGCTGAAAAAGAGTTTATGTTCCTCCCTTACACATGTACACATGAACACACATACACACCATGCTTGCAGTCTTTGCATTAGGACTGAATTAGCATCCAAATTATCCATTCTAATCTTAGTGTTAGAGCATCAAACAATAGAATTTTATTTTGGCCAGGAAAGACCTTGGTGGTGCGGGCTGTTAATCATCTAGCACTTAGTGCAAGCTGCCTGCAATTAGTGCAGGCTCGAATCCCACCAAGCTCAAGGTTGACTCAGCCTTCCATCCTCTCGGGGTGGGTAAATTGAGGACCCAAGATTGTTGGGGGCAATAAGCTGACTTTGTAAAAATGCCGCTTGGGGGGGCCAAAAACCCTAGTAATAAGCAGGCATATACAATGGAATGAAGGCTATTGCCGAGCACTTAGCATGGTGCTCCACAGACTGTAAGCTGCCCTGAGTCTCCGGAGAAGGGTGGCATATAAATGTAAATAAAAATAAGATAAGATAAGATAAGATAAGATAAGATAAGATAAGATAAGATAAAATAAAATAAAATAAAATAAAAAAATAAAATAAAATAAAATACACTGTGTGCTTGCTCATATTATTATTTATTTATTTTTATCCCACCTTTATATTGTTTTTGTAAGTAACTTAAGGTGGCATGCATATTATTATTATAATATTATACTATTAGTCCTTCCTCTTGCTTTCCTCACAACAATCCTATGGGGTGGATTGGAGAGAGAGGGAGGGAGGGAGGGAGAGGGAGGGAGGAAAAAAAAAGAGAGAGAGAGATTGGCCCAAAGACAACCAGCCATGCATAAGATGAGATTGAATTTCAGAATCTCCTACTGGTAGTAATTAGCCCAAAGTCTCAGCCAGCTTTCATGCATAAGGTGGGATTAGAACTCACAGGTTTTTCGATGACTGACCCAAAAACATCAGTCGGCCTTCATGCATAAGGCAAGATTAGAACTTACCCAGTTTCCCAGGTTCAGGTGAAGTTTGGTACCAGAGTTTCCCAATCTTTCCAGATTTTGGACTGGCGGTAACGGGAGAGGGGATGGTTCCACCTGAGCAGTGAGCAAGTGTGCAGATGTGGGATATGTGCATGCACTTTCCCGCCATTTCTCTAACCCAGTTCCAAACCTTACAAGAACCGGTAACAGGCCATGGCCTTGCATTAACTCAAAGCCAGCAAATACTTGAATGTGCATATACACAAGAGTTCACACAAAGCCTCTCAAATTATTGATAAATCATCATCTCTGATGCTAATGTGGTACTTTTCTTCTCAGATTGTTATTTCTGAGAAGGAGAAATAACAATCTGTTGCCCCTATTTGAAGGGTGTGAAGGAAGAAAAAGTGCCCAAGGGGATAGAGAAAGGAAGACATGCAGAACACCATTTCCTAAAATGAAGTCTATATTTTATTCTTCTCAGTGAAAAAAATGTTAACATTTGTCAATTCTTTTACATGACTAATGCATAAAATAATGATCTGATAATGTCTCCTGACATTGGATTTGTAGTTGCCTTCATATTCTGGAACTTCCAATAAAGAAAGTTAATATAATTCTAAAGGAAGCAAAGGTTAACAAGATAAAAATGAACTTATGCTAAAAGAAGATGTGAAAGGGGAGGGGGAAAAATCCACCTTTCCTGATACATGCAACAGAACTATGAGCACTAATTTAAGTTATTATAGAGGATCAGTGGATTCGGAGATTGGAAAATAATGCTCCCATCAAGCTACTAATGATGATATACAAGAGTTAAAATGAAATCTTCCCTAACTGACCGTGGGCTGAATGATGTTTGAAAGTTGATGACAAATTAATAGGTTCCAGGATGCCTTGCCAGAGGCACTTTTTTCCTGCAGGGAAGTCCTTAATTAACTGCCAAATTGCCCATAGCTTGACTCCTGTTGACCACTTTTGCTAATTATTTACCGAGAAACTGTAACTGTTCTACTTTTATTTGAGCTATTTGACAAAGTTATCTGCTGTTTTAAAACTTCTCTTTAGTTCCTTCCATGAAAAGATCTTGCACAATCATATATTTTGTGCACACTATGCTTATTATTAAAGTATATTATTTTGCTTTTCCTACCCTTATTAATTAAACTGTCAAATTTTAAAATTTCCTTGTCAAAATTTGAACCACAAACTCATTAAGGCAAATTCCTATAATTTTTTCCCTGTTATTTTGTAGATAATTTTATCCAAGGACATTTGGGGATGGGCATTTCAAAATTTGTAAAATGAAACATTCAGACTTGATCTCTTCTGAACACTTGTATGTAAAATCACTGCACATTCAAAAGGAGTGACCTTGAATCAGGGCAGTGTGCATATTCTATTTGTTTATCTGCCTGCCTGCCTGCCTGCCTGCCTATCTAACATTTACCATTATCTATTTAACTATTAAACCTATATGTCATCTTCAGTATCTCCTGGTTTACAATGACTGTGGGTGACTTTCAGAATAATAATAAAAAAGTTAAAAAGATAATGCAGTACACTCAAAGTTAGGAAAAATAAATATGAAGTTTAAAAACTAAGAGGGCAGGTAACATGTCTGGAGAGATTTTCTCTCTAACCTCATCAGCCAACCCCAGCCTAGAACACCCGTAGCAGAGCCTGGAGCCAACTTTTTAGCTCTGGGCAGTCAGGAGTGTAGGAGTTGACCTCACTTCCAACAGGAGAATATTCCAGAGGGCAGTGGAAAGACAGGATCAAAAGTAGGCCTTTTTTTGCTAGATGAAGTGGGACAAGTTAGTATCATTAGAGATGACTCCTTAGATATATATACACAGCAATGCTATTGACTGGATAATGTTATATTAAAAAATCTGGGGTTTTTTGTACTTTCTCAAAAAAAATGTTATCATTTTCTACCTTCTTCTTACTCAAGATATTCATCATTCACATTTCTCTTGGAGGTGCTATTGATGTAACTGAATTGTTGGAAGTACTACTAGTGCTAATATCCTTTTCTGTTACAATTTGAGCATCTACTCACTTTATGGGAGGAGTTCCTTCATCTGTCTCCCCACAGAACATAATAATATCCTGGTGGTGGTGGTGGTGTCCTTGGCTGGTATGGCCCTGCCGGGGGTGGAGATGGTGATGATGGCCCGAAGACCTTGCCGGCGGCAACGATGTTGACGTCGTTGTCGGTGGCCTGGCCTGGTTCCGTCTGGCCCAGCGGCGGGGGTGCCTGATGTGAGGACAACGCCGGCCCTGGTTCTAAGATCAGAACTCCATTGTTGGCGACATTATCAACTGGAGTGAAAGTGTTGCCTCCCCAATCTTGTTTTTATCAACGTTGGTGACGATGTCGAGGACAGGGGTTATTTGTTAACCGGGATATCTGGAAGGGTCAGCCTCGAACTGGCCCCTCTCCTCTTCAACCTCGACTTCAGTTATTAACAACTGCATCTGCTGGACGCTGTGTGGCCGGCCCAATTGTATACTCAGCGGCGGACTTGAGGGCACTCAGGAATGTCCCCCTTTCCTTGAGGCAGCCCCCCGACCTTTCTGTGGCATACCTCAATGACGGACCTTGGAATCCGGAGTGGTGGCACATTCAAGGGAAATGCGCCCAATTACGTTTATTTATTTCCAAATTCTTAAAGGGATTAGGGAGAGTGGTCAGACAGGGTTTGGGGGACAACCCTTCTGGAAAAAAGGCCAGACTGGAGTTCATGCGCGGTCGGGGGTTGTGGGACCGGGGATGGTCAGATCGAGGATGGGGGTTTTTTCTAGTGAGGAGGAGTAAAGGGCCATCTCTAAGATCAGTGGGAGAGGCAGGTATGGTGTCAACAGGGGGCCTTATCAACTTATGGGAGCTCGCCCCCGCTGTTTACAAGCGGTGGTGTGCTCCGGCCCCCAGGTCATGTCTTGCTCCCTGAGTTGTTCGAATGATCGGGCCCCGGGCCTCCGGCTGATGTTATGCAATGCCAGGTCCCTAGTGAATAAAGCCCCCCTTGTTTACGATCTTGTCACGGAGGGGTGTGTGGACCTAGATGGCATTACCGAAACCTGGCTGGGACAAGAGGGGGGTGTCCCTCTGGTAGAGATGTGCCCAGCCAGGTTTCGGGTCTTTCATTGGCTGAGGGCCCAGGGGAGAGGTGGGGGGGTTGCAGTAATTATTTGGGAGAATCTGGATCCTAGAGAATCCACTGTTCCTCAGATGACAGGATGTGAGTCCCATTTTGTAAAGTGTGGTTCCGGGGTTCAGATGGGCCTACTGATCACATACCTGGCTCCCTGCTATGTGACATCAGCTCTGCCTAAGCTCCTCGAGGTCATAGCCGGCCTAGCGGTTGAGACCCCCAGGCTGATGGTCATGGGGGATTTCAACCTGCCTTCAGCTGGTGGGGCCTCGGGGATTGCTCAGGAGTTCTTGACTTCCATGACAGCCTTGGGCCTGACCCAATTAATTAGGGAACCCACTCACATTGGGGGTCACATCCTGGATCTGGTTTTTGTCTCTGGACAGTGGCAGGATGATCTTGGTGTTGGGGACATTTTTGTTGAGCCCTTGTCATGGTCAGATCATTCGCTCCTTAGGCTGGACTTCCAGGCCGCTCCTCCCCATCACAGGGAGGTGGACCAAATACGTTGGTACCGCCCCAGGCGCCTGATGGATCCAGATAGGTTCCTGATGGAGCTTGGGCCATATCCCAACATTCGAACTCACGACTCGGTGGGGGACCTGGTCACCACCTGGGAAAGGGTGGCAGCTGGGGCCCTGGACCAAATCGTGCCCTTGCGGCCTCTGACCTGGCGCCGCTCTCGCTCGGCCCCCTGGTTTTCCGGGGAGCTGAGGGAGATGAAGCGCCGGAAAAGATGCCTGGAGAGTATTTGGAGGACTACTCGCTCCGGACCCAACCGAACACTTTTACGGTCTTATATCAAGATCTATTTAGTGGCGATAAGGGTGGCAAAGCATTTTTACTTTTCCACCCTTATTGCATCTGCAGGAAACCGCCCGGCCGCCCTGTTTAGAGTGACCCACTCCCTCTTGGAAGGGGGAGCGCGGGAGGACCCCTTGCAGGGACAGGCTGAGGATTTTTCAAAGTTCCTGGTGGATAAAATCGCTCGGATCCGGGATGGGTTGGACTCTGAATGGGCGGCTCTGGGTGGGGGATTGGGGGCGGAACTTGGAACAGTCATTTGGGACAAGTTTGATCCTGTGACCCCCGAAGACGTGGACAGGTTGCTGCAGGGACTGAATGCGACACATGTTTATTGGACCCGTGTCCCTCCTGGCTGGTGTTGGCCACCCGGGAGGTGACACGAGGTTGGTTTCAGGGTATTATTAACGCTTCCTTGAGTGAGGGATATCTACCCCCTGCCTTGAAAGAGGCGGTGGTGAGACCCCTCCTCAAGAAACCGTCCCTGGACCCAACTCTGTTATCTGATTATCGTCCCATCTCCAACCTTCGTTTTATGGCAAAGGTTGTTGAGAGTGTGGTGGCACAACAGTTTTCCCAGCACCTGGATGAAGCTGTCTATTTGGATCCACGCCAATCGGGCTTCAGGCCTGGGCACAGCACAGAGACGGCATTGGTCGCATTGGTGGATGATCTCTGGAGGGCCCGTGACAGAGGTTATTCCTCTGTCCTGGTCCTCTTAGATCTCTCGGTGGCTTTTGATACTGTCGACCACAGTATCCTATTGCAGCGGCTGGAGGGGTTGGGAGTGGGAGGCACGGTTATGCGGTGGTTCTCCTCCTTCCTCTCTGACCGCTCGCAATTTGTGTTGGCAGGGGGGCAGAGGTCGGCCCCGAGGCCCTTGGTTTGCGGGGTACCTCAGGGGTCGGTGCTCTCACCCCTTCTGTTCAACATTTATATGAAGCCGCTAGGTGAAATCATCCGTGGCTTTGGGGTAGAGTTCCATCAGTACGCTGATGATACTCAGCTGTACATTTCTACCCCGGGCCACCACGATGAAGCCGTCGAAGTGATGACCCGGTGCCTGGAGGCCGTGCAGTGTTGGATGGGACGAAACAGGCTTCAGCTCAACCCATCTAAAACTGAGTGGCTGTGCTTCCAGCACCCCGGTACAGCCAGCTGGTTCCATCGCTGGCTGTGGGGGGGGGGAATTCTTGCCCCCACAGAGAGGGCCCTCAATCTGCGTGTCCTTCTGGATGTGCGGCTGTCATTGGAAGACTATGTGGTGGCCGTCGCCAGGGGGGCTTTTGGCCAGGTCCATAGGATCTACCAGTTGCGGCCCTTTCTGGATCGGGAAGCACTTCGTCCTGGTAACCTCCTGCCTAGACTATGCCAATGCTCTCTACATGGGGCTGCCTTTGAAGAGCATCTGGAGCCTCCAGCTGGTGCAGAATGCGGCTGTGCGGGTGGTGTTGGGAGCTCCTCGGGGCTCTCATGTTATGCCACTTCTGCGTGAGCTGCATTGGCTCCCGGTGGCCCTCCGGGTGCGCTTCAAGGTCTTGGTTACCATCTTTAAAGCGCTCCATGGCTTGGGACCAGGATATTTGCGAAACCGCCTCCTGCCATTATCGGCCTCCCGCCGACCGATACGCTCCCATAGAGTCAGCCTCCTCAGGGTGCCGCCGGCTGGATGGCTGGCGACCCCGAGGATGTGGGCCTTCTCATTGGGGGCACCCTCTCTCTGGAACGAATTACCCCCAGAGATGAGGACCATCCCTGATCTCCTGACCTTCCGCTGTGCGTTGAAAACTCATTTATTTCAGCAAGCCGGTCTGGCCTAGGGATTTTTAAATTTTTTAATCTGGTTTTAACTTTCTTAATTCCCTTATTTTTAATCTTTTGAAAAGGCCAATGTATTTAATTCTTTTAATTTTTAAATATTGCATATGTGTTTTATATGTGTATTTTATCCTGACTGTTCACCACCCCGAGTCCCTTAAGGAGAGGGGGGCGGTATATAAATTTAAATAAATAATAAATAAATAAATATCCTAACACTAATGAGAAAAAGTACACAATATTTATAGTGATTGATGACATAGTGCATAACACAATAATAGACATTTAAGACTAATATATACATAAATAACAGAAAATGTAGTAAACATCAATTATCTACTGGTAGTTTGCTTTGCTTTGTTTTTACTGTATAGAAGTTAAGGCTCAGTTTTAGATAGGGCAAATCAGATTAGTGCTAGGAATTGAATTTGGATTTTTCCCCCTATCATAAATAGAAAGGGAGTTGCGTACATTTAAAATATTTTTTTGTCCTGCAGCCCTGTGCTGGAGCTGACCATCTATATGTCATCTTTATGAGCATGATTTGTCCACCAGTGTAATTTAATTCTGTATAATCAGATGAAGAAGCATCAGGGAAGACTAACAATTGGGAAATAAATTCAGCTCTAAATTCACAATATCATAAGAGTGAACACAGAGTACAAAACTTTTGAAGTAATATTTCAAGTTTCGCCAATTATTTCCTTATTTGTGAAATATTCTTTTTTATATAGAACTATCCTATATCACCAGGGATAAAGGCAACATTTATTGACTGCAACTTAACTTAAAGGTCATTTAAATTAAATAAATTAAAATAATGTTTGCTATGAATGTCCAAAGTACTGTAAATGATATTTCTCTTCAGTGAGCATGGAAACTCAGGAAAAGTACTGGTGAAGACTTTTGTTTACGTGATAATTTCCTGCATCTATGCTATTTTTAAGAGATTGTTTGAAGAGAGAGAGAGAGAGAGAAACTACCTTCAACTTAAGCTTTTTAACAAGATGATGTAGATAGAAGGAAAGAGTAAATATTTGTTGCAAGTTTTATCAGTTGAAAATTCACTAAAATTTGAAATTTGTATGGTTTTATTACACTAGCTTCCAAAATAGATATATTTCTGTTCTCCATATATACCAAAAAATATCATACACTAGTATTAAAGTAAAATGAGTTTTAAATCAGCAGTGTACAATTAGATTAAATAGATTTTCTGACATATTTATAAATTGCCCCCTACCAAAATAAGTGATTAAGTTAAACTGCTATTTTCTTTGTTGCAACTTCTTCAGGCAAGCAATGAAAGTATAGTAAATATCTTATGTGTTGATCACCAAGAATTAGTGAGACCAATTATTGGAAATTCTGTTCCAATAACATAAAGGAATAAATAATCAGAAGACTGAAAATGGTAAATTAAGAGAAACAAAATGTTTCTTCACACAAAAACCCAGCAATATTTATTCACCAGATTTATTATATTACATATTTTTTATAGTTTAAGGTCAGAGCCACTCCACCCCACCTCAAGATTTTACTTGGCTGAAGAGGGAATTTCAGGTTACCCACAATACTAGTTTGGCTTTATTCAGTTTTGGTTAATTGCTCCCATGATGTGTGTGTGTGTGTGTGTGTAGGGATGGGAAACAGTGGCCTATCACTGGGCTAGTAGACTGGAAGGTTGTCAATTCAATATCCAGGCACCATGTGACAGAGTGAGCTGCAGTTCTTGCCTCAGAAATTTAGCCATTCAAAAGAATGCAATGCAAATAGATAAAAAAGTACCACTTCAGGGGGAAAGTAACAGAATTTTGTGTGCATCGGTGTATAATCAACTGAATGATCATGGAAGTGTCTTCAGATAAGGCTGCTTCCCTAGTCTAAGAAACAGAGATGGGCACTACTTCCTAGACTCAGACATGAATGGACAAGGAAACCCTTTACCTTTACCTGATCTCAGTGAATGTGATTATTTCTCTCACATATATTTTCTTCATCTATCACATTAATAATAACAATTTGATGACAATATTTTGGGAGACTCTGGTGTGCGGCTTGACCCCTTCCTCTCTGTGGCAGCCCCTCAAATATTGGAACACTGCTATATGTCTCCCCTGGTCCTTCTCTTCACTAGACTAGCTATGCCCAGTTCCTGTAACCATTCTTCATATTTTAGTCTTAGTTCCCTATTCATCTTGGTTGCTCTTCTCTGCATTCTTTCTAGAGTCTCAACATCTTTTTATAGTGTGGTGACCAAAACTGGATGCAGTACTCTAGGTGTGGTCTTACTCAGAAGAGAACCTCCAGGAAACTAATGGTTCCTAAAATACCTTTCAAGTTCTTGTAGGACAGCAGCCTCATCCATGTGTCCCATAAGTCATATCTTGATTCAAAAGCCACATAGAAAAATAACTGTGTTTGTAACAATAATATTATGAGCTTATATAAGTTTCATTTATATTTACTCACTGTGAAGTTTCTCTGAAGAGCAGGAAGATCAACAAGATATTGTCAATATTCCATCCAGAGAAGGAACTGGATTATTGAAGGATCTGGCTTTTCTTTGTTATGCACCATACAAGTCCTCATTAATGCTAATCATGTTCAAAGCTGTGCATCGAAGAATAAACCACAGAATGTTGTAATGTGATGCTGTACGTGAGAAAAATACTAGAAGTTTTAATTAGCACTTTAAAAACTTGTTGCCACAAGAACGACTGCATAAATCATGAATACTCTTACTGGGACAATATAAACCAGTGTTTAGTTTAGTTTATTTTTAATTGCACCATTTGGATAACTGAGTAATTTGTCTTGGGCCTTCTGGGATGCAGATGGGAAGAGTCAGATTGGTGCTAAGGGTTCCAAACCTTGGTGGCTGAATTTTCACATATGTTTCAGCTTTGAAAATGTTGGCCAGCTCTGAAGCAAAAGCATGATGAACTTACCAACTCCCCATATGTTAGCAAGGGTTTAATATCAAGACATCAATAACAGCTGAGGACAATGGAGGTTGAAATTCTGGTTTATATTTCTGGAGATAAAGAAAAGTTGGCACCTAGTGTAAGTTTTGAAAGGACAAACATTTGAAAAAAAATCTGTGCCCATTTATTTATATAAGAGCATGTTGAAGAGTTAGGACATTTTCAAATAGCTGGAGACAAGGGATGTAAAGCTGTTATAAGATTCTTTCCATTTTGTGGAATGGTAAATCTTAAAGGCCTCATCCTCACTCTTACCAGCTCTTTGCTAGGGTACAGCTGAGCCTTTAATTCCCTGAAAAAAATCCATTTATATACATGTCATAACAAGAAAACTAATGCTCCACAGCACATTGGAAAGTGGCATTTTTTACCACTGGCAATTGCTATTTTTACGCTTAAACAATTCTCTTTATCCTTCTCTAATGTGCAATGCTGACAAAGTTGGGAATATATGTGTATAATTCCCCCCTCCTTCTTTTAATGACCCAGGATGCAGCAGCAATGCCATTGACTGGCATTTAGAAACTTGGATTACAGATGAAGCCTATGGAGATTCTCAGTCATCCAAGGATTCCCAAAGGTACTTTTTCAAGAGGCAACTGGACTTTCTGGTTTTTCCCTGAAGACATTTCATTTCTCATCTGAGAATCTCCTTCAAGTCAGTTATCCAAGTGGCACAAAATAGAGCTGAAAAAGTTTTTCAGATGAGAAGCGAAATGTCTTCAAACAGAAACCCAAAAGTCTAGTTGCCTCTTGAAATAAGCATCTTTGGAACATTACAAATAAAATATTCACCATTTTCAGACCTGCTTACTTCAGTCAGTTGCCTCTTACCTGTAAAAGTGTTTTTGTGTTTGAATAGCAATATGCCTCTTATAGTCTTTGAGATCCCAGCCCTTCTTAAAATACTGTATGTAGTTTGAGTCTATTGTATATTATAAAAAACATGTAAAGTATTAAAGTGGATAACTATGTCCCCTATTTGATTTCATTTTTTCCCCTATCGACTAAGTCTCTACGTGTGGATGTCTATCACAATAGTTTTACAGTTCTATACATTTCTTGATATATTAAAAATTAACAAATATTAAACGATTTTCTCATGAAAGAAATATATTAAGTATATGATCCACTATGCTTCCAAAAAATAAATGTGAGGAAGGGAGCAAATTAAACATTAATACTTTCCACATGATATTAAACATTCATGAAGCTTTAAAACTGAGGGGTCATATCAGTCTAAAAAAGGAAACCAAGCTTTTATTTTACTCTTGACATTTAAATTGTAAGGTTGGTCTACATACTTCTTTTGACTTGTCTCTGGATCCGCTAATTATCATGCTGTAGATTTCTTTCTATCTTTTCGCACCTGTCACTTGTATTAAGTCTGGGAGTTGAGATTAACTTCCCAGAGTGTCCTTTTATAATTTAAGAATGAAGTTATTTTAAGAGAAAGAATTATTCTGGGTTTATTGGGCTCTTCAATTATGTTTATAAAAGTTGGAGATAGTTTTCCTAAGGTGATGTTGTAAATAACTTGAGCATAGTCTGACTCACATGCTTTGCTCATACCTGGTTATGACCCCCATTATCTTTCTGCTTATAATATATGTTAATACAATCTTGAAAAAAATATGGTAGATGTTGATTAAGCTCCTAGAGTACGAAAGTTGACATTTTATGAACAGTTTTAGGTTTATGAGCTTAGAATACAGCAAAGTGGATTGTTTTAATGGAAAGAAATGTATTTTCCTGATGGAAAGGAATAAATAGCAATAACACTTACACTTATATACCACTTCCCAGAGCTTTATAGCACTCTCTAAGCAGTTTACAGAGTCAGCCTATTAGCCCCAACAATCTGGGTCTTCATTTTACCAACCTCGGAAGGATGGAAGGTTGAGTCAACCTGAGCCTGGTAAGATTTGAACTGCCAAATTGCAGGCAACCAACAGTCACCAGAAGTAGCCTGCAATACTGGACTCTAATCATTGTGCCACCAAGGCTCATTTAAAGATATGTATCCTTTATCAACTGTTGAAGTATCTTTGTGGTCTAAAACTAAGATGATGGAACACTATGTTTCTAGATTTAATAAGAAGATTGAGATCATTAATCTTTTTTATTCCTTCATTTCTTAACTGTAATTTTAACAAATCAGGACTTTTTTTAAGGAATACCTTCTTCAACAGTGTTATCTTGCTATGGATTTTACCATGCCACTCAGAACTTGGCTACATCTAACTTGTGTGCCACACGTTTCTTATTATCATAGGGTTGGAAGAGACCTTGGAAGTCATCTAGTCCAATCTTTTGCCCAAATTCTTATACCCTCCCAGAAAAATAATAGTCCAGTCTTTCCTTGAAAACCTCCAGTGGTTACTTCAGGATTCAAGCTATTCTACCACTTAATATTTCATACTAGCAGGAAATTCCTTCTTATTTCGAGATTGGTTCTCCCTGTGATAAATATCTGCTAAACATTCCTAGTTCTTTTTCTGTTTTTCATAGAATTTAGCCTTCTGAACCTTTATCATCTTTATTGCTCTTCTTTGCATTCTTTCTAGAATCTCAGCATTTGGGGGAGGGTATTGTGGTGATTAGAACTGTCTGCAGTATTTTTTTTTTATCTTGATATTAGTCTTCTGTTGATGCAGCCAGGATCTTTGGGGGGATCTGCAGCACTCTGCTGGCTGAAACTGAAGTAGTGGTCCACTAGGACATCTAGATCCCTATCACAAGAACTACTGTTGAACCAGGTACTCTCTATCTTGTACCTGTGCATCTGTCCCTTCCTGCCAAAGTGTAGAAATGTACTTTTGAATTCCCTTTCTGTCTTTCACAGTGTTGCTTTGGATAGGTTGGATTTTTTTTTCATATTTTTTTTATGTGAAAAAGAAATTAAGTCGTTCTGCTGTCTCCTTTCTGACTGTCACCTTCTTGCCATTTTCTTCCTCTAGTGTACCAATCAGTTCCTTGACTTTCCTCTTGCTCTTTAGATATCAACTTTCTTTGGTATTTTTGGTATTTGTTACAAGTCTTCATTCATTCTGAGCCTTGGGCTATTTGCCGTTATTCTACTCTAATTAGAGTAGTTACTTTTTCCATTCTTTCCATTTGTCCTTTCAGTCCCTTAGCAACCATACCATCTTGTCAGGTGTCTCTTTTTCTTTTCTTCTGTGTCCCAAAGATGCTTTTTCAGAAGGCAACTGGATTTCCAGAGAAAAAAATTGCAGACTACAGGAACACTACTCAGGTGACACTACTCCAAGTGCTTCAACAATCCTCTAAAAGGATGCAAATGACCAGCTGTCTACAAGGAGTATAAATCCTTACATTCCCCACCATCCTGTCAGAGCTAAAGAAGCTTCTTGGATGAGAAACAAAACATCTTCAAAAGAAAAAACAAGAAAGTCCAGTTGCCTCCCAAAAAAGCACTTTTGGGACAACCATGACCTAGATGACTGAGAATCTCTACAAATGTTCTTCTTCTGTTACATTCTTTTGTTTGGAATTTTATTATCTCATTTTTCAGGATTTTATATTTGCCTGCATTATGGTAAATTCTACCATATGACATAGTAACTCTCTCTCAAAGCTCCTACCACTTCCATTTCCTCAAGCACTTGATGCCTATAAGTAAGTACAGTTGACCTCTAGCTTCTCTCATCCACCTTTCTGACAATAAAGTTGTCAGTTATACACATTAAAGAACCTATTCAATGTCCCGCTTGCTGTTTTCCAATTGATGTCAGTATACTTAAATTCTCATTTACTACTGAATTACTTCACAGTTTTGATCACTAGATAGGTTTTATCCATATGCATATAATTTTGTACATCCAATTTGTCAGGAAAAAAATGAAGCCCACTCCAGAAGATATAAAGAAAATGTAGATTAATCTATGTACACACAGAGAGAGAGAGAGAGAGAGAGAGAGAGAGGGAGAACATAAATTTTCAATTAACAAATTTTCAAGAAGTGCCATTGTGTTATAACACAAAAAACATAACTTAATATATGGATAATATCATTATTCCTGGCCTTTCTTGGCTTTACTAGTAATATTTTTTAAAAGGAGAATGAGACAGGATGCAGGTTTTGCAAACCTTTTCATGTATTCCCTCCCAAACTGCTTGTCACTCATGAAGCCTTTAAACCTGTTTTTAATTTTTTTTTTAACAATGTGATTAATTTTTTATAGCACCCTTTTTTCCTATCTTAAGGCAGATCTGCGTCCTGCATGAAAAATGGATTAACCCATGCCTTGATGAAATAAAACATAACAGGAATTTTCTCAGATGCTAAGAGTGTGGCTAAAAATACTAGTATTATTAAATTAAATTAAATGAACATATTAAAATACTATGACTATAAAACCCAAAGAATATCCCACAGAAATTAAAATTATGATGAAATATTAATGGGCCTATATTAATGTCTTTTAGTTAAATGTTACTTATTTTAGTCACAATTTCTTCTTATCTCTAAATTCACCCCAATATACTATATATTCTTTTCATTCATTCTTTGTATAATTTTCCCTTGTCTACAAGGCACATAAAGATGTATTTGTCATAGCAAAACCCAAAAATTATAGCACTGTGTACATAATTTCCAGATGTTCTTGAAATAAGACCAATATCAATTATGCTAGTTAGGGTGGATAGGGTTTCAGCCCCCAATTTCCAAAGGCCCACACCATCCTAAAACTGATGTTTGGAGTACATCACAGTTATCAAACTCATGTCATCATGGTGGCATCACATGACATATCATGTCTTTTCTCCCCTTCCCTAAACTGGGTGTGGGCATGGCCAGCGCATAACACATCTGGTCTGCAGGCTGCAAGTTTGACAGCCCTGTCAATTGTGGAAAATTCCAAGGCAAGATGAGATAAAAAAAGGAAAAAGAAGAGAGACGTCAAACTTGTCTCAAAGGTGCTTTTTTTCTTCAAAAGGCAACCGGACTGTTTTTTCCTCAAGTAAGAAAAAGAAAATGTTTCGCTTCTCATCCAAGAAGCTTCATCAGTTCTGATGGCAGGGAGATGGAAGGATAGGTACTGATAGTTGAGACTGGATGGTGGGATAGAGGATGAAAGAATAAGTTCAAATGGGATGGTGAGGAGGATGGAAGTATTATATTTCTTTGTGATCAGATATCTGGCCATTAGCATTCTCTAGAGATGTTGAGGTTAGTTGGGTGTTTATCTGTGCTCTCACCTGAATCAGGGTGCTATCTTGGAACTTTTTCTGCAAGGGCTGTGTTGTAAATTGGAGATAAGTGGTGTCTTATTCTTCCTCATATATTGATGGAGAGATGTTCAATTCTAACATTTTACCCTCTTTCAAACCAATGGTCCTCTCTATCCAAAATGTGGACTTTCTTCTTTCTTATCCATCAAGGAAAAAGCAATCAAGGAGAAAAAAAACATCTTTGAGACAACTATAATCTGGATGATTGAGAATCTCCACAGACATGATGCCAAGCTTGGTTTGATCTATCATATAATTTAGCAGCAGCATTATATCATATCTTCTGTATCCACCCCAGCCAATTATACAAAAGCTATCAAAGCTTTTGAGATGTCCAGGAAACATCTAGTCATGGTATCTCCAGTTATTTTGTGAAGGAACTCATCCATCAAGACAATCAGTTCCATTTCTACCTAAGGCCAAACTTGATTCCTGCCTTAGGAGGCAGATCTGATTCCATGCTCAGAAAGAATGTGTGATGAAATAATCAGACCAAGTACTGTAGTACTCCTATTACTTCTACATAATTTTCCTTGGGAAGAAGATCAAGCTGTTACTTAAATATATTTAAATACATTATTCATACTTCCAGTGATAATGATAAACAATATGGTGGGGGTATCTGTTAAAAGGCAGTTGCTAGTGCCACAAAGCTCTGTGAGTTAATATGCTAAGGAATGAAATCTATTCAGCATTATTACTGTGTCATGGCAGGACAAATGTGCTATGCTAATTCAGCTGAATGAAAATCTGATGGTTTCGACAGCAAATAATATTGCTGAAGAATGAAAGCCAATGATATTAGAACAGTGAATTTTATATACAGTTGAAAAAAATGCATCCCAGGCTGAGGTAGCATCTGAATTGTAACCTTACAGGATGAGTTTAAAAATTGCAGGCTTTAAAAGTCAATAATGCAAAGAAATTAGAATTGTGCTTGCAATAAACAAATGTGTTTGCATTGCAGAAATTTGAAAAGCCTGGTCAAAATTTGCAATATTTGACCAATTTTGCAAGATTTTGGAAGGGTATCACAAGCTTGGATTTATCTAACTTCTAACATGCACGTTTGTAAGAAATCTTTATCTATATTAGATAGATAGATAGATAGATAGATAGATAGATAGATAGATAGATAGATAGATAGATAGATAGATAGATAGATAGATAGATAGATAGATAGATAGATAGATAGATAATGTTATTATTAATCTGATTGATAATAATTTTGTTTGTATATTTTCCTAGCTGAATGAACTTATTTGAAAGACAAACTTTGGAAAGTTTAGCTGCAATTGCATTTTGGTTCATGTATTAGTTCAAAAAGTACACATTACCAAAATCTGAAAACCAAATAAACTATCCTGCCAATGCTACAAGCATTAAATTAGATGGCACAGTAACTTGGTTATTAAAAAACTGACAGCTCACATTAGAGACCCTAGTGCTATGTGATAGGGTGAGCTCCTCTTACTTGCTCCAACTCCTGCCCTCTCCCACCCACTCACTCGCCAGCCTGCCAGCCCATGCCCTTCAGCTAAGTGCAGAGGGCCCGGAATGGATCTTTGTCCCCTTCCATTAGCCTTATCTTTGTGGGCAGATGCGGAGAGCAGAGTGATGTGAGCCCAGCAGGCTGGAAGGTAAGGCTGATGGTAGGGGAAGAAGATCTGTTCCAGACCTGCCGTGCTTGGTTGAAGGGCACGGGCTGGTGGAGAGGTGGTTGGGGGAGGTCCGACTGATGAAAGGGCAATGTGGGCTGTGCAGCCTTGTGGTCCCTGGCCAACTCCCATCTTCAGGTAGCCATGTGAGCATGGTGCCTCCATTCCAGTCCCCCATCTGTTTTCCCCACAATAGCCAGACAAACCTAGGCAAAAAGCCAGCCACACAAGGAGTGGCTGGCAGGAGAGGGGTGATGGGCAGGACCAACCAATGGTGTTAGCTACCGGTTCATGTGAAATGGTGTGAATGGACTGAATTCCACCACTAGTTCTAACAGTAAGTCAGGATGAGATTCATACAGAAAATGAAGAGGAGAAGCTGGGGAGTTACAAAATGAATATCCTGCAGTTCTTTTAAGAGAGGAGAGTCTAAAGTGTGATATGTGGGAAGTTCATCCAGCCTCTGTATTATTGCTGATTCCAAACCATCTGTTGAGTTGAAAAAGCAAAGATTAACTAGTTTCTATGAATCAGAGTAAACTGGCTAAATGGCATTCTTGGCCAGAGTGAAAATTGTTCAGGATTTTTCTCTATTAGATAACCTTTCGCTCCCACTTAGATATTCTGTCTCTTTTCACTCTGCACAGCAGGCAGCTAAAAAAAAGCAAGAAATCATAATTGCCAGAGACCTAAATTAGTTGGAAAGGGGTTTCAGAACTAGCTCGAAGTTCTATTTAATTAGCTAAGGGCCATCGCTGGCCCTCAAGACACAGGTCGCTAACTTCAGGCAAGATTTAGGAAGTCCATCGAATTTGAGTTTTTTGCATCCCAAAAGGAAAAAAGAAATTATCTGTTTCAGCAGCAAATCACCACCTGCAAGATTGTGGCATTTACTCCTTTAGTTTTCACAACAAAGTTCATCCAATGATAAAGTCTGTGTTGTCCATGGAATCAAAAGAGAGATATTTAAAAAAGGACTACCTTTTTTATAGCCAGATTGTTTGTTTGTTTGTTTGTTTATGGGGCGCAATGGTTTGCTTATGGGGTGCTGTTTATGAGGCGCAATGGTTCAGACAGACTGAATTTGAGAGCCCAGTATGGCACAATGGAGTGAGCTCCTGTTGCTTGCCCCAACTCCTACCAACCTAGCAGTTCAAAAGCATGTAAATGCGAGTAAATAAAGAGGTACCACTTCAGTAGGAAATCAACAGCATTCCACATGCCTCAGTGAATAGTCATGCTGGCTACCGAAGTATTGTTGAACAAAACTGGCTCCCTTAGCTAAGAAACAGAGATAAACATTGCCTCTTAGAGTTAGACATGACTGGATGGGGAAAATCTTTACCACTGATTTGTAAATGAATTCCTATCAATTTTTAAAGGGGGAAATAATAACAGAAGTAATTTTTCTTAGTACTGTGTTAAATCCCCATATTTTAAAAAAGTATAAAAGAAAACTAAACTGATTTTTTTTTTAAAGAAAGGCTTCAATACACAACCCCATAACTCCTGCTCTCATTTGAGAGAAAGGTCCCTGTTGGTTTAATCAATGGTCAAAAGCTTACACAGAGAACTTATATGTGATATATTTTCCATCCAACTGATGTAGACTACTACTACTATTATTAGATTGATTTTTATCCTGCCCCCTCTCTCTCTCTGTCTCCTTCAAATATTCATAATTCTCTTGCTAGTTAATAATTAATTTTATTTTTGCCACAACAGCAACCCTGTGAGGTGAGTTGGACTCAGTGTGACTGACCCAAAATGATCTTCATGCCTAAGAAAAATCTAGAACTCATAGACTCCTGGTTTCTCCTGGTTTCTAGACTAGTAAATCTACCACTACGCCTAAATAGCTTTCTTACACCAAACTATGTGTTCTTTCTTCTATGTATTTTTGTTTGTATTTTTTTTTTAAACCTTCAGCTTGATTCTAGAAATGTAAAAAGTACTTACAGTAAATAAGGTAGCAGTGTCTGACAATACTTCAATTGTAGGTTTCCTTGCCAGAAGAAATTTCTCTAAAGTAAAGAATAATTGATGTTTGAAGGCTAAATGTTGATAAGCTATGTACAGGAGAACAAATTATATCACACCAAGAAGAAACGAAGAGACATTACAAGAAAAAAAAAAAGCTTTTATTTTCTCTGTTTGCCACTTATTCCTCTTAAGTGTTATATACTTTGAATCAACATGATTTACTTACCTGTTTATATGCTTTGCATCAATTTGTCAGTGGCAGGTATTTGGAGAACTGGGAGAATAATCAAGTTTTCACATATCCATTAAAGTGGCAATAAATCCAGAGTTATCATAATATTATGTCTGCAGACATAAACTTCAAATTTCCAGATGTTTACTCAAACTGATAAATAAAATTAAGGATTTGATAGAAAATAAATTAGATCTTTCCCCGGTTGAACTTTCAATGTAAGATTTATTGCAAATAAAACACTAAAATCTGTGGCTGCATGCTTTTCTGCTAGAATTAAATAAGATAGTTTGGCCCTGAAAGTTTTCCTTGTTTTATCTGGATGTGTTTAAATCTGACATTTGACCAGTTTCTCCATATAGTTCCTTTCACTGTAATTTATAAAATATTTAAATATTACAGACAAGGTGCATTTTAATCAATTTATTAATATATACAGACTTTAGATATTATCTAACCCAGTTAATATATTCAACATAGAACTTACTCATTATAGGCAAGAGATTGAAAATTTGATATTATTGCCAAATCTAATTTCTTTCCAATAGAAGATAATATATGTAGCTCAGGGTTTAACTGTGGATTCTTGGTACACTCTTAGCTTGATACTTACTTAATGCGGAGAAGAATGTTGATAAATAATCCACTGAAATAAAAAGCTAAAATTTTCAAGGACAGTTCATCTTAAAGATTTCAAGAATAAGTCTATGAAATTTTCTTGGTAACGCTATTTTTTTTCACTGCTTCCCTCCATGATGATTTTATTATGGCCTTAGATTTTCTTACAGAATAATAGAGTTGGAAGGAACCTCTGAGGCCTTCTGGTCAAGAAGGCTTACTCAAACAGGTGTCTGTATCATTTCAGACAAATGGTTGTCCAGTCTCTTTTTAAAGCATCCAATTGTAAAACATCCACAACTTCTGAAGGCAAACCATTCCACTGGTTAATTATTCTCTCAAATTTTTTTTCCTGAGTTCTAGGTTGCTTCTTTCCTTGATTGTTGCTTCTCTTGTCTTCTCTTGTCTTGTCTTGTCTTGGTGCTTTGGAGAATCTTCTTTGTGGCAACCCTTCAAGCAGGGGTGGGATTCTACTAGTTTGCACCTATTCATTAGAACCGGTTGTTAACATTCTAAGCAGTTCGGAGAACTGGTTGTTAGAAGAAATTATTGGCCTAATCCTGTAAGGAAGGCAGGAAGGAAACATTCTGGTGTTGCTTACAGAAACTGCCTCTCCATTAACCCTTATTACATTTTGGCAGGACTAGACTTCCTGTCTCAGGAATGTCTCTGGAGTTTTTTTTCCCTCCTTTGCTGGTACTTTGCTTGTGTGGAATGACCATTCAAAGTTACAATGGCAAAGTGACTTATGACCATTTTTCACACTTACGACTGTTGCAGTATCCCCACAGTCATGAGAGGCCAGGCAAGGAGATGTGTGCTTCGATGTGAATGATATTGAGTTGGCCACACCCAGCCAATAACATGACCACCAAGCCATGTCCACCCAGTCACATAACCACCAAGCCACACCCACCACCTAAGCCATGCCCACAGAACCAGTTGTTAAAAAATTGTCAAATATTGGAACACTCTATAATGTCACCCCTTATCATATCCATATTTTGTTAGATAGGGCCTATTGTTTAAGTCTGCCAAGATCTTTTTTGATCCTGAGCTTGTTTTCTTGGGTGTTGGCTATTCCTGACAGCTTAGTGCAGTGATGGCTAACCATTTCCGCATCAAGTACCCAAAGCACATGCATGTGCACCCCCAAAATGTAATGTACATGTGCCTTGTCCCATGCAAGCATGCATGTCCCTCCACATACACCCCCTCCACGTGACAGAGATATGAAGACTAGCTGGCCAGCAGGGGGTATGCATGCATGCCCACAGAAAGGGTACTGTGTGCCACCTTTGCCATAGATTTGCCATCACGGGCTTAGTATCATCTGCAGATTTGATTAATTCCCCTTCTATTTCCCCATCTAAGTCATTTATGAATATATTGAAACATACTGGGCCTAAGATGGAATTGCTGCATGTTTTCCTCCATGTAGATGTAGCTCCATTACAGATTATGTTAGTTGGTCAGTCAATTACAAATTCATTTGGTTGTGGTCTATTTTGTTGCCTTACTGAAATTCAAGTATACTATGTCCACAGCATTTCACTGGTCCGCTAGTTTAGTCACTTTGTCAAAAACTGAAATAAGATTTCATCTGATCTTTTTTTTTGACAAACCTGTGTTGGCTTCTGTTTATAAATTTATATGCTTCTAAGTGATCTTCTTGTGGTCCCCCAACCATTTACAAGCCAATTCCACTCTTTATAAGCCTTTTCAAGCTCAGCTAGGCACTGCCACCTACTGTAACTAAATTTATTTGTATCATTAGAAATAGTAGCTGATTAGAATAGATGAGTGGCACGTAAACTGAATATCTGGCTTAAAATTTATATCTTAAAATTAATACTTTGGCAATGATATAATTTATATTGTATGTGGCATTTCTTTATACATGCCTGAACTATTTTTATATGTTGAAACTATTCATACAGTCTTCTAGAGTGTTATTTGAGGAATTTCTCTTTTTTCATTTTTCATTCAGGAAACTTCAATAGCCAAAGAAGCAAATTTCGATTTTCTAGCTCAGAGTGTCAAACTCAAGGTCTACCCCTGGGGTGCTTAGATCTGGCCCATGGAGTTGTCCTAGAAACAGGACTGGCCCACGATTTCTCTGCCAGTGAAAATGGAGCGCACGAGGGCCATGCACAGCCATGCCATCACAGCTGAAAATGGGACCTGAATGGTCTGCCTGCAGCCCACCCCGGCTCTATTTTTGTTGGCAGAGGGCTAGCAAAACGAAATAATAGCAAAACAAAACAAAAGGAGAAATGTTTCCACTTTTGCCTTTTGCCCTTCCCAAGAAGGGACAGGAAAAGAGAAGGGGAAAGATAAAAGAAAAAGAAGGAAAGATGGGAAGAGAGCAAGGAAAGAAAAGAAGGAAAAGGGGAAGGAAGAAAAGGGGAGAATGAAGAGGGAAGAATAAGTAAGTAAGTAAAGAAGGAAAGAAGGAAGGAAGGAAAGAAGGAAGGAAGGAAGGAAGGAAGGAAAGAAGGAAAAAAGGAGAGTATAATGAGACTGAAGGAGGGTCTGAGGGAAGTCCTGCCTTAGAACGTAGCCACAAGCAGCCCTGCTGCCCTTTTTACCATCCTCTTGTCTCCTTCCTAGTGGTCTCCCATCCTATCACTGAGGATGCTTTGTTTAAAAAAACCAGGTCTCCTCGCATGGAGAGGGTCCAAAGGTGATAGTCAGCCAGTTCTGACAGGTTCTGGAGAAGCAGAAATTTTGCGTAGTTCATAGAACCGGCAAATACAACCTGCCCCCAACTATTCGCTGCCTCCCAAGTCCCAGCTGATCGGCTGGATCTTCTTGTGTTGCCCTGCACAGGAGAATGGAGCTGGGAAGCAGGTTAGTGGGGTTGGGAGGGAATGGGGATTCTGCAGTATCCTTCCCTTGCCATGCCCACCAAGTCACACCATGCCCAGCAAGCCACACCCACAGAACTAGTAGTTAAAAAATGAATATCACCACTGGAGTGGACCTCCCTCTGACCCACACACTTTAACCTCCTGCACATAGTATAAGCAACCTGGCCAAGGACAGTGAAAACAGCAATAGCAACAGCCTTGAGGAATAGGTAAGTGCAGCTGGACACCCTCTCAGGGAAGCATGACTGGGCTGGGCTGAGCTGCTCTGGAAGCCCGAGGGCTGGGTTGGGCACTTGCCCTCCACTACCTAAGGCCCTGCACTGCCATCCGGAGGTCCTCCTTGAGACCTGAGAGGGACAGCAAGGTTCTTCTGGAGGACAAGGTTTTGGTGCTCACCCTGGTCTCACCTTCCTCCATTGGAGACAATGGATTCCCCAGTCCCACCTAGGCCACCCCAGGTGCCCCTGACATGAGTGATGTCAAGTTTAACAGGCCCACCCCAACTAAGCCCACCTGACCAAGCCCACCTGGCTCCCTGAGGTCAAACACAACCCTGATGTGGCCCTCAATGAAATTGAGTTTGACACCCCTGTTCTAGCTATACCCCAACATATTTTAAATCTTGTCCTCATCTTTGAACTGGTAAATTTAGCACTCTGAACAAGTTAAAAAGACCAACCATAACCTTCATCTTCCATTAGATTATAGTTAGGGAAGTTTGACATGAGCTAACACACCAGAACAACTAGACACAAGAATAGTTTTTTCCTGAAAGCCATCACTCTGCTAAACAAATAATTCCCTCAACATTATTCAACTATTACAAAGTCTGCACTACTATTACTGCTAATCTTCTCATCACTCCTTATTATCCATCCCCACTCACTTGTGATTGTAGGACTGTAACTTTGTCCCTTGTATCCTTACGGTTTATATTGATTGTTTCCTAGTATGATATATGATTGTTGATTGTACCCTATGACTATCATTAAGTATTGTACGTTATGATTCTTGATTCTTAATGAATATATCTTTTCTTAATGTATACTGAGAGTATTTACACCAAGACAAATTCCTTGTGTGTCCAATCACACTTGGCTAATAAAGTATTTTATTCTATTCTATCTAAATATAATTTGATTTTTATGGTTATGTTAATGTATCATATTTAAAAATGCAGCCCAGACCAAATATATAGATATCATATTGTTGATTGATCTACAGCAGTGTTTTTCAATTTCAACAGCTTTAAGATGTGAGGACTTCAGTTAAGTCCACACAAATCAATTAACATCATATGCATTTATTTATTTATTTTGGTGTTTTGGAGTATCAATAAATTCCATTTACCAAAAAGTGCAGAGAGGCAATATCTTAATTGGAACATCTTCTGACACCCATATGTGAGTTTGCAGCCATAAATGTTGCAGAACACTTCTTAGAAGAAGAGGATTTAACGTGTTCTTTAAAAAATAATAAGCACATAATCATTATTTATAAATGTTTGATAGAATACATTAAATTTGATGTTCAGGAGCATAGATTGTGTGGAATAAAATTTGGAATATCAGGTATGTGAATGATAATACAAGGTCATTTTGCAGCCTGAACGTCACATTTTTATTAATTCAAAATTACAATTAATGTAATGAATTGTTTTATGGTCAATTTCTCTCTGTGTGTTTTTTAAAAAGAAGATCCAGATTCAAATATTTTAAATAAGTAAATGAAGTTCATTCAACATGTTATTTTTATTTATTTATCCAATTTATTTGCCATTCAACTCATGGTTCAGGCAACTCTCAGCAAAATAATATTTTGAACTGAAATTGATAGCTATAGCTAATAACTGGATATAATGCTCAAAATGTGGTGCTCAGGTTTGTAATATAGACATTTGTTACTCTAATTCTTATTTGAACCGGTCTTATTTCAGATATTAATCTATTTCTTTTTTGTGGGGGGAAGACTCTCAAGTTTTTGGTTAGCATTGATTGCCTTTTGATCTATGTTTTAACAGAAAGAGAAGAGAAATGAATATTCTGTGTTTTTTGATTGCAGGAATATTGATACTTCAAGGTTGAAAGGAGACTAATTTTTCAACAATCACATAAAGTCCTGATTATAACCTTTCTCCCTACATTTGAGCAAATATTTGCTTTATAGGAATCACGTTTAGAGGATTATTTGAAAATTTGGTCTACATTTATAATATATATGCTTCGTTTTCCATTTCCACTTACCATTAAGTAAACTAATTTAAATGTTAATAATTTAATTGTGTTACATTCCATGAATTTTTGTGTTCAGTACATGCAGGATGCATGTTTTAATTAGCTTTTCCCCCTGTCTTATACCCCACTTTGCATATAATAATTAAAAAATAACCATCTGTGAAAGTTATATCATGCACACTTTTCTTAAAGAAATTCATAAGGGGAAAATATGTTTTTAATATCTTTTCAAATTACATTGAGAAACAGCACCATGACTCTAAACTATTTTACTACAAGTATTCACAAGCACTTTGTTGTATCTCCAGAAAAAATTATCAGGCTCATCCAATCTGGTCATATGATTTGCCACTGCTGTTTACAAATCTCGTACTACTGAATCTAGGGGCCTGTAAGGGGCGTGCATAAGTGCATGCCCGTTACAGACCTCTTAGGAATGGGGTGAGGTCAATAGTGGATAGTTTGAGATTAAAGGAGTGGGGATTTGAGTATGTAACAATAGAGTAAGGTAGTGCATTCCAGGCATTGACCACTCTGTTGCTGAAGTTGTACTTTCTGCAATCAAATTTGGAGTAGTTAATATTATGTTTGTATCTGTTGTGTGCTCTTGTATAGTTGCGGTTGAAGCTAAAGTAGCCATTGACTGGTAGGACATTGTAGCAGATAATTTTGTGTACTACACTAAAGTCCAATCATAGGTGGCATAGTTCAAAATTGTCCAAGCCCAAAATTTCAAGCCTGATGATATAGGGTATTCTGTTGCGAGCAGAGGAGTAAAGTACTCTTCTCATGAAATACTTTTGAAACTCGCTCAATTATATTAATGTCTGATATACAGTGCGGATTCCAGACAGATGAGCTGAATTCGAGTATTGGTCTAGCAAAGATTTTGTATGCCCTAGTTAGCAATTCAATATTTCCAGAGGAGAAGCTTCGAAGTAAGATTAGATTTACAACTCTTAATGCCTTTTTGGCAATGCTGTTACAATGAGCTCTAGCACTTAGATCATTAGATATAAGTACTCTGAGATCGTTCACAGAGTGAGGGTCATCAACGAGGTCATATCTGCCTAGCCTGTATTTGGTGTACTGATTTTTTTTTTACCAATGTGTAGGACAGAGCATTTGTTGGTCGAGATTTGGAGTTGCCAAATGTTTGACCATTCAGACACATAATCAAGGTCATTTTGAAGAACAGTAACATTGTCAGTGGTATTGAATAGAATCTATCTGTATCCATCCATCTATCCATCCATCCATCCATCCATCCATCCATCCATCCATCCAGGGAAGCAACCAAAAGTAATAATACTAAATTTCTAAAATGTAGTGGGTGCCTTGGATTTACTGCTTTACAAGGCTATCTTCCGTTTTGAAGACTTAGTCTATCACTACATTACAGCTTGTCAGTCTTCCCAAGTAAGCTAGATAGAAAATACAGCTAATAAGCTAATTCTATTTTATTATAAGGATACATTAATAGAACCTTGCAAGACTGAAGATACAAACTTTCCACAATCACATTTAACCCTTTCTTTCTTCTTTCCTTCTTTCCTTCCTTCTCTCCTTCCTTCCTTCTTTCTTTTTTCTTTCTTTCCTCATCACCCATCTTCCTTAAGTGACTTTGGACAGTTTCCAGCAACATAGTAAAACAATATAAACATCTGGCCAAAATCACAGTTAGAGGAGAAACATAAACAGAACTAAGAAGAAGGTTAATAAGTTAAAAGTAAAAATCAAAGTTATAAAATTCAGAAGACTAAAGTAATCAGGTGAAGATAAATTTCCTGAAGGTTTCAGCTTTCACATTCTTAGATTCCCATGCTAACTAGAAGAGTGAGGTTTTAACAATTTCCATAAAACAGGAGATTGGTGACTAGCTCCAAACTGAAAACTTAGCCCAAACAAACAAAGCTTAAAGTTAAAGAAAATGTAAATGGTTAATCCTTTAGGATGGATCCTTCCTAATTTCATCCCCCTGTTAATCCATTCCTTTTCTCTTGCCTGATTATCTTTCCTAAGCAACATCTCTTCCCTTAATTTTCCAAGATTATCTACACATTCCATTACACTGGTAGATTTGATGGTGGGCCATTTAAGCAATGAACTACAGGAAGATAAGTGAGGGAAAAGGCCCATTTTGCTTCCGTCATTCTACATGTTCCATCAAGTAAGATAATATGGTACATTTAACCAAGACACAAACATCTGGTATAAACTTTAGAAATAAATAAACATGGTTTGTTCGATTCTAATGTTCAAAGGGACCATTTAAGTCATCATGTCCATCTTTGGCTCTCCAAAGAGGCCATGTTAGAGCATCTCAGATGCTCTAGCTGGCACTCTTCAACCAAATCAATAAAAATATTGTACAACATAGAATTTAGGAGTGATCTTTCTTGAAAGCCCATTAAGACCTCTCTCTGATGTACATCCACAGAATCCCCATTGTAAACAACTTTATCTGGATATAAAGTTTCTTATTATTCCATTAGATATAGCCTTAGTCTTTAATCTTATTCAAGGACTTTCTGTGTGAAACCAGGATTAGAGTGCATTGAAGGTAGCATATTAGCATTTTCTTTTCATACTACTTGATTTGCACTTCCCCTTCATTCTGTGAAAAATTCATGCCAATTAAAATCTAATAGAATTCACACTCATTTCAGCTGTTGGGAACTTAGCATACCATTTATATAACTGTGTTACATCTAGCATACAAAAACCAGGGCATTTGATTATTGCTAGGTCTGTGGCTTGTATTTGAGATGCTCCCTTACATGGTTATTATGCTATTTTTGAAAAGTGTGTGGGTTTGAGAATGGCAGGAAGATGGTAAATGGATGAAAGAAGGGAATGGAAAAATATATATCCATCATTCTGCATGTTCCAGGATCCTCCATCAAGTAAAAGAATATGGTACATTTAACATATGGTACATGCATAGTAAAATAATAATAATCAATAGTTTGCATACTGGAAAAAAATGTGTATTGATGAGAGGGACTGATGCTATTACTTCACTGTAACATCTGATGGAATACATTTAGATCCAGTTTTTTATCTGAAAATTCAACATGATTCACATACAAGTCTCTCCCATTTTTTCACCCACAACCATTTGTGAGACTAGGATGGGACAAGACGATTCCCAGAGAATTTTACAATTGAATTCAAACTCAAACTCAAATTTTGCATCCAAGTCCAACACCTTAATGCAGAGGTCTTAATCTCACGGCCCGTGGGCCAATTGCGGCCCGCAGGACGATATCTTGTGGCCCCTACCATGATATGAAAGTATAATATTAGTGCGGCCCGCAGGGGGAGTGGACCTCTGAAGGAAGTCCCGCCTGACAGCAGCGCTGCTTCCCTGGTTGGCAGCTCCAGCGGAGCTCGCAGCGGCCTGTCCTTTCCACTCCTCACTCAGCTCGCCCCCATCCCCTCACATCTCCAAACACACCAGCAGCTCCAAACACAGCTCCAAACGCTGCAGCGTCTCGGGCATCAGCGCTCACTCGGCGGGGCTCAGCTCAGAGGAGGATGCAGCAAGGGCCGTTGCCTTGCCTCCCTATTCGCCAATGGGTGGGCGCTATCACTGCCTCGGGCAGCCTCTCCCGGTGGCCCCTTCAGGGTCGAGCTGGAGGAACTTGGGAAGTCTAGATCGGGTTGGCCCGGCTCTTTCACTTGGCAGGAGGGCGCGCACCCGTGGCTCGCTTCCCCAGCTCTGCCCAGCCCTCCCAGCTCCAGCACAGCCCTGGCGGGATGAGCGGAGGGCCCGGTGGAGAGGCGGTCGCTGCCTTGGCCAGAGCTCTTCCGCCGGGCAGGAGGGCCCAGCCTGTCAGATGCGCAGGGCGTCCCAGGCGAAGCTCTTTGCGCTCTGCTTGGCGCTAAGCAGGGATGGCGGCTGGGCGCTTTTCCTGGGGTGGGCCAATCCTCCGCTAGGGCCCTGGGAGATTCACCTCCCCAGTTGGGGTTGGGCTGCTCTCTCGGGCAGGGAAGGCTTTTTCATAGTAGGGCGTCATTTTTAAAAGAATGGGCTTTGCCTTCGAACGATGCCTGGGAAGGTGGAGACAGAAGCGCCCGAAGCCGAGTATCTCTGGCGGGGCTCTGTTTGCAGGGAGGAGCCCTGGCCAGCCCCGTGTGGCTGCGTCAAATGCCATGGCAATGCTCCAAACGCCGCAGCGGTGATCCAAACCAGAAAGCAATGGTGGCGGAAGGTCTTCTGATACGAAGTGCCCTACCAGTACCGAGGCCGACATCCACGCTGATGCCACCAGCGGTTGCTCCTAACAGCAAGCTTCCCCGCCCTTCCCCCATTTACAGTACCAGGCTGTTCATTATCCGCTGCGCTGTTGTGACAAGTAGAAGCAGAAATGACGTCATGCATTGAGACGTTCTCCATGCATCGCTAGCTGGCATTTTTTGTGGAATCCCTTATGCGGCCCAGCCTCACCCAGACTCTGCTTCCAGCAGCCCCCAGGTAAATTGAGTTTGAGACCCCTGCCTTAATGTATTTATTAACTGGTTAACATTGGTTAAAAGTCACCTCCCTACCCCGCAGAACATTCTGTGAGCTGAAGTCCGGGTTTACTGTAATTGTGTTGTTAGTTCTTTTTGGCATTTCTCCTGCTTAATTGGAAGGTGTATTTAATTTTGCACTGACCTAATTCAGATAATACAGTCATTGACATACGATGAAGGGTTGCATTTATCAGCTATTTTGTTACATTGATTTAGGTTGAGAGGAAGTGATTGACCACAGATCACCCAACAGCTTTTGTGTTCAAGGGGGAACCAGAACTGGATTTTCTATTCCCAATCCAGCATTTTAGCCACTATGCAATGCTGGTTCTTATCCCAACATATAGGAAATATAGGAAATCATTCCAGAAGAGCTTGCATTTATGCTATGTAATCAAAGAGCTTCATGCATATGCAGAAAAGATTGGACAACCATTTGTCTGAAATGGTATAGGATTTCCTGTTTGAACAGGTTTGAATTAGAAGGCCTGAAAGTTCTCTTCTAATTTTGTTAGTTTGTTATTCTGTTTTTTAAGATCATCCAAGCACTTGCAAGGAAGTATTCATCGTTGGAATTCTATGGCCTGATTATTGTGAACATTCTAATTTAAAAAGGATTCAGACCAACTAGAAAAAATATTGAGAAAAAAGATGCTTCCTAAGAAATGAGTATGTCACTGGAACTATAGCTTACATTTGTTATCAAATCTTTTTTCAAACTCATGGGTGGATTGAATAATGAAGATTGAAGGAGGGGGGACTCTGAGTCCAAATTTTTGAACAGAGATAATAAAAATAAAATATTAACTTCACTTGACCATGGAACAGTTGTAAATATCTGCTTTGGAACATCAGGTACTGCCTTTCAGGGAAGTGCAGAGTTGAGTTAAGCAGTATTCCAGCCCCTTGCAGGAATGCAAGAATGTCCAACATCTGCTGGACAAGAGTGGGGGTGATCTGTTGCTCCACCATGGTGTGGTATTCACTTCTGAGTTATTCATGCATTAGCATCTTTTTCCAAAGAAGATGTTTGTTTGATGTACCGGCCAAGAGGAAGATGAATAGGCCAGTCAAAAACGGTTATCGGGGAGTTTAAATAATGGGTGAGGTGAGCAAGAGAGACTTCAGCAAAAAAAAACAAGTGTACTGTGGCTCAGGCACCCAATAATTTAAAACATCTCCAATCATCAGAAGAACTTATAGCTAATATTTTTGATAAATTTGTTCATGAAAATCCTGAATGTTTCTTGCAGAATAAATATGAAAAATTATTTATATAGGGCAATTCCAACAATCTCTAGTCACCAAAAATGTATGGAGGGTTTCTTTCAAATGAGACTCCCTTTTAATGACCTATGGAAGTCATTTTAGAAGATTTATAGCATTTTGTGAGTAATTTGGTTTTTTACAAGAATAGAACCAGTTGGACATGCAATTTCTGAGGTAATAATTTGTGATACAATAATAGCTTATGAGGCAATTATTTATGATTTGATAATAGCTTATGTTTACTCGTCTTCTCTCCCTCTTTTTTCTATAAACACTGGTTTTGTTGCTGAATTACTGATTTATTTAAATTAAACTTTTCAATTTTACAACAGAAAAAGAACTATGATTCTGCTCATAGTTAAACCAGGATCAATTTCATAAATGTTCCAAACTGGTTTGTAATGAGGATAATTGTGCAACATGATATAAAAATGCTATCACCCATTGTAATGTTCCTTCATTTTCAAACTTATTAGTTTTATATAAACTATTGGTGTTGTTGCTACTATTATTTGGATAAACAGAGAATACAATCTGCCAATTGATCCCTTTTCTGATGATGGGGAAATTGAGGTCAACTTTTTTGAAAGAATACTGAAGAGCTGCTGTTCTTCTGCTATAATCTGCATATTTCCACAGGGGCTGGATGAGATTTGAAAATAAAAGATAAAATAAGCTTGCCACAGATTGTAATCAATTAGGACAATATCTGTGGGGCTATTGGATAAATTAGAAGAAATATTCTGATATTGGTGAAGGATCACAACATCAGCTTGTGAATAAAATGCGGCAGCCATCACTCTCCAGCCTAGAAGTTCCAGGATCAAGAGGTGAAAACAGAGCAGACTGGAGGAATGGCATAGGCAAATCTCTGGAAACTTGAGATCTTTGAAACTCAAAGCTTTATTAATTTCAATCCCAACATCAAAATTAGAATGGGAATAGATTTAGGAGAATGTCTTTCCCTTTCCCTTTTGAGAATTAAAGGGAAAATGAGACGGAGAAATAAAATACTTATCCTTCATAATATCTGCCCTTCTGATCTTGTGCAAGATTTTCTTGAAGCTTAATGTGAGCATTTTCCAGGGAGAGTATCTGCCAATAAGACAGTGATTCACTGCTGACATTTTTCCTTGCCTTTTGCCAGTTGTTTAAATAAAAGAGATCTTAAAAACAGGGTGTATCTCTCTGATGTTCTGTTTCTGAAGAAGCAGCTTGTCCTTCTGGCTGCTGAATTTGCCATAGCACCTGCCAAATAATGAATCAGTTTACTTAAACAGATATATAAGTTTGATTGTTAAGAAACAGCTAATCTGGACCATTTTTGGCATATGATCCAGGACATAATTTTAAACCAGCCCAATCTCTTGCAGATATCTGGAAGAAATTCATTTTGTTGCATTTTTAAATGACCTGATTTAATTTGCACTTTTCAAATTAACATTCAGGTTAAAACAGTCTTAGCCTTATACACCCCTGAATTTTGAAGTGAAATTATTAACAGAATGACAGAAAAACAGAGTTGGAAAGGACCTTGGAGGTCTTCTATCCCAACTCTCTGCTCGAGCAGGAAACACTGTACCATTTCAGACAGATGGCTCTTCAATCTCTTTTTAAAAACCTCCAGAAGCTTTGATTGATGAACAACTATCAAACTAGATGCATTAGGAAAACAATACTAAAAATATTATTCCTGAGAAAGGTTTAAGATGTATGTTTGGATTTCAAGTCTCAGAATTCCCTACTAGCTGGTTGGAGAATTCTGGGTATGAAGTCCATGTAACTTAAAGCTGCTGAAATTAAAAAAAAAAACCCACTGTAATTGAAAAAGCTGCATATAGACATTAAAGACATGTTTGATTGTGTTGCATATTGCAACTGCATTGAATGTAGATTATTTCAAAACACATTTATTGTCAGTCCCTTAGTACAAATGATGAGTGAGAGAACAGATGAAATCCAAAAAACATTTCACAAACACCTCTATTCTAAGTATCTCCCAAATAATGACATAAATGTTCAGGAAACTATAACACAGCATTTGAGTGCTATTGCTTCTTCACTCATCTTTCTGAGATATCTATGAATCAGAATCAGCAGGGCCATGTCACCAAACTTCCAAGCAAACAAAATGATGTTATGCTATAGCTTATGATTTTGTCCAACTGTGGTAGAGCCAATGCAATGAGTCAAATGTCTTGCAATCCAATATGATGCTATTATTTATGCAATGACATCCTAGCCATGACGTTTAGAGGAAGACAGAGGGCAAGAGAGAACAGCACCATATAGGATGGTGGTGAAGGTTAGAATCAATACTCAAAAAGATCTCAACATGCTTTTCATTGAATCCAAAAAGAGGACTTTAAAAAAATGTTTAATTTTTTTAAATAGAAAGACATTTCTATTTATGGGCCATTTCTAAGATTTGACAATGTAAAGACCTATCTGTGGGTGGAAATGCTGGAACCATGCTTTATTATTATTTCCTCTGTCTGTCTGTCTGTCTGACTGATTATCTATCTATCTATCTATCTATCTATCTATCTATCTATCTATCTATCTATCTATCTGAAAATAACTTTTTCATTTTGAAACACTAGTAGATCTGAATATTCTTGTGAATGAAATACATCATCTTTATAAAGCTGATCTGGCACTGTAACCTGATTTTTTGCAACACAGACCAAAACAATTACATTTCCCAGTTTATTTATTGTCATACATTGTTTTCAGTTCATGACCTACCTCTTTAAAACTCAAATTGCTTATATAAACCCTTTTTTTGCAATAGCATTAAGTCATTATCACTATTTTGATCACTCATTCCACAGGACTGACCATTTTGAGATTTTTTATTATACATTTCATGAAAAGAACTGGTCTTATACCAGGCAGAAAATCAAGTTATGGGGGCAAGTAAATAGTTTCTAAAGATTAGTATAGAATAGCAAAAGCAATAGCACTTACTTATATACCATTTCATAGTGCTTTACAGCCCACTCTAAATGGTTTACAGAGCCAGCATATTGCCCCCAACAATCTGATCCTCATTTTATAGACATCAGAAGGATGGAAGGCTGAGTTAATTTTAATCTGGTGACTCTTGAACTGCCAAACTGCTGGGCAATTGGCAGTCAGCAGAAATAGCCTGCAATGCTGCATTCTAACCATTGTGCCATCATGGCTCTTAGAATATTACCTAACAGGGTATATATAGAGATGTATGTGAATTTGTGAATTAGGGAGATGTCTAATTCTAAGCTATGTATTAACATTGTCTGCCCTACTATGGATCTATATTTTACTCATCACATTAATAATCAAGTTCGCATATCTCCATCAAGGTCAATCTTCATACTCTTTACAATTAGATATACTATTATATCTCTACAAGATACAACAATGATTGGTCACATTCAAGACAACAATGAATCCGCATACAGACAGGAGGTTGAACAACTAGCTTCATGATGTGATCAGAACAATCTGGAACTGAACACACTCAAAACCATAAAAATGGTGGTAGACTTTAGGAGAAACCTCTTATAATATTAGACAACACAGTATCAGCAGTAGAAACCTTCAAATTTCTAGGTATTGTCATATCTCAAGACCTAAAATGGGAACTTAACATCAAAAACATTATCAAAAAAGCACAACAAAGAATGTGCACCAACTGAGAAAGCTCAAACTGCTCAAAGGACTGCTGAAACAATTCTACAGAGGAATTATTATCTGTTATCTGTACCTCTATAACTCTCTGGTTTGGTTCTGCAACCCAATAAGACAGACACAGACTCCAGAGAGTAATTAGGATTGCAGAAAAAACAATTACTACCAACCTGCCTTCAATCGAGGACCTGTATACTGCAAAAAGAGGGCTGTGAAAATATTTACAGACCCCTCAAACCCTGGAAATAAATTGTTTCAAAATGTTTGTATCCATACGATTTATATTGATTGTTTCCTAGTATGATTTGATTGCTTATTTGTACCTTATGACAATCATTACATTTTGATTCTTGATGAATGTATACTTTCTTTTTATGTACACTGAGAGCATATGTACCAAAGACAAATTCCTTGTGTGTCCAATCACACTTAGTGTCAGCTTTGGAAGCCATATTCCATGCTGTAGGCCTATAACATTAGAGGAATACCCAAGACTTTGTAGGATTGATATGTAATGCCCCTCAGGCTAGACAGGGAAATCAACCCACAGGAAAAAAACCCTACCTGAAGGCCCTCCTAGGAGAGCTGTAGCCAGATAGCCTCTGACCAGACCTGCTGAAGCTGCTCCTGCCCGACCCACAAGAATAATAAAGTGCTATCGTTGTGGCCAGGATGGCCATAGAGCAGCCAACTGTTTCGCTCCTGCATCTGTTCCACAAGCTCTACAACTAAGGCCTAGTACAACCATCAGGGGTCAAAGAAATCCAAGGAAAACTCCAGACACTAGCCGGTTTGCTATACACACCGTGGAAGGTCCCCTCCACGCAGAAGGGAACAAAGAACTTCCAACCCAAAAAATTCTCTCCAGAGAAGTAAATGAAGAAGATGACCCTATAGTGAGTATTGCCATCACACCTTTTTCAGTCAAAGTGAAGTTGATGGTGCCTGACGTGGGGGAGGCAGGGGAGATAGAAGCTGTAATAGATACTGGGTGTTCTAGATGCCTTATTGGCCTCCCCATCATTGAACAATTAGGAATAAAAACTAAGAACCTGAAATTCCCCATCAGGTTTGAACAAGTAGATGAGACTTTAATTGGGGGAGTCCCAACCACCCAAATGACATCAAATTAGAGATGGGCAGACAACCATGAACTCATACATTTTGTAGTGGCTCCAAAGATGTCAGAATGTGTCATATTGGGACTTGCTTGGATAAATGAGCCCCTACCAGCAAGTGGGAGGATAGATACTGAAAAATCATAATTGGGGATGGCCCACTGCCTCCCCTTCCTCCCACAAAGAAACTGCCACCCAACAAAGCAGCAGCCACCCCTTCAAACTCCAGGTGCGTCCCAAGTCCCCTAACAATACAGGGACTTGGCTGAAGTGTTCAGCAAAAAGGAATGCAATGTTTTACCTCCCCATCAAGCCACTGATTGTGCCACAGAATTAGAACTCGGGGCAAAACTGCCAAAACCAAAGATGTATTCCATTACACCAGCTGAAATGACTGAGTTGAGAAAATACATCAGTAACAATTTGGACAGAGGTTTCATTGAACCTGCCAAATCTAGGTTGGAGGCCAATGCTATTGAAAGAAAAAAAGATGGCAGCTTCTTATTATGAGTTGATTTTAGAGGCATGAATGCAGTATGCATAAAAAACATGTACCTCCTCCCCCTCATGAAGGACTTATTAAATCATCTATCTAAAGGCAAGGTCTTCATCAAACTACATCTGAGAGAAGCTTACTACAGAGTCGCATAAAGGAAGGAGACAAACGGAAAACTGCTTTCAACTGCCTTCTGGGTAGTTTCCAATTCTGAATCATGCCTTTCGGACTCCAGTGCTCCCCCACCCCACCCTGCAGTATTTATGCAATTCATCAATGAAGTCTTACATCCACACTTATACAAAGGGGTCCTCGTCTATCTGAATGACATTCTTATATTCAGCAAAACCATTGAAGAACATGTCAGATTGGTCAGTTGTTGTTTTTTTTGCTGAAAAAACTTTAGCCACCAAGTTATATGTAAAGCTGTCAAAAAGCGAATTCCACAAAGAGTCACTAGATTACCTAGGCTACCAAGTATCCAACAAGGGAATTGAGATGGACCCTGGAAAAGTGAAACAGTACTAGACTGGCAACCCCCCAAAACAGGTGAACAACTTCAAAGCTTTTTGGGTTTTGTCAATTTCTATAGACTCTAATTTAATCACTACTCTAATTTATTCCTTCTTTTTCTGAGGTCATCTTCCCTTTAACAGAGTTATTGAAAACTGGGCTTTCCCTGACCAAACCAAACCCCAATCAACCCCTTGCTTGGACAATGGACTGTCAGAAATCTTTTGAATCTTTAAAATGCCTATTTGCCACTATTTGCCGCTAGCCTATTCTCCAGCACCTGGACCTGACCAGACCTTTCATAGTCCAAGCTGATGCTAGTGATGTGGCTGTCGCAGCCATTCTTCTCCAAAAGGACTCTCAGAATCAGCTAATGCCTTGTGCTTATGTGTCCAAATAGTTGACAGACACAGAAAATAGGTGGGTGGTTTGGGAAAAAGAAGTGTTTGCAATGCGATGGGCTTTACTTTCTTGAAGGCATTTCCTGGAAGGAGTGAAGGAGCTGTTTGAGGTGTGGACTGATCACAAGAACCTCGAGGATCTAAAGACACCTTGGAAGCTATCACCTAAACAAATCCACTGGGCTCAATATTTCAAGCTGTTCAACTTTAACATGAAATGTATCCTGGGGGGGGGGAACATACTGGTGGATGCCCTGTCAACCCCAATTTGACAGTCACCAAGAGGAAGTAGTACAAACTATGATATCAGAAGCCCAACCAGCAGGCCAAGTAACCACTCGAAGCCAAGCCCCAGATGCCTAGAAGACAAATTGTTGACTGAGTTAACTGAAAGCAGCCCTTTTGACCGATCCCTGGTTTGTCGAGCATCAAATCGATTTGACAATGAATGAGGGATTGGCTTGGAAAGGGACAAAAATGTATGTACTCAATACTCTAAGACTAATGGTACTGAAGCGTAGCCATGACTCGTGGTTGTGGGGACACTTTGGGTTTTTAAAAACCCTGCATTTAGTCAGAAGACAGTTCTGATGGCCAAAAATGAAACCTGATGTCGAAAACAATGTGAAAAGCTGCTCAATTTGTGCCAAGATGAACTGGAAAAACCCCTGATCTCTTTCAACAAGTAGCTGAACCAACGAAGCCATGGGAAGAAATCGCAGTGGACTTTATTGTAGAATTACCAGAGAGTGGAGGAAATACAGTGATTTGGACTGTAATTGACTTATTCTCTAAGAAAGTCTAGTTTACAGTGTGTAACAAGCTACCTTTGGCTAAAAAACTTGCAAAACTGTTCGTGAAGCATATCTATAGGCTCCACGGAGTACCTTGTAGAGTAATCTCAGACCGAGGTGTACAGTTTACTGCTAAGTTCTGGAGGGAGTTTTTGAAGTCCATTGGGTCATCCCAAGGGCTTTCTTCAGCATTCCATCCTGCATGCAATGGGGCAGCAGAGAGAGCAAACGCCATGATGGAACAATACATTAGATGCTATGTAAATTATCAACAGGGGAATTGGGCAGAGCTGTTGCCATTTGCAGAAGTTGCTTACAATAATGCAGTACATAGCAGCACAGGCTTGACTCCATTCCAAATCAACACCACATGGAATTTGTCCCAATGCCGGAATTACCTAGGGAACCCCCAACACCCATGTCTTTAACGGAATGGATGGACTCATTAAAGAAAGATTGGGAGGATACAAAAACAGCTTTGACTGAAACTGCTGAGGGAATATAAAAAACAGGCAGACAACCATAGATCCCTCCAAACACCATTTAAAATAGGGTACAAGTGTTTTTGACAACTAAATATCTCAAATTGAAACTTCCCAGTAGGAAGTTGGGCCCTAAATTCTTAGGTCCATTCCCTATATCAAAAATAATCAATCCAGTCCCAGTCCAATTAAGTCTCCCCTGGCTATTAGGGAAAACACACTCAATGTTCCATAGTAGTTTATTGAAACCAGCTGTAAGGTCAAATCTAAGCTGATACCAACAGCTTCTCCCAAACCTTTAATCGTACAGGGTGAGACACATTATGAAATCAAGAAAATCCTCAATTCTAGATTGCACTGAGGGAGATTATAATTTTTGGTATTATGGAAGGGTTACCCTTTGTCAGATGCTAACCCTAACCCTAAGTCAGATGCTACTTGGGTAACAAGTTGGGATGGTATATTTTATTTATTTATTTATTTATTTATTTATTTATTTATTTATTTGGTTTGTCAATTGCTTACAAGATAATAGGTATAAGAAAAACATAGTTATAAATACATGGATACATATTAGAAAAATAAAAAAATAAAAGAAACAATAAAAGAAACAATAGGATAGGGATGGTAGGCACGTTGGTGCGCTTATGCATGCCCCCTACAGACCTCTTAGGAAAGGGGTGAGGTCAATAGTAGACAGTCTAAGGTTAAAGTTTTTGGGGTTTGGGGAAGAAACCACAGAGTCAGGTAGAGTTTTCCAGACATTGACCACTCTGTTGCTGAAGTCGTATTTCCTGCAATTATGATTGGTGCGATTAACCTTGAGTTTGTATCTATTGTTTGCTCTTGTGTTGTTATGGTTGAAGCTGAAGTATTCATTGACAGGTAGGACATTGCAATGTATGATTTTATATACTATACTTAGATCGGACCGAAGGCAGTATAGTTCTAGGTTTTCTAAGTCTAGAATTTCAAATCTGGTGGCATAAGGTATTCTGCAATGAATAGAGGAGTGGAGAACTCTTCTTGTGAAATATTTCTGGACTTTCTCAACTGTGTTAATATCAGATACATAATGTGGGTTCCAGACTGATGAGCTGTATTCGAGTATTGGTCTAGCAAATGTTTTGTATGCTCTAGTTAGTAGTGTGTATTACCAGAGAAAAAGCTATGTAAGATTAGGTTAACAGCTCTTAACACCTTTTTGGCTATGTAGTTACAGTGGGCTCTAGCACTTAAATCATTAGAGATGAGTACTCCAAGATCCTTGACAGAGTTTGGATCATCAACAGGTTTTGACTATTCAGTCTGTATTTTATTTTCTGATTTTTTTTGCCAATATGTAGGACAGAACATTTATTTGTTGAGATTTGAAGTTGCCATTTGTTTGACCATTCTGATACATAGTCAATACATACATACATACATACATACAAAACATACATACATACAATACGTACATGCAGATAGATTAGTTAACCAATTCCATAACGAATTCCCTGACAAATCAAAGGGTCCCCAGGGGGCGGGGGGGGGGGTTAAGGGCATTGCATTAACCCCTGGTTGAAATTTCTTTTTTATCTCTTTTAAGAGGCAAATTTTTCAAGGATGGATGCCTGTCAGCTTTGGAAGCTATATTCCACACTGCCACATACCCTGCGAGAGTAGAAGGGAGGTGATTTCAATTAAGTAGCTCTAAGTAGACAAAATACAATTATTTTGTTAGTCCAAGATCATTTAGTATGGCGCAGGATGAAATAAGAATCTTACTTTTGGACAGATCATGATTGGGCCATGTGATATGATGATGACCAAGGGGGGATGGATTTGAAGTTTGAGAAATTATGGAAAGCCAGAAATTTTTTTAGATTCAGGTTTCCACAGATGTGCCACGTGCTATTCTAGTACTTTTGAGATATGTTTTTCTTGGAGTTACTGATTGGAATGGAGGTTTGCTGGAACGCTGGCACTTGGCCAATAAAGAATTCTATCTATCTAATGAATAGTAAGCTCCTTGCTTCAGCATTACTCACCGGTTGGCTTAGAGAGATAAGAAAATAGAGCATTAATTAGGTGAATTCATTACTACATCCAACTAATTGTTCAAATTCTTTGAAAATCATTCACAATGTTGATTACCACGACCAGGTCTTCTATTTGGATCCCACATTCGCCTTCATCAAGATGAATGTTGAATGCATTTTGGATTTTCACTTTTCCACATCACCTCACTGAAGACCCTGCCCCAATAAAGGGGAAAGAAAAAGAGAAGAATAACTTTCTTCTTCAACATATTGAAATAATGGGCCCACTTGGGATGGAGTGGGGTAGGAAGTGTGAAAAAATTGCTAATCGTTAAAAGCTTTCTTCATTGTAGTAAAGTTAGCGGGCAAATATAAGGAGGCTGAAATTCCATAGGGAATCCTCTGAATACATATGTATATGATTGTGTGAAACCTTCACACTTATTTTCCTGGATCTGTGTATGAAACTCTGGCATTTGGCTTTTAAATTAGACTCCTAAATTCTGGCAGTCATAATCTGCAAAGCTGATTTTCTATTTTCAGACTGTTATAATTTTCATTGTTTGCAAGAATTGCTCTTGTATGTAATAGTTAAACACTGGCAATACAATCAGCTTAATAAACAACATTTTCTATTTAAACTCATATGTCTTACTTAATGCACATTGCTACTTATTCTAAAGCACAAATCTGTTTAATCTCAGCGGTATCCTTTTAGTATTACACAATAGGCTAAACTGCACAATCTGCAAAGAATTTTTTTTTCATAGATTGGTGGAGACTATTTTTAAATCGGTCGATTGTTTAGGACACAGAGAAAATTTATTTGCATTTATTTATTTGTATTGCCTCTTTGAGTCATTAACAAATGACTCAAGAGGTGAACATATTCAACCCACCATCCTCCTCCTATTTTTCCCATAACATTTGTACATCTGAACTAGGCTGTGTTGTTTCTCTGTGTCATATAATATATGTGGGTATGTGTGTATATGCATATTTATTTATTTGTCATGTTTATGTAGTGTATATTGGAGATGGTGACCCTTTGAGAGCTGTATGCAATGAAATTTCATTTTAATGTAAGCCAATTAGTGTATCTTTGAAGGGACAATAAAGTTATTCTATTCTGTCCTATCCTATTTTATCCTATCCTACCCTACCCTACCCTACCCTATCCTAACCTATCCTAATCCTCTGAGGTCAATTGAATGGCGTGTGACTGGCCCAAAGTCAACCAGCTGGCTCTCATGACTAAAGTGAGGATTGAACTCAGGATCTTTTGCTTTCTAGTTCTTGTACCTTAACCATAGGCCAAAACTGGCTCAAAATGCAATACACAGAGGCATGCATTTGCCCATTTAGCATCATTCTAGCAAAAACAGATGAACTCTGCCTAGTAATGAAACAGAGAATAGAGAGGAAGCTCAGCAATGATCACAGGTTAGCAATCTCAGATTACTATGTTGCTCTGACTAATGGATCATTCTTAAATCACACTAGGACCATTTATATCATTTACAGATTACAAGCAAATGTGTCTTATGTACCGTGTTTGAAAATGCATGAATAATCACTTGAGATAACAGATGACTAAAAATAAAATCATAAGTAAATTATATAAGTAATGTGGGATTTGATCATTTCAAGGAAACAGGCTGAGCTGACTTTCCAAGATTTCATTTAGGCAAACTGGATAAACTTCTGCTAACTGAAAGACAGACTTTGTGCCATTTCCTAAAAGCCATTCCTATTTTTTGTTCCTTTGAAAGATGTGCATTCATTACAGGATATTACTGGGGAAATTAACCCTTTATGCATTTCTGTTCATACAACGAAAATTGCTTCTGTAGGGGGAAAAAGCAGTACTCCAGTATTTGAGGGGCTGCTACAGAGAAGGGGGGGGGAGTGTCAGCTTATTTTCTAAAGTGCCAGAAGGCAAGATGAGAAACAATGGATGGAAATTAATCAAGGAGAGAAGCAACCTGGAATTAAGGAGAAACTTCCTAATAGTGAAGACAATTAGCCAGTGGAACAGCTTCCCTCCAGAAGTTGTGGGTGCTTCATCACTGTAGGTTTTTAAGAAGAGACTAGACAGCCACTTGTCTGAAATGATATAGGATCTCCTGCTTCTGCACAGAATGGAACTAGATGACATTGAAAATCCCTTCCAGCTCTATTCTGATTCATTGAAAAAGCTGCTATTAGGTACATCCTCATTTCACTCCGTCACCATGCTGTCCATTCTCATTTTATTCCTAATACTTAAATATGCCATCATGTAGTGCAGGTAGGGACAAATTTTTCTTCTTCCTCTTCCTCTTCCTCTTGCTCTTCCTCTTCCTCTTCCTCTCCCCCTTCCCCTTCCTCCTCCCCTTCCTCTTCCTCCTCCCCCTCCTCCTCCTCCTCCTCCTCCTCCTCCTCCTCCTCCTCCTCTTCTTCTTCTTCTTCTTCTTCTTCTTCTTCTTCTTCTTCTTCTTCTTCTTCTTCTTCTTCTTCTTCTTTCTCCTCCTCCTCCTCTTCCTCCTCCTCCTCCTCCTTTTTTTGGAGGGAAATCACCATTACAGCTAGTCTCCAGCTAGCAACCATTCATTTAATGATCATTCAAAGTTACAACAGCACTGGAATTTTTCACATTTACAGCCATCGAAGCATTCCCATGGCCAAAATTCAGAAACTTGGCAATTGATACCTATTTATGATGGTTACAATTTCCTGGGGGCATGTGATCACCTTTTGCAACCTTCTGACAAGCAAAGTCAATGGAAAAAACAGTTAGGAACTCTGTTACTAACAAAACAATTGTACTGATTTACTTAACAACTCTGGCAAGAAAAGTCATAAAATGGGTCAAAGTTCACTTAACATCTGTCTTGCTTAACAACAGAAATTTTGGGCTCAATTATTATCATAAGTCGAGGACTACCTGTATTTCTCCCTTCTAGATTGCCCCACTGAATAGCAGTAATGATACTCCTTTATGAAAATAATAAAATAGAGAATTCTTCCTCCCCCGCAAAAATTTTTTTGTTAGAAGCATTTCCAGACCTTTGCAATAAAATTGGTACGACTAGGCTTACTAATGCTTACTCCGATTCTCCTTTCTTTCCAGATAAAAATGTATTAACTTTTGCTTCTTTTAATTTTTAGGAGTGCTAGTATCATTACCAGTGTCAGTGATAGCAGAATACTTGGGGCAATTATTAGTAAGAAAATTTCTCTAAGGACTTTTGCTGATAAAAACAAGTGGCTGAAACGTTGGATAATTTGGAAATTTGAACCATTCTTATTATTGTGAGGACAATTGAGCAGTTAGTTTTGGAGGTATCTCATATAGGTGACTTTTAAAGTTCACTGGCAACCCTTACTGATTCTCTTCTTGGTCCCTTGGTTTGAATTCAGGTTATTGTGGTCTGTGAGGTTCTCTGCCACCTCTATTTTATTCTGTAAGAGATGAAGGAACACAGATAAATATGTGGGATTGATGAAGAATTCAGTCCTAATAAAGAACTTTAGACTGAGCCAAATAATTTGGCTGAAACAGCATTAGCTTGCCTTCAGAAGTTGTGGAAGCTTCATCACTGGAAGCTTTCAAGAAGAGACTGGATTGCCATCTGTCAAAAATGGTGAGGGTCTTGGGTGGGGGGTTGGAACAGATGACCTACAAAGTCCCTTCCAAATCTGTTAATGTGTATCTGTATCTGATAAGCAAATGGTCACTATGTTTATGTGGGTGCAAGGATTAAATTTGGGTGTGCTAGAATTGCACAATGAGAATGGCCTTATAATGGGACAAAGCTTTACAAGTTGCTATGGAAATGCTACTATTGTGATACACATGTGCAAAGAAAAATATTTTGGGCATTTCCATTTGCTTAGAAATGCATAAATGACCAAATACTGTGTGCTTATCCAATGTGATCTCACTGTTTTGAAATGCCTTGTGTGAAATTGACTGTATAAGCTTGTTTGTATGTATATTTGGTATCTTTCACCTGGAATATTACTTAACACCTAGTTGCATAGCCCACCAAGGCACTGAAAACTCTAAATAGCATTTTGGAGATTTCTTAATCCATGTCCTGACAGAGTAGAGGAATGGATCTTAACCTTACCACAGATAACAAAGAAAAGAGAAGGGTATTTTTCCAACCACCTGTTCCTTCTTTTTGTAAATCTCTACATTGTCTGGATCTTGAGTAATGCTGTTAGTTCAAGCTGGAGATGCTGATGTTATGAGCTGTGCATAGAGAAACACCCTATTATTTGACTATCTGATCACAATTCATGTTGCATTGTGCAATCAGAGACTTAGTTTTTCCATGTATCAGAATAGCTACACTAAAATTTACAAATCTATCCTTACTCTTTGGATAGACTTGTTGATATCATGTTTGAAGTCTAATCTTTTGAGACTTAGAAAAAATATTTTTAATACTTTTATAAAGCTAGAAGAATTTTTTTTTATTGATTAAAGTACCAGACACCAATATAAATTGTGGTAGTGCTTAGGATAAATAATGGTACATGCAATAATGATACATAGATAATGATAATTAGATAGCTGAATAGATAATAGCTAGACAAACATACAGATAGATTGTATACCATGCTGTAGGTTCTACTGTAATCTGAATTTAGCTTGATATAGCTGACAGGAATACCATTAATATCTACAATATGATGTCTTGAACCTACAATATTCTTAATTAAAATGGTCTCTTTTAAAAAATTAAATAAATTATATGTTTCAAATAAAAGATGTGGGAAGTCGTTAACACCAAATCTAATTCACCATCTCTGCTGATAACACCATTCAATGGTATATCCCATATACCCCATGGTAGTTTTAAAATTTTTTCGAACAATGCCTCTGATTACAGAAAGTTTGGATGGACTCATTTGAGGATTTTATCTTCGGTAGCTGAAGTACAAACAAAGGAAACCCAGAATTATTAGAAACATGTTTTTGCTTTCCTGTAGACAGAAAAGGCAGTATCATTAGAAAATAGTTTTTGAAGAAGCAAGATACCGAAAGAATATTAATTATTTTTCATTTTGGTGTTGGTTAGAGAAGGCTCTTGGGAACACCATGGACATTTAAAAAAAAAAAACAAGGATCATCAAAGAAATGGATCATCAAAGAAATCATTCCAGAGTTCTCACTTAGGCACAAGTGGCTAGGGTCAAATTAGCCTATTTTGGATTAATTATGTGAATTTAGTTCTCTGGACAAGGCTATAATGTTAAGAAAGGTGGTAGGGAAGAGAAGAGGATGACCAATAGCAAGATGGATAGACTCAGTTACAGCAGCAATAAGTGTACTATGGGAACACCTGAAAAACCAGATTAGGAACAGATTACCATAGATAAAATCTCTATGTGGTTACTAAGAGTCAACAATGACCCAAAAACACAAAATCAATAAATCATTCGTTCAAAGAAAGCCAAGACACTGAGGAAAAACTAGCACTGAAGATATTTTTGCAATTATGTAGGATGAGAGTACCAATGAGCAGATTCTGTTTCCTATGTCTTGCCAACTAATTGGCAATGTCACTGCCTAAAGTGGAATGCTGCAATGGATCCTAATCAAGAAATGAAGGAAAACTTTAGAAAATTGTTAAGAAAGCCACAGTCCTACTTTGCCATTGATTTATGTCACAGCTATGTGGTAAATATTGATCTCATCACCCCAACATGAAGTACCTTAGTGACAATTGAAAGCATTTGATGGCTGAGTAACAAAACATCTCTACAGGAAATCCAGCAAACAGCAGCTTGCGGTCTCTGCATAAAGGGAAAAGCCCTCCCTAGTGTTTATTTTTATAGTGTTGAAGAGCTGGGAAGCATCACAGAATCCCTGTGAATAAAGAAAACATAACAAATTATTTCCCAATATCTCAGGAACTGCAGTTGCCTTTTTAGCTAGCAAAAAATAATGACAAACTAGGGCAGCTAAGAAGGCTAAAGAAGAAATAAACTGAAGTCATGTGAATGACCATTTTAAGAAAGGAATGACAAAGGGAGGAAATAACTACAAAGAAAATAGATATTTCTCCTGTTTTATTCTTGAATATATACACAAGCATTCACAGAAACATTTTGCTATAAACACGTAAGAAGAAATTAAATCCAATTTTTTGCAAGGTTCAGATTTCAAGAATTCCCAGGTCTGGTCAACTTAATGTGTGCACATGATATTACCTAATTTGGTAACGAAATATCTGCAAGAAAACAACTAATGTTCAAAGAACATCTAGACCCCACAATTTAACATATTCAAGATTCCCTTCACTTTTGAATGCCAGGAAGTGAGGATGACATTTTCTATTTTGTTGTTGTTGTTTTCTTTGAACAGTGGGCACAGAGATAGACCTTTTTAAATTTCTAAGCAGTAGAAGTTTTATTTATAACACTGATTTATTGACATCTGTATTTGGTCTTCTGATTAATCCCATCTCAAGGTGATATCTGCAATAAATGTACCTATTAGTACATTTGGAATTTAAGGAAACACCATGGGTGACATAAAATGGCAATTCTGGGGTGTGTGACCAGGGTTTGTAGTCCATTACAAAATGTCAAGAAGATGAAAATTAGCTTTGGCTAATGAAAATGAACTGTAATGACCTTTTGCATATGGCAATCCACAAGGCCCATCATTACATAAATCAGTACATTGCAGAATATGTGCTTGCCATTGCTGAGAATGCAAAGTTTTTTTCCGTTCTCTCAATCTCTGGGTGTAAGGAATTCCAGGTCTCCACTGAGAAGATGTACAAAGGGAGAGCAGACTGCCACTGGTATACTAGGGCTGGTAGGAAAGGGTTATTGGTTTTATGTTCTGGTTGAGGGTTTCTGTTGGGACCCAAGAACCAAGAAAGAGTTATTTCTGAGTAGTTTCCTTTGAGAAATCTTGCCATACTGAAACAATTATTTGCATTACTTTAGGTATTCATTACTTTTGGAATCACTAGGGAGGAGTCTTCTTAACTCTCTATCCCCAACCAAATTACCTAAATTTCATTATCTCTTTCCTGTCTGAAATGCAGCACCTCCCTCCTGTGAATCCAGACTATGTTCCACTACAGTTTTCCATTGACATAATTCTATACAACAGGATTCTGGTTGACTCTCAGGTAAGACTACTTTACGATGACATCTAGTCATACTTCATTGGTTGTGGTGAGATCCAATGATGCTCTTCCATTAATTCCTACCATACAGTAGGAGTTAGCCTATTTGAGATACATTGGATCAAAAATTATTGACGGGTTAAAGGTCATGATTAGAGTTTTACTAGTATATAGATTGTAGCAATGATGGTGATTAAGTTGGTGGCAATCATGTCTGAATTATCTTTTTAGGGTTATTAATTAATGACTTTATTATTTATTCTTTGGTATATTACATGGAAGCATTTTGGCCACTGTAGGGTAAAAAGATTTTGAATGACCTTCTTCAGCATTGATTTATAAGTCTCTGAAAGAGAATTATGTGACTTTTTCATTTTTTAAAAGCAGACCAGTCAAAGGCAAATCTTTCTTGCTTCTTACAAGCTTATTTTTTGTTTTTGTTTTGGTGCAATACTTCTGGATAAATTGAATAAGTCACTTCTACAGTTTCAGAGGACATGTAGTGTGAGGCAATGGATCTAAATAGTATCCAGATTCAGGATGGCATATTACAAGGAAATATCAAGTATTCAGTTATTGGACTGGTCAATATCTAAGCTGAAAGGAATAAAACTTGAACTTGTTGAATGGAGCCAGTTTTCATACAACTGCTATGTCTAACTCTTTAGCTCCATATACAGCCATGATGGCCTCACCCTCCTCCCCCGTCCCTCAAAGTCATTATCCCAATTAATTCAGAGGCAATTTGGAAATCTTTCATCTTGAAGTATTCCAGAGTTTAGGCTATGTCTTTATGTGTATTTCAATGAAGTGGGGAAAATAGCAATGATTTTGAACTAATTTTATTCAGGAGGGATTATGGAGGGATTATGAACCTTTAAAAATGGAATTGGGGCCATATGACTAAGTTGTCCACCTGATTTATAAAGAGTTTTCTAGGACTGGGAATTTAGACAATCATCTGATCAGCAAAACAAAAAACAAAATTATTTCTCCTGGTGCAAAAATATTACAAATCCTCTGTATTCCCCTTTTGGGTAAAAGACTCAGATCAATCATTTTTATAAATCACAACAACACTGGGTGTAGTTAGTTTATTGCCAGAATAAGAATTTTTAATGGAGCTTCATATTAATGTTTATTGTTTATTATTCAGTCAAGTCCAAATTCACTAACCGTAATTGTATCTGCGTGAAATGAAAATTGCTTGTGTTCCCATTCTTTCTGCTTTCTCTGCAGTACTATCAACCAAGATTTGGGGCCAGAAATTCTATGTAATGTTTTTTTCAATTTCCTGTTCCAAAAATAAAAGTCCCCAGAGAAATTAGATAATGACTATAGAGTAAGCATTTTGAGAGTTTCAAATCTCCTGCTCTGACAGCCAGTAATAATGAAAGAAAAATCTCCCAGGCCTGGACTTCTCTTCTATGCAACCAATGGTTAGGAGAGAAAGGAAAACATGTGAGCTCATGTGGTTATCAAATTTAATAAAGAGAATATGTCAAAAATGTTTTCCAAGTGCCGTAAAGACCAGATGCTAGATACATTTTTTTCCTACTTGGTGACCTCTCCCAGAAGGTTATTCAAATATCCCAAACCACAGAAATGTTTTAAATGCATAGATATGTAAATGTGTGCTTAACATGAACACAAGTTATTATGAAGGTTGCACTTTATCAAACAAAGGTTATGCATTTTGAATAAATCTTCAATCAACATTTCTAAACAAAGTGCCTTATTTCCAAACAGAACGCCATGGGAAAAATGTATTCATTGAACAGGGCAAAATGAAGCATGTGCTTAAGTGGTTCTCTGAAGTGAGATTCAAAAGAGAAAAAGAAATAAAACCAAATCTGATTGCTTGTTTGGGGCAGAGAATACACAGGAAAGTGTATTCCTGAATTGATTTTTGGGAGAATGCAAACAAATGGGTTGAAAAAAATTAATGTGCTTCTTAATTGTTTTAGTTTTGTCTATCCATGTAGGAGATGACAGACTGAGGGCAAAGTCAAATGCATCATAAGTCTGGAATCCCTATTCCCATAAAATGGAGTTAAGTCCACCTCACAGTTGACTCTTATCTCATGCCAGTTTGCCTTGACCATTATTAGATCAAATTCTTGTAGGAACTGTGTAGAATAAACTCGTAGTGTTTTTGAATTCTGTACTGATTCCTGGCTTCTTATGCCTGCAATTGGTTAATATAATTTATAGCATTGCCTTGCACTGAGACTTTTCACCCTGTCCATGGACATTTTCCCATTTCTTGGGAGCCCAAAGAAACTTGTTATTGAACAGCATTATTTCATTTCACCCTGATTGTTCCCCTGATTGTATTTGCACAACTGAGGTCATGGTATAATCTCAGGAAAGTATCTTTTACAACCTTAATATACTCTGCAGCTGTTCCTGAGCAGGTGGGAAAGCATTATACTGTATTTGTCCTAAGAAATGGCAGCTAGGGAGACCTTAAACAATTCATTTCTGTAGAGTTCATTGATTTAAGTAAGACATTGGAATTCAGTTAAAAAATGGATGAAAAAGAAATGGCAGAACTAGAAATCCAATAGATATTAGGAGAAATTTAAATTGTCCTGATATTCCCATTTGTTGCTTTTAAACACCCTACAATGCATTTACACCTTTATAAGAACAAAGCTCAACCTGATGTTTGTTTAAGAGTATATTATACTATTTTAAACAAGGGATGCAGTGGCTAAGATGCTGTGCTTGCTGATCAGAAAGGTCGCCAGTTTGGCGGTTCAAATCTCTAGCGCTGCATAATGGAGTGAACTGCTGTTACTTGTCCCAGCTTCTGTCAACCTAACAGTTCAAAAGCATGTAAAAATGCAAGTAGAAGAATACTTTGGTGGGAAGGTAACAACGTTCTGTGTGCCTTCGGCGTTTAGTCATATCGGCCACAAAACCATGGAGATGTTTTTGGACAGCACTGGCTCTTCAGCTTTGAAACGGAGATGAGCACTGCCCCCAGAGCCAGAAATTACTAGCACGTATGTGCGAGGGGAACCTTATTTTCTTTTACCTTATGCTATTAAAGAACCATTTTACTAGTTTTCTTCCCTAAAATTTTACCAATATTCTGAAAGGACAAGCATAAAGATTGCATTTGGTTCTGAGCATCTGGTTTTTCCCAAAGAATCAAATAAGTATGTATATCTAAAATCTTGAAAACCAAATAACCAAACCTTATCTTATGAAATAGAGTAGATGAAATTAAGACCTTGGCTTAATTTTTAAAGCCTTCTTCAAATGTAGATTTTTAGTAAGTTGTTAAACCATTCCTTTGTCAGAAAAAAAAACCTAGGCATTAGGAGAAAAGGAATATGAGAAAGATCTAGAATAAGTATTATCTTCAGCTCTAGGCTTATCTGCCATTTTATTTAGTTTGGTTCATTCTTAGCAGGTTCCTCTTAATTTCTTATTCTTGTGAGAATGGAACTCAGGGTGCTGGGCAGATTGTTAGTGTGCCTATGAAACAGAAAACCCACAATACAAAGATAGCTTGAGATAATCCACTGCAAAAAGAAACAGAAGTAAAAAAGAGAATAGGTGCTCTAGAGTTGTACTTATAACAGCAGGATCTGCCAGGATGAGAAGTATACTGGAATGTAACCAGAAAGGATTCTGAAGGCCCCTGATTGGGTAACCATCAGGTGAGCTTTCTTGCACTCTGGAACAGAATGGCATCATCACTATTCCTTTTCCACAGCAGGAATGGATAATGAACATGCCCAGAACCTACATGGAATTGTAAGTCCATCTGATATCTAGGGCTGAAAATCCATATTTTCTTCTCCTTTTTAAGGCAATAAATATACTACATAGCATGAACATAAACTAGATTAAAATATTCATAAAAATAAGCAAGAACACCACAAAACTAACTTTCCATCCCCCTCCCAAAGGTGTTCACACACACACACACACAAACCCTAGTTTTGAACGAATATGTGGCATTTATTTTGCATGATTATCTGCCCAGGCATAGAAAGAGAGCTTGCAAAGATTCTCTTCCCCCATGCAGTGAAACAGATTAACATCACAACATTGGAGATGTTCATTTGTGAAGTTGCAAGCAGCTTTAATTTTTCCCCAGGCAAGATCTAAATCAGAACACATATCCTTTACATTTCCCATTTTATGATTTTTGCAAGTCGGAGTTTAACAAGCACTTGTCTGATTGATGATTCAGTTAATGTACATTCTTAGCAATCTCATAGACAGATTTTTCTCCAGAATGATCTTTTACCAACCTTAGGTCTCCTAACAGTGGTCTCATCGCTGCTGCTACTCATGTATCCCAGGAGCAACCATTCCCCCATCTACTCCAGCATATGAGATAGCACAGCAGGATTCAATGGAGGTACATTTGTTTACTTATAGCAATATCCCATTTCTTTGATAGGCAATACGAAAATGATTTGTTAAAAGTTTATATCATATAATCCCTACAATTAAAATGTCAAAACATAAATGCAGTAAAAGCACTATTATCAGTATTATGAGAGCAGTTTGAACTTAGAAAAAAATGTTAGTGCAAAAATCATTCTTCTTGGCATTTAAACTGGCACACAGAAAAGGAAAGTATTTTTCTAGTGAAAACAAGGACTCGAGGAGATGCCACAAAAAAGAGAAGGGTCAACCTATTTTACAAAATGTCAGAAGGCAGGACAGGAAATTAAACAAGGAGAGAAACATCCTTGAACTAAGGAGAAATTTCCTAACAGTGAGGACAATTAACCAGCGGAACAGCTTGCCTTCAGAAGTTATGAGTTTTCCATCACTGGAGGCTTTTAAGAAGAGACTGGACAGTCACTTGCCTGAAATAGTATAGGGTCTTCTGCTTGAGAAGGGGGCTGGAGTAGAAGACCTTCAAGGTCAACCTTCCAACTCTGTGGGTATTTCCCCACATCTTTATAGTTGTGCTTTTAAAGTTGTAGCTACGTTTCAGAAGAATCTCATCTGCCATCATCAGGCTCGTGTATTGGGTTCGTCTTCATCATGTGTGTCAGGCTTTTGCATCCATTTCTGTTTTAAATTTGGTACTAGTCTCGTGCTGTGTTAGAATGTTTTTTTTCTTCATCCTGATTGGTTGGGAATCTTGGTCTGTGTTTATTGGGCTTGGAGTTTGCTGTGTTCTGCTTGACTGGTGTTTCTAATATCTTCTGTCTGTTTTGTAGCGGGTTTTGTTTTGTTTTTTGTCTTGATTGGCTGGCAACATTGTGTTTCATGTATTGGGGGCTTGTAGTGTGGCTTGGCTTCAGGTGAATGGGCAGCTATTGTTTATTAGGAAGCTAGGTTTCATCTGGGTGGCTGGTTGGGGTGTGTTTGGGCTGGAGGTATTGGGGGGGGAGTCTGTTTGTGCCCAGGTGTTTGTTTGGCTTGTGGTGTGGAGATTTTTTTGTTTGTGAGTGCAGGCTTCCAGATAATTGACAGTCTGGTGGAGTCATCTCTTCTATTCATGCTTTCAGGTCTTTTTTCAATCTCTATGGCTTCTCTGATAATTCTGTAGCTGGGGTTTTCTATAGTGGCTAGGGTTTTGGTGCCATTGAAGTCGATGCTATGACTTCTGGCTTTCATGTGTTGGACTAGTGAGGAAGTGTGTTCCAGCTTTTTTACTGCATTTTTGTGTTAATCAAGGCGGGTACTTATTCTTCTATTGGTCTGCCCGATGTGTGTGGCAGGGCATGATGCGCAGGAGACTTCATATATGCCTTGGTTTTCCAGATCAATTTTATCTTTGGGGTTTCTTAGGGTGGCTACTATTTTTTGGTCTGTTTTGAAGACAGTCTTGATGTGGTGCCTGTGTAGTATCTTATTGATTTGTACAGCAGGACAGCTGTTCCATAGGTCTGTTCATCTTCTAGGTCTCTAGGTCTCAGTGTGTTTTTGTGGATCAGGCCTGTCATTTTGCTTTTGTGGAAGCCATTGGCTGTCAGTACTTTGGTCAGGGTGCATAGTTCAGTCTTTATATGTGTCTTGTCTGCCAGGCGTTTGGTTCTGGCAATTAGTGTTTTGGCTACGGAGTTTATTTGTGCTGGGTGGTGGTGAGATTGGGTGTTGAGGTAGCAGTTGGTGTGTGTTTTCTTCTGGTATATGGTGTGCCCTAGTGTGCCATCTGTTTTTTTGTAGATTAGTATATCTAGGAATGGTAGTTGAACACAAAAATGCAGTAAAAAAGCTGGAACACACTTCCTCACTAGTTCAACACATGAAAGTCACAGGCACAAGCATGAGGCTAGCACAAAATTTAAAACAGAAACGGCTGCGAAAGCCTGACACACAGATGAACTCAATACACAAGCCTGATGATGGCAGATGAGATTCTGCCGAAATGTCGCTACAACTTTAAAAGCATAACTATAATGACGTGGGAAAATACCCAACAAAGCTGAGCACCATACATATTGAAACGTCGAAACATTTTCAATGAAACATTGAAACGTCGCCTAGATATTTCCAATTCTACGCGGGAGAAAACCCGAAGAACCAAAGATCCATATATATATATATATATATGTTTTCGGAGGTTTTCGCGGTTATTTGTATGTGGATCTTTGGTTCTTCGGGTTTTCTCCCACGTAGAATTGGAAGTATCTAGGCGACGTTTCGATGAAGTCTCATTCATCATCTTCAGGCTTGCGTCTTCGGCCTTGTGCTTCTCAGAGTAATGTGAGCTTGCAGCTGCTTCTTCCTTTTAATTACTAGTGGGGGTATGACTTGATTGGGTGGGGGCTTGACTGTGTTCTGATTGGGTGAGGGTGTGTTCTCATTGGTTGGGGGTTTGGCTGTGTTCTGATTGGTTGGGGGAATGGCTGTGTTCTGATTGGCTGGGGGTGTGTTCTGTTCTGGTGGGTACAGTACAACCACTGTGCGAAGTGTGTCCAGATCCAGAAAGGGCCGCAACTGGTAAATCAGACGAATCTGACAAAAGGCCCCCCTGGCGACCGTTGTGATGTGATCTTCTAAAGACAGCCGTACATCCAGGAGGACACCTAGATTGCGAGCCCTTTCCATGGGGGTCAAAATTTCTCCCCCCCACGGCCAGCAACGGAACAAGCTGGCTGTAACTGGGCGCAGGAAACCACAGCCACTTGGTTTTGGTCGGGTTGAGACGAAGCCTGTTAAGACCCATCCAACTCCGCACGGCCTCCAGGCACCGGGTCATCACTTCAACAGCTTCGTTGGGGTGGCCCGGGGTAGAGATGTACAGCTGAGTGTCATCAGCGTACTGATGGAACTCTACCCCGAAACCACGGATGATCTCACCCAGCGGCTTCACATAAATGTTGAACAGCAGGGGCGAGAGCACCGACCCCTGAGGCACCCACATAATAGGGGCTTCGGGGTCGACCTCTGCCCCCCCGTCAACATAAATTGCAAGCGGTCAGAGAGGAAGGAGGAGAACCACCGTAAAACGGTGCCTCCCACTCCCAACCCCCCCAACCGACACAATAAGATACTGTGGTCGACAGTATCAAAAGCTGCTGAGAGGTCTAACAGGACCAGGACAGAGGAACAACCCCTGTCCCGGGCCCTCCAGAGATCATCCACCAACGCGACCAACGCCATCTCCGTGCTGTGCCCAGGCCTGAAACCCGATTGGAGGGGGTCTAGGTATATCGCTTCATCCAGGTACTGAGGGAGCTGACGTGCCACTACACTCTCAACAACCTTCTCAACAAAGCAGAGGTTGGAGACCGGACGATAATTCGACAATAATGCTGGATCCAGGGACGGTTTCTTGAGGAGGGGTCGCACCACCCCCTATTTCAAGGCGGAGGGTAAAAGCCCTTCTCTCAAGGAAGCATTGATAATCCCTTGGAACCAGCCTCGTGTCACCTCCCGAGTGGCCAAGACCAGCCAGGAGGGGCACGGGTCCAATAAACAAGTGGTGGCATTAAGCCCCCCCAGTATCCTGTCCACATCCTCCAGAGTAACAGGATCGAACTCATCCCAAATGACCTCCCCGAAATCCACCTCCGTCCTCCCACCCGGAGATACCCAGTCAGAGTCCAACTCATCCCGGATCTGAGTGATTTTGTCCTGCAGAAACCTAGAAAATCCTCAGCCCATCCCTGTAAGGGTTCCTCCCGCGCCCCCACCTCCAAAAGGGAGCGGGTCACCCTAAACAGGGCAGTCGGGCGATTTTTTGCGGACGCAATAAGGGTGGAGAGGTAAGACCGCCTCGCCACTAAATATGCCTTAATATAGGATCGTAATAGTGTTCGGTCAGATCCAGAGCGGCTGGCCCTCCAACTATGCTCTAGGCGTCTTTTCCGGCACTTTATCTCCCTTAGCTCCTTGGAAAACCAAGGAGCCACTTGGGATTGGCACCGGGTCAGAGGCCGCAAGGGCACGACCCAGTCAAGGGTCCCAGCGGCCACCCTATCCCAGGTGGCTACCAAACCCTCGACCGAGTCGTGTGTGTGAACATCGGGAAATGGCCCAAGCTCCATCAGGAACCTATCTGGGTCCATCAGGCATCTGGGGCGGTACCATTTTATACACACACACACACACACACACACACACACACACACACACACACACACATATATATATATATATATATATATATATATATATATATATATATATGTATGTATGTATATATATAAATGTATGCCACATTAAGTGTTTTTTCCAGTGAATCCTATCTATCAGGGCAACCTGGTCTACCCAAATATGGGACAGAGCATACTGCTTCCACTTTCGCCTTTCAGCCCCAATCCAGGGGCCTTTGCAGGCAGTTGCTTTCATGACAAATTATTTTTGTGTTGAATTTATATTTACCGACAAAGAAATAAAGGTCTCCCTTTATTTCTTTGTCGGTAAATATAAATTCAACACAAAAAATTATTTCTGAAGGCAGCTGACAACTTGTTGTTTTAGTAACCCTTTTTTCTTTGAGAATTTGGATGGCTATGAATGTCATAATTCATATTTCCAGCATCCTTCTGCTGCTATTGTCTTTTTTCCCTCTCTAGCCACACATTCCCAATTTTGCCAAATGTTCTTTTAAATATTGGATGGAATAACAGCCCTTATGTAAGAGAGATTCTATCTTGGGGCCAGAAAGTTCATTTTACTTCATGTCCCAGGATCAGCTGGCTTTGATGGATGTTTTATTTGTTTCTATTTCTCTATGAAGGCTGTTAGGCCTAAATGGAATTCTGAATTGCTTACATGCAGTTGTGTCTCAGTTGTACCTTAAAAGGGCAACCATATGTCCTTCCTAGGATGAAACTTCTACAACTGCCATCTCAATCTATTACAGGGGTATCAAACCCAAGGCCCGCAGGCCAAATCCAGCCCACTGGGTAGTTAACTCCAGCCCCGAAGGCCAGCCTGGATCAAATGACTAGTCAGCGGTACCTCTGGCAGCTAAAATGGCTTGCATGCGGCCTCCCAGCACCTTGTTTTCACCCTCCATGGCCTCCAGCACTCTGCCAGCTGAAAATGCCCTGAGAAATGGCCCTAAATATGCCCTAAAAAAGCCAAAACTTGGCCCCAAAACACAGCCGGAAAATGTTCCAGAAAATGCCCTGAAAAATGAGTCAAAATGAGCTGAAAATGGCCTAAAATGGGCCCAAAAATGGCTGAAAAATGGGCCAAAAACTGGCTAAAAAAACAGCCAAAAACAGGCCCCAAAACAGCCAAAAACAGGAAAATGGGCCACGTGGCCTGTTTTTAGCTGGCAGAATGCTGCAGGAGGCATCCACCCCCCTCCTCCACCCACAGAAAACTACAGTGCTGATCCAGCCCTTGAAGAAATCCAGTTTGACCCCTGATCTAATAACTTCTAGAAGTTTTCCTTCTTAATACATCTGAACCAGTGGTAGGATTCAATTTTTTTTACTATTGGTTCTGTGGACATGACTTGATGAGTATGGTGTGGCTTGGTGGGCATGGCAGGAGAAGTATACTGTAAAATCTCCATTCCCTCATCTCCCCACTAACCTGCTTTCCAGTTCTGTTCTTCTGTGCAGGGCAATAAAAGAAGACCCAGTCAATCAGCTGGGATTCAGGAGGCAGAGAATAGATGGGGTGGGGCCAGTCAGAGGTGGTATTTGCCGGTTCTCCAAACCATTAGAGGTGTTATTTGCCGGTTCTACTCAAAATTTCCACTACTGGTTCTCCAAACTAGCTAAAGCCAAAGCTATTTTCTAAAGCACCTGTAGGCCAGACAAGGAATAATGGATGGAAACTGAACAAAGAGAGATTTAACCTGGAAATAAGGAGAAACTTTCTGACAGGGAGAACAATCAACCAATGGAACAGCTTGCCCTCGGAAGTTGTGGGAGCGCCATCACTTGAGATTTTCAAGAAGAGATCAGACTCCCATCTGTCAGAAATGGTGTAGGATCTCCCGCTTGGGCGGGGGTTGGACTAGATGACCTACAAGGTCCCTTCCAAATCTGATTACCTGTTATCTGTTAACTACTCAAAATTTCCACTACTCGTTCTCCAGAATTGGTCAGAATCTGCTGAATACAATCTCTGATCTGAAAAGCCAAGAAATGGGGAAAGCTAATATATAGGAATTGAAATGAAGTCTTGGAAAATTCCATAGGGAAGAAGGGAGAACACAATTTTTTGGAATGTGAAAGTATATCAAGAGCATTCCATCCTTTAGGAAATCTTTTGGACAAATGGCAAACAGGAGCCTTCACTGGAGATAAAAGCAAAGTGTCAAAACTAGAGATCTCCCATACAGAGATATGAGGCAGTTTTCACATCTGCTTTAAAGGAGTTTCCCCACCACCACTTTCCTTCATATGTCCTTAATTACATGAAAATGAGAAAAGTATGAAACAACCTGGAACACATGAGCAAAATGTTTCCAAATGTGGCAGATCATCAACCATAAATCCAGTGGGTTGACAGATTCTCTATCCCAGTTTGTGTGAGATTCTTCAAGGAAAAATCACAAATGGTAAAGTGTTAGGAGAGTGGGGAGATCAAATCTGTAACTTGGAATGGGTGAAGAAATCCCAGAGAATAGAATAATCTCTGATATATTTATAAAAGCCTGTTTGGGAAGCAAAGGGAAATCTCAACCTTTCTCAAAGACATGGAAAAAGTGGGAAGCAAATAAGGAAAAGGATAACCCATTTTGTAACAGTGTGATTGCAAGCGAAAAGTGCCTGAGTTTCTTTGATGTATAGATGGTAAAGTAGCTGTCTCTATTTGTTGGCCAATCAATTTCTACCAATGTTACAATAGTGGGATTGATGGATATCTTTAATCATATAAAATATTGAAATGCACTACAGGATAATAGAAGCAGAGATGGATTTTTGACTCCCTGCCTGGGAAATATATTACAAAGCAGCAGATTTAACATGGATTAAAAAGTGGACCAATCTAAGAAACAAAAGAATCTTAACTCTAGAGGGGCACAGTCTACAGGCTGGGTGGCATGCCTTCATGTGGAACCCAGAAAATAAGACAAAAGCTTATTTCCACAGACATATAATTTGAGATTCATTAATGTGAATATACGGGATATTAAAAAACAAATATAAAAATTCCAGGATGGGTATCTGTCATGGAGGCATTGATGCACCCCAACACCCTAGAAATTGGGAAAATAACTAGATATTATGAAGTTCTAGATTCCCAAGGAATATTAAAAACAAATCAAGAATTCAGGGACCAAGGGCTGAAGATAGACTGGTGGCTGTAACAAAACAAGGTATAAAAAAGATCAGGAGGAATCCGGAATAGAAGTAAAGCCAAATCAATTAGATAATCTCTTAGAGGGTACAGATGAGAAAATAATTTCAAAAATGTGTAATTATCTATTAGAGTTTGAAATGGCAGAGGAACTGGTGAAGGGCCCGATGATAGCATGGGCAGGAAATATGGGACATAACATTGATTTGGAAGACTGGGAAGGAATTTGGAAATTCTTTGACTACACGATAACAAAATCGGCGGTAGGTAAAGAGATTCAATATAAAATTTGTTACCGGTGGTATCTAGCTCCTTTAAGATTAACCAACATGTATCCCAATCTAAGTCCAATCTGCTGAAAATGCAAATAAACATGGGGCATCTTCTCCCACGTGACTTTTCCCGAAAATTAAGAAATATTGGATAAAAATATGAACATGGATAAAAAAAATTATGACCTTTCAATTAGAACTCAAAGCAGAATTTTTTCTGTTGGGGATAATAAAAGGTGACTGCACAAAAGAGATAAAATATTTAAATTTGCATATAATCACTGCAGCGAGACTAGCGCTCGGACAGTGTTGGAAAGGAAACCTCATGCCACAGAGAGTTGAATAATCCAAAAAATCTATGGATGCATTGAAATGGATAAACTTACTCTAAAATTAAAAGAAAAGGAAGATTCAAAGTATTATACAGTCTGGGAAAACTGGTACAAATGAATAAATAATAGAAACCAGCAAGTAAATAAATAAGGAAGGAATACTGTAGTTTAAAGAGATTAATGTATGAATAATAACCAGAAATGTGAAATAGGTATTGGAATAACATTTGGTATATAAGCACTGTCAAATTTATTTATAATGTGTACAGTGTTTTAGTTTTAATGACATGTACTGTATTGTATTTTGTATTTATCTTTTTTAATGTTTAGTAAAGTGTTAAATATTGAAGAAAAGATATATATCTCACTGATTTCTAGCCTACTAGTAAAAACTTTTGTTCTGTTGATCTCGGTTAATAGAATTATTCCCTTAATATATAAGAATATCTTTCCAGTAACTGTCGCAATTACAATAACCTAGATTGTTAATAGAGTTCATGGATGGTGATGTTTTGCTGACCAAAATACCTTGGATTCACATTATCGTCCAAGTCTACCATAAGGTTCAAATCATTACAGGCAATTGTACTTTTACTTTACAACAGAAATGATCTATTCTCTTACCTTTTAGTACCTTCTTGGCTGCAAAACGGCTGCATTTCCATTTTTCTCAGCTCTTCCTCCAAGGAATTCAAGATGACAAGGTGGTTGCACTTCTTTTGACATGCATCTCAATCTTATAAGTCAGTTGTATAGGATGTTTATGTACAGGTAGGAATTTGAATCTGTCAAATAAAATCCAATAAAGCAGGTGACTTCTGGATATTTGATTATTACTTCTCTGATGCTTGCTGGTTGGTGCATGTGAGCATGGCAATAACAGCTATCTAACAACTACATACAATGAACTTAATTTCTATTAATAGGTTTGAGTACCAGCATGGAGTTTTGAAAAATGAAATTAAGATTCTGAGAACCATTCTGTTCTTCAGTTTCAAGGTGGAACCAGCTAGGCTAACTATTATAGTAAATACTATGAGATACATGAAAACATTGTAGTTAAGATTGAATTACCACTTAAGGCTATTTTAATATAAGGAAAGTCATTTTATTCTCCCCTCCCTCCAGTTCACCCTCAATAAACTTTATGCAGAATTTGGCAGGATAATCCTTACCTGCAAATTTGGGAAGTTCATCCATGTTTGGTCTTTTTTAGAAAAGATGTTCATTAATGAATATTTCTAAAAGAATCTTAGCTATTAAATTTGGCATTTTTACCCATCTTTGAGAAATTGTTAAATGTTCTTTAATTTCTGGATGAAGTGTTATGGCCAGTTAGATATCTCTGCAAGTATCCCAAAGGTGCTTTTTCAAAAGGCAATTGGACTTTGTTTTTCCTTGAATAAGTTTCATTCTCATCCAAGAAGCTTCTTCAGAACTGAAGGAACTGGATGAGAAGCAAAATGTCTTCAAGTAAAAACAAACTCTAGTTGCCTTTTGAAAAAAAAAAAACACCTTTGGGACAACCATTATCTGATGACTCGGAGTCTCCATAGACATCTTTGTAAGTGGCTTGTCAATCAGGAAATAGTTCTGGCTGATATATTTTTTTTTTCTAAAGGAAGGAGAAATTAGAGAGTCACCCATTTGCGCTCTAGAAGAGTTGCTTATTACAAATAGACCAGTTTCTTGTCATCAATTATGGCTTGAACAGCTTGGAACTTACAACATGCCTTTAGGTCCTGCATTGTCTTCAGAGAGATTTGACTACCAAAAACCGACCTTTCTTAAACACTTTATGATTTAATTACTTTACAATCTAAATGAGATATTCCAAACATTAATAAAGATCAAAGACTTTCAATGAGTGTGTTCTTTATAAAATTAAGAAGTGTGGAAATACTGTATATGCTATTTTAAAGGATTTCAATTTAAAAGGAAAAAGCTTAGTAAAATCATGATCTAAGAAATTTCTTTTCCTATATTTTTTTTTTATTTTATTCAGAAGAAAGTTAAAATACAAAATACAAAACTAAATAAAAATCCAAGACATGAAAGAAAAAAAACAAGATACAAAGCATTCAGAACAAAAAAAGATGCATCTAAACAACACATTATACACATATTATCCTTTTTAGTTGAATACTGATTAATATATTGTAACAATAGTAGTTCCTATCACTTGGGAAAGAGAACTTCCCGAATATTTTGAACTACTAAATCAATTAATTATTGACCTGTCTTCTATATGTTATATTAGTGACAAAATAATTAACAGGAAAAACAATAATAGTGAAACAGAATAAAATTAAAGTTTCAAATTCTCTGTTAACAAACTTTTATTGTAGTCCACTTATAGAAAAATTACCATGGTATCTTGACTATCTTGGATCATTCCAAGTTATAAAGAGATTGTCCTGGATCAGAAATCCGTGTTTGTTTTTTAATAGCTTCACTTATCAATTGTTTAATTAAATAGTAAATTCAGTCTCCAAATAGTAAATTCAGTCTTTGGTCTATTTTCAAGTCAGAGTGCAAAAGGAAGTAGTTACCAGTTAAATACATACATCCAAAACCCCTCTTCCTTCATCGAGGAAAGGAATTTGTCTTCTACCCTTCTAGCTGTAATGTTGGAGAAATATACTGACTTAAATTTCAGGGGGGGAAAAATGAAATCCACTTTACTGGTTTTTCAGCTTTTTTATCTAGAACTGGATCTAGAACTGGATCAAAATCTTTTTGTGTACCTTTATCCAAAGGTATAACTTCAGATTTTACCATTTTTAAAATAAATATTAAAGTTTGATCAAATTTTTGTAATAGAAGTTCAGATGAAAACTGCATATAAGTTAAAAAAAAGTGAGAGTTAAAATTCCTGCATGCTTAGAAAATGAAACTGCTCAACAGGAAGATGGATATTCAATTCAGTGACTATTCAATTGCTTCCATAGTGAAATAGATTCTTCAACTGGGTCCACAATAATTCAAAAGCAATCTTGGGTCATTCTTAATTCAAAACCAGGAAGCAGCTTTGTCAAAGAATCAGCTTTAGTAGTGAAATCAACAGATTGTCAGTCAATGGTGGGAAAAGAAACTCTTACCAAAACTAACTCACCAAAGAACAACTTGTAGGTGAGGGATGAGAATTGTTTTTTTGTTTTGTTTTGTTTTTTGTTTTCCCAAATTTTGTTCTATTGTACTTTACTAATTTATTTGATACTTTTTGTTAGTTCTTATTGTTTTTATTTTTATTTTTTTGTTTTAAATATGATTTTACATTATGTAAGCCACCTCGAGTCACCATGGGCGAATAGGCGGCATTATAAATCAAATCAATAAATGAATAAATAAATAAACTTGCCCAGGTCAACTTGCTGCAGGACAACTCACTGTGAGATTAATTCAACAATTTTATTTAATTATTTGAAATAATTTAAAACATTTTATTTTTTTGTCATTCAAATTTCATTTTGTCCCTCCTTTTGCATCTTTAATTATTCTATTCCACCATTTCTTTGATATTATGTTACTTTTTCCCCATGTCGAGTTGTCTCGTGACGAGCAGTCTCATGGCAAGTTGTCTGCAGAAAAAAAAAAAAATTCTGACAAAGTGGAAACTTAGTAAAGTAAAAGAGAAATTATAAACAAAACATGGAGAAAAATTTAGACACTTTATCATTATTGACATTGAGAATAATTTGGCTTAAGATTTACAGATATTCCATAAGAACGTGGAGAGGATATCAGAGAAAAGATTGTTAAATCTTTAATTTCCTGAATTAGGAGGAGATAACATTGACACAAACATTGGCAAGGTTTATAAGATTAAATATGTTTACTTTATTTACTTAATTATTTATCAATTGTATACGCAATCCATCTCACTAAAATGATTCTGAATTATATGCAATAATCCAATAAAATAATAAATATAAAAAATACCTAAAATAATTATATAATTACGAGAAACATTAAAAAAAATAAAAGCGGAATCATGAAAAGAAGATAATATCATGTTTCCCTGAAAATAAGACCCAGTCTTATATTTTGGGGGGTTCTGAATAAACACCAGGGGGACATCTTGTTGTTTTCCTATGTACAGAAGGCCCACTTTTTCTGGTTGCTTGCTCCTGCAACAGGGCAGGAGACTGAGCAGCATGTGAGTGCATCTGCCACAAGGCAGGGCAGTGGAGCTGCCCCATGCGCCCTGTACCGGCTTACCTCAGGGCTTCCACAGCCAGTCCACCCATGCCCCAACAACTGCTTTGTGGCGGTGGCACTGGCAGCCATTTTCAGCAGGACATGATACTAGATTAAAAAAATGATAATACATATATAATTATACTTAATTCTAATTAAAATATTACAAAGGAGAAAAGAATATTTTTGGGGGGACAGGCAAACTTAAACTTTCTCCTTAAGAAAGTTCTATTTAGACAGGGAAGATTCCAAGAGTATTTTTTCCTTTTAAAAATAGAGATTTAGATTGAATTATCTGCAGAAAGCAAGATTTTTTTTTTAAAAAAATAAAGAAATGGAGAAGACAATGACAGATGAGACTAAACAAATGCCACAGCAGATATAAGACATTGAAGAGGGTTCCATACTAGGTACTATAGGTACTGACTTTTCTAAAACCTTTATGAATTATAAATGTTTAATCTGGAATATAAATGGAGCAAACGCCCCTCAAAAAAGAACATATTTAAAAAGAAAGATGTGCTTTGACTACAAGAAACACATATTAGAAAAAAAAGACATAAATATTTGTTTCACAAAGATTTGGATGGTGGGTTTATTTCAGCAAAAAGAAAGAAAAAGAAAGAAAGAAAGAAAGGAAAGAAGGAAGGAAGGAAGGAAGGAAGGAAGGAAGGAAAGATGGAAAGAAAGAAAGAAAGAAAGAGAAAGAAAGAAAGAAAGAAAGAAAGAAAGAAAGAAGAAAGAAAGAAAGAAAGAAAGAAAGAAAGAAAGAGTAAGGAGGGCGAGAGAGAGAAAGAAAGAAAGGGAAGAAGGAAGGAAGGTAGGAAGGGAGGGAGGGAGGGAGGGAGGGAGGGAGGGAGGGAGGGAGGGAGGAAGGAAAAGCTTCTAGGGGACTTTAACTTCCAATTTTTTTCCTCAAAACAGAAATGAATCAGTTCTCAAACATTGCTGAAGGAGGCTGCTGGTTTTGCCCTCATACTTTCTACTACCCATTTTCTATGAAATTCTAAGCATGATGGGGAATGAATAACTTATGGGATTTTGATTTAAACCTTTGATCAATTCTGCCTGTTCCTTCCTTCCTTCCTTCCTTCCTTCCTTCCTTCCTTCCTTCCTTCCTTCCTTCCTTTCTTTCTTCCTTCCTTCCTTCCTTCCTTCCTTCCTTCCTTTTTCCTTCCCTCCCTCCTTCCTTCTTTTTTTCCTTCCTTTCATTTATTGACTGCTCATCTTACCTCAAGATAACCCTGGACAGCTTGTCACTTATTATAATCTTTAATATTACATTTCTTTCTTCTTTTCAGGAATTTTTTTTTTCTAGTTCTCCATTCCCCAAGTAAATGGGGAAGGTAGTTTCACTTAACAACTTTGTTATTAACTGAAAATTTGCACTGATTCACTTGGCAAGAAATTTCATAAAATGGAGCAAAATTCACTTAGCAACTGCCTTGCCCAGCAGCATACATTTTGATCTCAACTGTCTTCTTAAGTCAACGACTACCTATGTTAAGAATTAAGGTTCGTCACATTTGGAATCCACCAGGCTATAGGGAAAGCTACATTAAAGACATATGAAGCCATCTTCAAAGGGCAGCTGCCCATGTTGCTGTACATGATTTATAGTAGGTGGAGGTTTCATTTCTTCTGGTCTCTGGAACTGACCAAGACTGAAGTCCAGGCTCTTAGTATGATTTATACTAAGTTAGCCAGTTTCAAGGCCCTGTGTTGTTTGTTAATGCAAAGGTCAAACCTGTCCATATTTCTTTTCTTATGGGTTTTAAGAAATCATCCAGGTCTGAAGACTTATAGTCCATAATAGCCTATAAAGGTCATTTCACTTTTAAGACAGGAAATGTATGGCTCCAGACTCTGAACTATGTGTACTATGACAGAACTAAGCATCTTACAAGACAAGTGTCAATAATAGAATAGCACAATCTACTAACAGCAGAGAAGAGGTGGTCAGCTCAATGGATAGCACATTTGACAGCCAGAGATTCCATTTTTATAAATAGATACCCATACTGGTTAGCTTTTCCCCAACCTTTCCTAAATAAGTATTTTGATCAGAGTGAACATTTCTTATTAAAAACAAAACAAACATGCATATTTCAGAATTGAGTTGGGTTTATCTATCAACCTCAAGGTAACCCTGCCAGTGAATTTATTATAAATTACAACCATCAGATTTTTTTTGACATTTGATAAAATGCAATAGAATGAGGCTGAGCTGCCGTTTTGTCAACTTCAAAGAAAGATATAAATCTCTCAAGGATGATAATTGTCACCATAAACAAAGCCAAGATTAAGTGGTGAAGAATAAACATTTTAAAGCCATAGACCAAGGATTGCTGACTTTACCTATTACCTTTCCCCCTAGCATCCTTCCAGGGTTGAATAAAGGTGCAATTTTAAACAGTATATCACTAGTCTGGAAAGGGATGCCATGAGATTTTGATTTTTAGATTAATATTTTTGCTATTTCATCAGTGGTAGAGATGGTGACAGTGATTAATCCCTAGTTTCAGTCTTGAATTCCCCGGTATATATGTATGCACACAACACACATGCTCCCATCTCATATTTATCAAGAATGTAACTCTCTTGGGACAAATCAATAAGTTTGTAAAGGTAATTTTTTTTCACTCACTTGTCTAAGCTCCATTCCGCAGACCCAGGAGTGTGTAACTTACAATTGCATTTATGCCTCATGAATTCGAAACATCAGCTAAATGCTTATATCTACACAAAAGGAACAATGATAGAATTATTTTAGAATGTGATATCTTTCTTGCAAATGAATAAAGAAGGACTTAACAAACTCTGTCTACACAAAAGGAACAATGATAGAATTATTTTAGAATGTGATATCTTCCTTGCAAATGAATAAAGAAGGACTTAACAAACTCTGTAGTAATTTGGTAGGGAAATTTGTCTTAAGTTACAAATCTGAAACTGTTGTAGAGACAAGCTTTCAGTTTGGTCTTCTCCAGATAAATGACTAGAAGGATAGAGAGAGAGATTAGTTTCTTGCCCAATCCAGGAAAATTGAAAGTTGGAATAGTTCCATACAGAACTATTTATTACTTAGGACAAGGATGGCAACATTTTGATGGCTGAAGACCACAATCAACGTTTGGGAGAAATGCAAGTGCTGTGGAATATAGCATGGAGATAGTAAAGGCAGCAGGGGGGCGGTGGTGTGTGTGTAGGATTTTTGCTTTCTTGGTTTTTAAGGAACACTTCTGAGATTTGTCTTTGTTTTCACAAGGCCCTATAGTAGTTTTCATATGGTTTCCATATATTTCCAGCCTTTAAGGGAGCAGAAAACCACACAAACAATTTTTACAATTTGTCACTAGAAAAGAATGGAATGCAAAGATTGTATATAGCCCTGGGCCACAGACTGTCCCCTCAAAGGCAAGGATAAATTTAGGAAAAGACTTTATATTTTAACTAAATATAAATTCTGACTTCATCCCAAAAAACTGTTGTCTGTATCAGTTGGCTTCTCGCAGTTACATTGTATTCAGAAGTCAACATTCCAAAGTCAACAGTTGTATTTCTGAAATTTTGATAGTGTTAATACACAGTCAGCTTTTTTTCCCATCTTAGTAAAGCAACAATTGGAAGGACAAAATATCTATAACTAATCCAGCTAATTCGGTTTTGATACTGTGTGAATTTCTTGGTAGAAGTATGCTTTTCATTTCTGCTTATGTAATGCTTGGAATTATCAGAAACTGGCTTATTTTGAAAGATTTACTTTTTAGCATATACCAGTTGATAAAATAGGTTAAAATAGGTTAAAGTATCACTGCTAAATGATGTTTCTTAGTTTTATTTCACATTCTCTTCAAACCATCTCTGGTTTTCCAATGCCACAGTAGAAATTAACCTTATAGACAATAACAAATATGCTTCAAAAGATGGGACAATGTGTGCCTTAGTTCAGCCATTTTTTTAAAAAAAGTTAAATAGTAGAGATTATTAGCCAAAGATTTTCTTAACTAATTAGCTTAAAACTACTTATATAGTTAACTCCTAGCACCATCTATGGAATGGGACATTGCTGATCCCAGATCTTCTTAACTTTATCTTACTGCCATTTGAGTTATGGATATATCTTGAGCAGAAACCATAACCAAGTATTGGTAATGCAGATTAGCTAGCCACATTTTTTTTCATTCAGTCTTTCATTAAGTGTACTTTTTGTATCTATCAAATAGACAATCACATTGCCAAGGTCTGACAGAAGAAGTGTTTGAGTAGCCTTTCTCACTGATTTCCTAGATTGAAAAATTGGGAAAAAAATATTAAAATGTTTTCAAGGGAAAGAGAAATTGTTTAGTTTATTTTTATTTATAGATCAGATTTGTAGAGCACATATCCCTCTCATAGCCGCTCTGGATGTTATTAAATTAAAACATAAAAGCCATATAAACTTCCAACCTGCTGGAATCAGTTAAAAGAGGAATTAAAAAAATACTGTGTTTCTCCAACGATATGCCCCCCCCCCCAATAGGAAGGCCCAGCATGTTTTCTAGGCATGAGGTAAAATTAAGCCCCTCTTCCAAAATTTAGGCCTATTTAAAATATGCGAAATGGGGGAAAGGGCAGGGAGAACTTGGCGTTAGGAGGGGCCCATGAGTAGCCATGCCTTGTCACCAGCTGCTCCTAATGGCTGATCATGGCAGAACACAGAGGGCTCCCTACCCCCACCAAGCACCTTTGCTGCAGATCTGGGTATGGTGCTGGCTGCAGGCCAGGTCAGTGGGCAGGCGGCAGTGGCGGCAGCGGGGCACTTTGTACTGCTGGCATTTCCTCTGCTGCTATTGCTTTCCCTTCTGCCCTTGCCGTGGCTTATGCCACATTCAGACTGCTGCTATTGGGCAAGATGGAGAGGCCAGAGGCCGTGCTGCACATTGCGGTGTGGCAGTAGCGGAGAAGTGGACCTTCCAGTGGGTGGAGGAATGATTTGAGCACATTCCTCTACCAGCAGCGTTTCAGCCGCTTCTCGGGAGGGGGAGCCGCCTCTGTAGCTTCCATGATTCCCGCCGGTGGTGGCACCTCTCTTGCCAGTGCCATCTCCAACAACAACAGCAACAGTGGTGGGACAGACCCCACTGTTGATAAGAACCACCTGCCCTCCCCCAGGGGCATCATTTTGCTTGTGTCGACAACATCCTGCAAGTCGGTGAGTTATTCGGGCTTCAGTGGGTGGAAGCGGCAGTGGAAGGGTGATGCCAACATTTCTCTCCCCTCCATGCCTCACTTTGCTTCCCATCCCAGAGCTTTGCGTCATGGTCTCGTCCCCTGTATGGTCGACCGCTTTCCTCTTGCTCCAGCCACCCAACCCTCCACCCCATGGACCTTTTCCCCCTCTTTAAATTTTCTTTACTCTTATTCTCTCTGTCAGTTCCCTAAGAATACAGACTGGCCAGGCAGCTTCCTCCCCACCCCTCCCGGTAGTTTTAAAAAGGGAACTATCTATCCATTTTGCACTTCGAGCAGAGGCAAACCTTCCAATCCAGACATAAGAGAAAGGGAATCATCCTACAGACCCTTAGCACCAAGCTTCCCAGAGGACTCTTGCAAAGGATTCACCCCAAAGGAGGATTCACCCCATTAAATTCACTCTCTACCTTCATCTCCTTGAAGGTGAATCCTCCTTTGTGGTGAATCCTCTGGGAAGCTTGGCAGGGAAAGAAGGAGGGAGGGAGAGAGGGAAGAGTGTCTTTGGGATTTGCCAGGAGAAATCCAGGATGTGGATTACCATCCTATTTCTGCCCTTCAAAGAGGTGAAAGTGGGGAGTGCATTTAAGGGGGTGAATCCTCCTTTGGGATGAATCCTTTGGGAGAATCCTCTGGGAAGCTTGGTGCTAAGGGTCTGTAGGATGATTCCCTTTCTCTTATGTTTGGACTGGAAGGTTTGATTCTGCTCGAAGGGCAAAATAGATAGATGGTTCCTTTTTAAAACTACCAGGAGGGGTGGGGAGGAAGCTGTATTCCTAGGTGGCCAGTCTGTATTCTTAGGGAACTGATGGAGGGAATGAGAGTAAAGAAAACTTAAAGAGGGGGAAAAGGTCCACAGTGGGGTTTCAGGCAGATGGAACAAGAGGAGAGTGGCCGACCGTACAGGGGACAAGACCATGACCCGAAGCTCTGGGGCAGGAAGCAAACTGAGGCAGGGGGGAAAGAAACAATGGCATCACCCTCCCGCCACCATTTCCACCCACTGAAGCCCAAATGACTCACAGATTTGCAGGACGTTGTCAACATAGCCGTGTCAAGCAAAGCATCCCCTGTGGGAGGGCAGGCAGTTCTCATTGGCAGCGGGGTCTGTCCCGCTATTGCTGTTGCTATTGCTGGAGATGGCATTGGCAAGAGAGGTGCCACTGCTGGTGGGAACTATGGAAGCTACAGAGGTAACTCCCCCACCCGAGAAGTGGCTGAAATGCTACCGGTGGAGGAATGTGCTCAAACCGTTCCTCCACCCGCTGGAAGGGCCACTTCTCCACTACCACTGTGCTGCGATATCCAGCACAGACTCTGGCCTCTGCATCTTGCCCAATGGCAGCAATCTGAACATGGCATAAGCCGTGGCAAGAGTAGAAGGGAAAGTGACGGCAGCGGAGGAAGTGCCAGCGGTGCAAAGTGCGTCGCCACTGCTGGGGCCAACATCCCCATTGCCTCCGCCTCTTGTTAATCCGGCCTGCAGCCAGCACCATACCCGGCCCCGCAGGAAAGGCACTTGGCAGGAGTAGGGAGTCCTCCCCGCTCCACCATGATTGATCATTAGGAGCGGCTGGTGGCAAGGCAGGGCTGCCCGCGGGCTGTTCTAGGTGAGGGTGCACGGGGGGGAGAAATTAAGTCACCCCCAAAAAGACAGCCTAGCCATTTGGGGGGGTGTCAAAATAAGGCCCGGACTTATTTTCTGAGAAACACAGTAGTTAAAAAGACAGGGGAAGTCTTCAAGACACTAACCAGCCCCAAATTTGCATTGCTCCTCCACAAGCCCAAGTGAGTCAAAACAATAAATTCTCAAAGTCAAAACTGTACCAAATATGCTTTTTTTCAAAAGGCAACTGGACTTTGTTTTTCCCTGAGGACATTTTGCTTGTCATCCAAGAAGCTTCTTTGGTTCTAACTGAATGGCAAAAGACATTTATAAATGTCAGTGATCATTCCTAAAAAAAAAAAATCCATGAAGAACTATGTGAAGTCTTTTTTTTTTTTTTTGGGGGGGGGGGGGATTTAATGAAACCAGAGAAGTTAAAAGAGCAGCGACCATATAAAGATAAGGCATTCATTTCTTCGGCTTCCTCTGAGTAAATGCAGGATCATCACACTATGAAATCCAAATTTCTCATTTTCTTTGAAAGCAATTCTAAACAGTGTCGCTTTTATCAAATTATAGGAGAATTGGTAGGTAAAAAGGTAACATAATTTCTCTGACAGGCTTTTGATGAAAGGATATCATCAAGTCCCAAACAAGGAAAAGGAGAAACAAATATTACAGCTGGAGAAAATTAAGGAAGCCATATTATGTAGATTTCAGTAAGAAATGTTTAATGCTAGTTTGGGATTAGTTTATCATGGAAACTCTGAAAGGAATTTCCCAGACTCATTTACGATAAGTTAACTATTGCAGAATCACTTTGAATAATTTGAAATGCTTCTTCCTAAATTTGTTTTCATTTGCATTAAGCTGTCATTCAGATAGGTAAGCTTCCACTGATGCAACTACAATCCCTTGATTTTATTTGGTCTGTTTGCTTTTGTCTCATTCTTCTCCAAGTATCCAACCAAACTGTTCCAATTTTTTTTTTAAATCAGCACTGTAAATAGTTGTTATAAAGTGGGATTTATAACATTTTGCAGGTTTTGCTGGAGAACATATAATATCCTGTTTTTTGATAAGACCTGACCAGTGAGTTGTAATACTCTTTAGGCTCAGCATTAATAATCTGCCAAATGTGAATGAAGTCCAAGATAAGATTCTGAAGAAGAGCATTCAAGAAATTTTCACATTCCCGTAAATATAAGAATGTCCTGTGTGAAATATTCTGCAAAGTTGTCAAAGAAAATTTTCTTTGTTCCTTGTTTCAACCATAAATTATCAATATATGTAAACAATAAAGGTTATCTAGGAGAGTTCTTGAACCAGAGCAATAAAAACAATCACATTCTTAACATCTTTAACTCCATATCTTTTCAGCTCCACCCTCAAGCCACATTTGGGATTTTCATCGAAACAACTCTGACAATATCTCTTTTATTAATTGCAAAAATGAAAACATATTCTGCATTAAAGAAGCCACACCTTACTCTACTTTTCATTCATGTTTACACTTCAGCAGGAACATCTTCAAATCAAAAGCTTTCAATTGCATTGCTTTCTTTTAACATGTTTAATTTTTTTGTAAATTTCCATATTCAGAGAAACTTATATAGGAATGATGTTTGCTAGTTTGCTTCCCTTGCATTTCATAGTTCTAAAAATTTTGTCTCGCAGAAAGAGAAGAAGAAGATGATACAGGCTAGATGGCTTTCTAAGGATGGGTGGGGTGAAATACCATAAGGAAATTATCTAAACCAAGAACATTTTGTATGTATAAATTCTTACCCATGTACGTTTCCCTATTCTAGGGAGACCTATCTGCCCTCTAGCAGATTCTTCCCATACTTTCTCATCACACCCTAACTCTCTCATTCCCTCCCACTGGGGAAAAAGTATGAATAGATTCTTACTCATAAGCAAACACAATGAACCTACTAATAAACTTAAGCAGAAGGTGGTACTCACTGCCCTAGCACATGGTGAAAGAATGTGTCAAGGAGTCCACAGGTTTGTAAGATTTCAATTCACCCTTTTCCGGGAACAGATACCTTGTAGGGAAAAAATTGCTCCTGTTTGTTGAGTGCCATTGAATCCCTTTTAATTAGACAAAAAAAAAGTTTTAGAAATGTAATAAAGAGGAGAATTTCTGAGTCATTCTTACAGGTGCAGAGTGAAAGTTTTGCAATTATTAATGATAAAGAAACTAAACTGAAGTAATATTTTGGTTTGTTTGTGAACCTTTTCATAAGAATCTGTAGGTTCCCTGGTCTCCTATGTGTTGATTACATCCAAACAAAGGCATTGTGGGGAAACTTTTTAATGGTCTGTTTCAGACTGAGTGAAGGAAACTTTAGAAACTGGTTGTACTTTATATTTTTATGTATATATTTTATGTATATATAGTTATATATTTTATGTACATTGAGAGCACCGGACAAATTCCTTGTGTGATCAATCACACAATAAAGAATTCTGTCCTGTCCTGTCCTGTCCTGTCCTGTCCTGTCCTGTCCTGTCCTATCCTATCCTATCCTATCCCATCCCATCCCGTCCCGTCCCGTCTTGTCCTGTCCTGTCCTATCCTATTCTGTCATAGTGAACCCCACCATGTCATTTTTGATTACACACAGTCCTCAAGCCCTTGGGAAGTCACACAAGACAGCAGTCTCAGGAGCCCCAGAAAATCACCCGAGAACAAGACATGCTTTCCTACTCTTATTGAAGGCTGAAAGACCATTGTCCAAAGTTTCCAGGCCTTGTATAAACACTTATAAAAAATAGTTCCAATTATATAAGTATGTAGGTATTACATGATAAATTAAAACAATTTAACTTTAAAGTAAATGTATTGCTGTTTGTTATGAATTGATTCTTTTTTTTGTCGGTGTGTTCGTGTGTGAGAGAGAAGGAGGTGACGTGCCAGCAGAGTTAAAATAGGCATTTTCTGAATTTTTGACATATGAAGCCCAAATGGTTCATCATCATTGTACTAGATTCTTTGCTACCTCCAACAACAAATTGAGTTCAAAATGTCCAAAAACAATTTTGAAAAAAAAATCAATCATTCTAGGAATACTGTGGAACAACTTTTTCTTTCAAGGAAGAAACTTGGTAAATTACAAGCGAAATTTTGTCCCAGCATTCGACAACCATGTGCCCAATCTTCCATCTCCCAAATAATGTAATTACAAAGTCATCCATAACAATGTCTTCTCCACATATACAATGTACTCTGAAGTCATCTATGTTCCAGAACAAATATATGAGCTGTTTACCTATAGCACATTTTGTTCCTTTCTTTTTTTAAAAAACTCTCTTCTTTCATGTACAGCCATTAGATATGCATCAAGGGAAAAGAATTGGAAGCATTTCTTGCAGTGGGAAGTCATAGATTTGTTTTCCACAAATCTTGCTAGTCATGAATGTATTATATTTAGTCATAAATATCACAGGTCACTAAAGTACTAAATTTAGTATTCAGTGGCCAAAGTATAATTGCAGTAGTTTCAATGAGTTGTCCAAAACCTTTTAAAAGATCCATGGTAGAGATAAGCTATTTAGAGATATCTTGGATTCGTATTGTATTCTCTTACTTGAACAGGATGCCTTCTATGTGGTGATACCTGCCTTAAAGAATGTCTGCAAGCAATAGCAACAACACCTAGACTTATATACCACTTCAAGGTCCTTTACAGCCCTCTCTAAGCAGTTTACAGAGTCAGCATATTGTCCCCAACAATCCTTATTTTATCCACTTGGAATGATGGAAGGCTGAGTCAACCTTGAGCCTGGTGAGATTCAAACTGCCAAATTGCAGGCATCCGGCAGGCAGCAGAAGGAGCCTGCAGTATGCATTCTAACCACTGCGCCACCATGGCTCTTAAGACTTTGAAAACCTAGCTGTTATCCCAAATTTGGGGGTAAAACCTCATGTTTTTTTCTTTTATTTTTAATTTTGTTAATGTTTTCTATGCATGGTATTTTCTTCTGGACATTAATAAACAAATAAATAAATAATGCTTCAGTATCAGCAAACTGGCTCAAAAGTTTCACGTTGCAAAAGGTGACATTTTTTTCATTTAAAAGTTCTGTTATTATTCAACATAGATTACAAATAAGATCTGGAATCTGACTTTCCCTGTTTGAAATCCATTCATTTCCTTACAATAACCCTCCAGGGATTTTATTCCCCTACTTAGAGTATTCTACTTTTTAATCAACTTCCTTTGTCTTCCTTTAGAATCTGAATTCTGGGTGCCTGTTCCTTCACCTTGGAAATCCTTTTGTCATCTTATATGCTGGAGAGAAATAAATACAAAGCATAATTTCACTCCTGTGTTAGAATGAAAAAAAAAAAAAGAACAGTAATTATTCCTTATTCTCTTCCTCCACCTAAACACTTCATTTTTTAAATGGTTTCATACACTGATAGAGACATGCTGAGCAGTTTGGCTTTTTCCTTTTTTAAAAAAAGAATGAGAAATACATTTTCATCTGCTTCAAACAGCAACTGATGTTTTTTAAAACGCTGTTCGTAGCTCACAAATGATGTAAAATGGGAATGTAAAGAGAAACCACTTCATTCAACCATCTGTTTGCCTATAGTTTATCCCTGAGCAGTGAGAACTTTCCTGGAGCAAACTATCTTTTCCTTGAAAACTAGAAAATAGGCCGTATTGTTTAAGAGTTGGTTTGATGGGAGGGAAGGGATTCAGCCAGTTCAGAGTGGTTCGGGAGAACCAGTAGTTCCAGTGATTAGTTGGCCCACATACTGCCCATGCCCTAGTCTGTCCTTTATTTCCATGTTTTGCAGCCCAGCTGACTCACGCAGCGCAGCAGATTTCCACACCTCAGTGGTTTCCCTCACCAGGCCTGCAGCAGAAGGTAAATTTTAGAGCTGAAAATGGGCGGCTTTTAAATGCTGTGCACGCATGTGCAAAGCATACACTCATTGAACCAGTTGTTACACCAGTTGAATCCCACCCCTGTTTGATGGGTAGCACAAAAGGCAGCAAACTGTCCTCCTAAGAGACTGCATCTAGAGCAGGAATCCCCAATCTCTTCAGCTCAATAGCCCCTTCATAAAGTTCCAGATGGTTAATACTATCTCAAACATGGTTTTTCAAAAGGCAACTGGACTGTTTTTTTTTCCTTGAGAAAGTCATTTTGCTTTTTTTCATCCAAGAAGCTTCAGCAGTTCTGGTGGAATCGTGGGGGCAGGAGGGATGGAAGGTTTATTTCTGACAGGATGGGAAGGGGTTGGAAGGATCATTTTTCTTTACAGCTATCTGTAAAATATTTATTTTATCTACAGTTTAATAAACACCTCTTTAACTAATAGTACTATAAATAATAATCACTATAAACACAATCACTTTGATCCCATATCAGCCCCTGGGGGTTGATATCAATCACTTTGGGGGGACCTTGATCTAGACTAGAGGTGCCAAACTTGATTTTATGAAGGGCCTCATCAGAGTTGTGTTTGAAGGGCAGGGAGGTGGCCAGGGTTTGTGGCCAGTTCGATGTCATTCAGTATTGGAGGTGCCTATGATGGCCTGAGTGCTCTAACAGCAAAAATGGGCTCTCAAGCTTCACATTTGGCAGTAATGAATTCCTGAAACTCTCTGCCAGTGAAAACAGAGCTTGGGAGGGCTGCCCATGGCCCTTCTGAGCAACACTTTCACTGGCATAGGTACCACAGGCCAATGTGCCACTGTTTCCAGGGCAGCTCTGCAGGACAGATCTAAGCAGCCCATGGCCGGCCTTGAATTTGACCTGAACTAGACAAAGAGAGCACATGAAAATAATGGATTTGAAAAGATGCATATCTGATTTTTTTTTATTCTGGAGGTATAAGAAATTAGAGGCTCACTGATCCACATGATATGATCTGATATCCTTTTGGGATTGCATATTAATAATATTTATTAGTAAATGTATGGGAAATCTTTAAATGTTATCAATGCAATAATGAATTAATTCATTATGGCTGCAATGCTGCAGCTACAATCTTTAATATCTTATCTTATCTACTTTAATATCTTATCTGACACCCTTTTTTCTTTCCAACCAGTTTAATCCATGGGCAGCTTCCTTGTAGATGCAGGTTCATGATGCCCTATTTAATGAGAATACTAAGTGGTTACCAACATAGTTATCGTCCTTCCTGTGCAATGAAGGCCTTCCTGAAGCCCCTGGGGTTATTAGAATATCTTCATTTTCATTGTTTTTTGTGGTTAATGCATTCACAAACAATTTGTGAATTTTGGTATGTGAAGGTCTTGCAGATGGAAGTGGAGAAGAATAATATTATTCAATGCATTATAAATTCTGTGTGTTGTGCATGTATATGCATGTGAGCATAAAGTGTGTGTGTGGGAGAGAGAGAGAGAGAGAATTATTCATCCATCCCATTATTGAACTATTTATATCCATTACAGAATGAAGGATGAATGAATCCTGCTTTCTAGTATCTTGATGAATATCTTCTTTTTTCTATCCCAATGATAGTAAGGGATGCAATTCTGACAACACTTAAAATTAACTTTCCAATTACAACATTTTGATCAAAGCACATGCAAGCTGTTTTTCTTGTGGAGAATGAAATCTCTATTAACTCTGAGAGAAATAATATTGAGATAGATTCAATAAGGGGGGAAAGTTAGCGTTTAGCTTTCTAATTATTAATACAATTAATCTTTCCTCCTTCTGTTTTTAGAATTCCAATAAAACTATTTAAAAATTTAGAATCTACTTCATGTGGGAGAAAAATTATTTAATTGGGTAGGAAGTTCAGATTAACTATACATAACTGATATTCCACATGAAACGTTTTTCTTTCTTTCTTTCTTTCTTTCTTTCTTTCTTTCTTTCTTTCTTTCTTTCTTTCTTTCTTTCTTTCTTTCTTTCTTTCTTTCTTTCTTTCTTTCTTTCTTTCTTTCTTCCTTCCTTCCTTCCTTCCTTCCTCACCTACCCTTCTTTTCTCTTCCTTTCCTGCCTTCCTTCTCAATTTTACTTCTTGATTGTTTTTTTTAACCTTAACTATAATTTTAATTTCTCTAGTGTTTATTTTCATTGATAGCAAAGATTGTAATCAATTATAACAAGGGTGGAAAGGTTTTTGAAGCACCAATCAAAGTGCTATGGAATTAATCTCCAAATGGAAAGATTAAGAGATAAAGTCTCATCTAAATTAATTATTTTGACACATTCATGCCCTGACTCACTGGAATGTTTTTGAAGATTCCACGCCACAAGGAATTTAACCAGTTGGTAATGCCAGCTTTACAGCCAGAAATGCAGTAGTAAAATGATATCATGAATGCCATCATTATATAAAGCAGCTATATTATAGCTGCCATAACAAAACGGGATTCCAAGCTTAATTACTTTATAATTGTCAGCTAGCAAATGTTGCCCTATCAGTATCTCACCAGTGCAAATGAGGCCTTTTAGCAATTGTCACTCTAAAAATTTACAATTCATCATAATTCTTAAGAAAAGATTGAGAACTTTCTAGGTGTTCAGAGTCCATTTCTGATAATTGCACAGAATAACAGAGTTGGAAGGAACCTTAGAGATCTTCTAGTCCAGAGGTTCCCAGCCTTTCTGCCTTTGTGGACAGGTGAGGGGGAGGAGGGCATGATTTTGCATGAGTGTCAAGTGCCTTTTGCATGCAGGTGCCTTTTGAGCAAGTAATGGGAATGTGCACACACTGCTCATGCAAATGGAGTGTGGACGCACGTGCTCACCTGTTGCTGGCACGCTCGCTTGCCATTTCTGCAGCCTGGTTCCAAACAGCTCAAGGTCTGGTAGTGGGCTGTGGCATGGAGATTGGAGACCTCTCTTCTAATCTACCCCCTCTGCTTAAGCAATAGACCCCATACCATTTCAGACAAATCGCTGTCCAATCTCTACACCCAGAACTTTTGGTGGCAAGTCATTTCACTGATTATTGGTTCTATCAGGAAATTTCTCCCTAGTTCTAAGTTGGATCTTGTCAACTTAGTTTCCATTAGCTTCCATCCATTGCTTCTTGTCCTGCCTTCAAATGCTTTGGAATATGAAATCCCTCTTCTTTGTGCCAGCCTCTCAAAAAATTGGACCACTATTACCATGTCACCCAAGTCCTTCTTTTCACTAGACTACCCTACCCAATTCCTGAATTCTTTCTTCAAACATTTTAGCCTTCAGCTTTCTAATTGGTTTTGTTGCTCTCCTCTGCACTCTTTATAGAGTCTCAACATCTTTTTGATATCATGGTGACCAAAATTGGAAGCAATATTCCCAGTGTGCTCTGACTGAGGCATTATAAAGTGGTACTAACATTTCATGTGATCTTAATTCTATCCATCTGTTAATGCAGCCTAGAATTGTGTTGGCTTTTTTGGTGGCTGCAGCATACTGCTGGCTCATATTTAAATGGTGTTCACTAGGATCCTTCTCACAGTTACTGCTATTGAGTCAGGTATCACTTATTCTCTACCTGTGCATTTGTTTTTGTTTTTCTTGTTTTAATATAAAACCCTACTTTTCACACATCCAAATGTAATTTTGTTAAATAGACTCCAGTGTTCAAGCCTGTTGGGATCCTGCTGGGTCTTGAGCCTATCTTCTGGGATATTGGCTATTCCTGCCAATTTAATGTAATCTGTAAATCTGATGAGTTCCCCTTCTATCCCTTACTTAAATCATTTATAAAGATGTTGAAGAGTATTGGGCATAGGACAAAATTATCAGTCTTATAAAGTCCCCAATGAGGGACCTCCTTACCCCTTTAGTTGAATAGCCTCTATAAATACTGATATCAATATGGAAACAAGATTTTTGCATAACATTTTTCCTTCTTTGGAGATATATCTGAGAAAGGTTGTAGTATGTATTCAGTCCTGTATAGGACCCACCTTTTAAAAGTTAGTAAGTCAGGAAATGCATGAAGCAATGGTGAAACAAAATTGTAACCTTAATTTTGATTGTATTAATTACAATTAATAATATTACTTAAATGCAATTCACAGAATTCTTCCCTATGCATTTATAATCTTATCTTTATATCACATTAACAAATACATTTTGTTGATGTGTTTGTCATGCATCTCTGAATTACAATGCAAGTTCTTACAGTATAATCTTCACCCAGCTATAAAGAAGAAGACCAAATGAGTTAGCTCTAAGTCTTGGAGACAGAAATGGAATATAAGTAATAAAAACGGTTTTGCACCGAAAGCAACTGATCATTCTGTATGGATTAGGGAAAGAAATAGAAATAAAATATAATTATTTATTGGCCAAGTGTTATTGGATACACAAGGAATTTGTCTTGGTGCACACGCTCTCAATGTACATAAAAGAGAAGATACATTTCTCAAGACTCAAGAATCGTAAGATACAACACTTAATAATAGTCATAGGGTACAATAAGCAATCAAATCATACTACAAAACAAGAAGAGATGGATTCTGTGATCTTGTCCATCTTCTAGGTGTTTCATTTTCCTTCCTTCCTTCCTTCCTTCCTTCCTTCCTTCCTTCCTTCCTTCCTTCCTTCCTTCCTTCTTTCCTTCCTTCCTTCCTTCCTTCCGTGCTCAACTTGCAAAAATATATCTCCAGACAGCATACAACAACAACAACAAAAATACAACATAAAACAGCCAGAAAATAAATAAATCACAAAGCACACAGTCAGGGTACATCAAAATATATTACACCTCACAGCATGATCTCATTTAATATCCTGGTCCCAATGTCCAAAGGAATTCCAAGTATTCAAAGCTTTCCTATAGATTAATAGCCCAGTATTGGGGCAGTCAATTCTCATGGGCAAGATAATTAGGGTAAGTGACATAATTGAAAAGATATTCTCCTATATCCTAAGAGATGACTCTCTTTCAAAAGAGTCACTTGGAACATGTGGAGCAGGCAAAAAACAAGAGACAGGAACATGTTCCTGCACAAGGTAGGGTATTATTTCTATGTGGTTTTCAGAATGAAAACTCAATCAAGTCAATGGTTTTCTGATTGAGAACTCAAAGGGAAACTGCTGGGAGGGAATTACCACTTTTAACAAAGCAATTCAGGTATAAATCAAGATCATGAGTTCTGTTCAGGTTGCCAGGTATGTTTCTGTCAAAAGACATAAAATGTGGAGGATGAATGGGGAGTATAGGAAGCTAGTAGCAGAACATTAAATGGAGAAGAAACAAGTGTGAAATCCCTAGTGTATTCTACAGAATCCAGATCTGTTCCTGGAGCTGACTTTCCACATAGCTGACATTAATGACTATTTAAATATGCTGAACTATATTTTTCTATTCAATTGTCTATGGAGATTTCTCAGCCATCCAGGTCATAGTTATCCCAAAGGGGCTTTTTCAAAAGGAAACTGAACTCGGTTTTCCTTGAAGATATTTTGCATTTGGATGAGAAGCAAAACATCTTCAAAGAAAACAAAGCTCAGTTGCCTTTTGAAAAAACACCTTTGGGATTTCTATTCAATCGTGTTCTATTCTCACAATCTGCCTGGACAAGTCCCTACAGTATTCTTGGCAAGATATTTTCAGAAATGGTTTGCCATTGCCTCCTTCCTAGAATTGAGAGAAGTGACTGGCCTAAAATCATCCAGCTGGCTTTGTGTCCAAGGCTGGACTAGAACTCTTGTTTTTTGTTTTCTAGATTGATGCCTTAACCACTGTACCTATTGTCAAGTCATTCAGAGGTTGGAAATGCTGGAAAAGGGTGGAAAATGTATTATCCTGCATCAATTTCATAATTCACTATTGCTCTCCTAATAGGTAGTCAATATAGTTTTTATAACATGACAATTCAATACATTATTTTAATGGTTTTTTTAAATTGTTTCTTGTCTTCAAAGTCAGTGGCTTCACAGCATAGAGCTTGCCAGTGGGTCCTATCAACAGCTGCAGCTTCTAATTCCCTTGTCTGGATGTCACATTGGTTGCTTTTACAACTTTGTAGAACTTGTGTGATCAATCTTGTGATGTCTTCCCAGACTCCAGTTCACTATAGAGTAACTGGCAAGGCATATCATGGACATCCATTTTCAAAATGTGTCTCATCTCTGCTCATATAATTAGATACATAATCCTAGTGGATTTTGCACAAGCCAAGATCTGCAGGTTGGAGACAGACAGAGTCTTGCCAATGAATTACAATTAGACAAGCTTCAAACAATAAGTGGTGGTAATATAGATACTCAACCACAACAGAAGCAGAAAATTTGCCTCCCAAAAAATATTATCTAGCACAAAAATCAATACTGCCTGGACAGGTGAATAGATTATATATCTTAACTTATGAGTATCCCATTTGAGATACTTATTTGATTTAAGGAAATTATATATATGTCAAGATTGCTAACAAGGAATCTTTGGGTGTTGAATGTATCACACTTATTACATCTTTTCATAAAGAATCTTTATCTGTCTCATTATGTAGGTGTGCATAATTTTGAAAGGTATCATCACTTCGATGTGTAAATTGTGAATATTATGAATGTCATGACCTAGGGAATAGTTTGTTATACTAAAAGACCAGATAGATAGCAAAAAAGAACACCTCTGACCAAGTGCATATGCTGAAATAAATTTGGATTGAAAAGATATTATATTATTCTTGAAAGGCATAAAAAATATCTGCTGATCCACTTGTGGGTCTATTTTTTATTTTATTTATTTTATCAAGCAATTATAAGATAACAGGTATAACATAGTTATGAATACATGAAATGGATACATATAAGAAAAATAAAAAGAAACAATAGGACCGGGATGGTAGGCACGTTGGTGCGCTTATACACGCCCCCTACAGACCTCTTAGGAAAGGGGTAAGGTCAATAGTAGACAGTCTAAGGTTAAAGTTTTTGGGGTTTGGGGAAGAAACCACAGAGTCAGGTAGAGTATTCCAGACATTGACCACTCTGTTGCTGAAGTCGTATTTTTTGCAATCAAGTTTGTTGTGATTTATCTTGAGTTTGTATCTATTGTGTGCTCTTGTATTGTTATGGTTGAAACTGAAGTATTCATTGACAAGTAGGACATTGCAATATATAATTTTATATACTAAACTTAGATTGGACTGAAGGTAGTACATAGTACACCTGTACGGAGAGAAATGATAATGTAGTACACCTATAATGAGATGCAATAATGTAAACAAGTAATACCCTTGTTTCCCTTTAAAGTTAGGGTGAGCTGGGTACAGTTTGTGACCAGCTGAAGATCATAATTTGGAAGTAGAATCATAGCAATATGATTTTTCACAATTTATTAATCAAAGTATCTCATAAGACTTTATGTATCACATTGTCGTTTAAAATACAGGTAGTCCTCAGCTTACAACCTACACTAAATATTCATTTAGTGACTGTTCCAGGTTACAACAGCACTGAAAAATCAAGTTATGATCATTTATCACCTTAACAACTTAACTTCACTTAACAACTGAGACAAGAAAGGCTGTAAAATAGAGAAAAACTCACTTAACAAATGTCTCAGCAATATAATTTTTGACCCATATTGAAGACTACCAGTATTGCAAAAAAACAAAACAAAAAAACCCTTCCAAAATCTTTCAAAATGACCAAATATTTTGGTCTCATTATTTTCACTGCCTACATTCCAAGGCCATTGACCTAAATTATTTTAAAAGCCTTCTGCAATGATAAAAGGAATGCCTAACTGTCCTTTAAAGAAGTTCGTTTTGTATTTTTGAATTACTAATATTTATTACTAATTACTCATGTTATGAATTACTTAATTATTATATGTCAGGGTCCCAAGTAATACACCCACAGCAAACAAAACTCCGAGGCAAATAGATTCCTCAAAGAATAGCTATATCATATTGGCACAGATCTGATGAAAACTGACTCTGAAGGTTCCTATGGTTTTCACCTAATTAAAAGTAAAAGTTTTTTCTCCTTCCCCAAACAGTCAATCACATGGTCTGGTCATCTGGTAATGTCACTCCTCTTCTTTCTCTGGCTAGGTGAGAATGTCCTTGGTTCCCAGGAGAAATTTTGTTTTGGCTACAAAACCCGAGGTACCTCTATTCCTCCCTCCCTTCCTATCCCTCAGCTCCAGTGTGGCAACACTGAAACCTCAAAACAGCTTAGGTTAGGTCATCTTCAGGGTTGACGTTATAATTACTAATATTAATACTAATATCAGAATCACTGAGTACTTTGTTTGAGCTATTTTTCTTTTCCTGGAACTGTCAGGCCACCACACAAATGTGTAGATGGCACCTCTGTTTGATTGCTAGACAAGTTATACGTTGCAATCTTTAAACTTTTAAGACAAGGAGGGAATCTCTGACCTCCTCATTCTTAAGAAAACTTTATATAGTTATTAGCCATGGATTTAAAAAGTCATATCCTTTTTTGATTGATCTATTTTCATTTATTTTGGGATTCATTCAGACTTAGCATTATCTAGTGACTTCCTAGTTCAAATGCCTCTCACTGATTAAGAATAAAGGTGAGAGAGACATTTCATAAAACTTCCCCTTCTCCTGTCCCTCTTGAGTTGCAAAGACAGATAGCCTAAGATATCAGAATATCAGATTATAGGGCACAAATAGCTCTGAACTTGTCTGACTGATTATATACATAAAAGAACCGAAATAAGTGAAAATGAAACTAAATAAAAAGAAAACATCTATAAACTGGTGTTATCTTGGGCAATCACGCTGCTAAGCTTTAGGCAGACTGATGCCAGGCATTAAAAAAAAGACAATATAATGAAAGTCTCTTTTAAAAAACTGCTGGGAGATTTATAGCCTTGCAAACTTTCTCTTTAGGGAATTGCACTAAATGTCGGTTAATTATTCTTGACATTTATACTTGGATCCCTTTGTGAAGGAAAGGATGGGAGGAAAGATTTAGGAAACTAATAATAGCCCATTTAAAATATTTACTGACTCCTATCTTGGGATATAGAAGGGGAGATCTTTTTTTTTTCAGCAGCTGAGTTGTTCAGTACCTTTGAGGAAGCAAAGATAATAAGAAGCCATCAACTCTTTTAATCCTTTGTGGAAAGACTATTTACTGTACTTCTCTTATTGAGCAGCTTTTAAGCATCGTGTTCTGACCTATTTTCAGTATCTGAATGCTATAGTGGTTTGCCCTCTTATCTTGTCTGAACTCTGTTCAGTTTTCTTTTTTTGGAAGTCTTTGAAAATAATTTTCTATACACATTTTATAGTTGCCAGTTAGGTATTTAGTGGGATTTAAAAAAAGGTGCTGCTTCCAGGGAAATATATTGTAACTTAATGACAAGGGGAGCTAATTGTAGACCCCACAATTACAAAAATGTGCAAATACACCCAAAGACAGATACCTGTTTTTTCCCCAAATAAGACTGGGTGTTATTTTCTTTTGAGTCCCAAAATAAGCACTAGGGCTTATTTTGAGAGTGTCTTATTGTTTTCCCATGTACAGGAGGCCCATTTCTTCTGCTTACTTACGGTGGGGCAGGAGGCCACACGGCATGCCAGTGCCACCATTATGAGGCAGGATGGAACAGAGCTGCCCATACCAGCTAACCACAGGCATACCACCCATGCCCCAATACCAGCCTCACCTCACAGCCATGGCACCACCATTCAACAGGACCCTGCATGGCCACCGATCCACTTCTTCTGCTTACTCACGGCCATAATGGAGCAGGAAGCTGATTAATACTGGTGCTGCCACCGTGAGGTAAGGTGGATGGAGCTTCCCCATATACCTCACAGCAGCCCTCACAGCAAGGCCATCTATACCTCGACACATGCCTCGCCTCTCTGCTCCATTGTGATTGTGAACAAGCAGAAGAAGTGGGCTGGTGGCCATGTGGGTTCCTGCTGCACATGGCTACTGGTTCTGTCACCACAAAGCAGGTGTTGGAGCATGGATGGCCTGGCTGTGGGAGTCCTCAGGTAAGCCTATGCAGGGCACATGGGACAGCTCCATCACCACCCTGCCTCACCTCATGACTCCAGCATTCTGAACAACAAGATGAAATGGATGAGTGGCCAGCTATGAAGGCTCTTAAGTAGGGCTTATTTTGGGGCTTAAGTAGGGCTTATTTTATAACATGCTACTGTTTATTTTCCAAATAGGTCTTATTTTCAGGGGAACAGGGTATATATGGCTATTTTAACCCTCAAATTGTATACAATCCTCACTTAACAACCACAATTGGAAGCAGTAACTATGTTACCAAACAATACAGTCATTAAGCAAGACATCACATGACTGATAGGTTTCCTACTTCATTTCGTTAAGCAAATCACCCACGGTTGTTAACAAGCTGTTGCATGAATGTGATTAGTGCTTTTATTGCTAACTTCTCCATTGATTCTATTTGCCAAAAGCAGGTTGTGAAGACAATCTTGTGACTGTAAGATGCTGTAACAATCATAAATGTTTTTCAATTCTGAAGTGCTCAAATCTCAGTCATTTTAACATGAGAAGGTTGCAACAGGTGTTAAGTTATAAATTGGATTTTCGTATTGTCATAACTACAAATGGCCACTAAAGAGGGCAGTCATTAAGTAAGAAGTCCCTTATTCCCCCAAGGAAAATAATGTTTGATCATAAAAAGAAAAAAAAATGAAAGCAAGAGATAATTTTTTAAATCATAGTGAATGTAATTTTAGATTGTTGATTTTACATTGGTCCAAGATTATTTCAGTTTATTGTGTTTTTTTAATTGCCTTTGTTACCATGGTTTTAAATCAAAGAATAGATTAAAACCTCAATTGAACAGATTAGCTGGAAGGTTGAACAAGAACCATCTGTTATTCCCAATTATACTGCAATATCTATGTTTATATCATTTCTTAAATTGGGCAAATGACATCATTTGGATCATTTCCTGCCATTTCCATTGTGTAATAATGTCAACAATATATATTTTAGAGTGTTTTTTTTTTAAGGAAGTGCTTTGAGTTTCAAAACAAAAGGTGGTATATAATTCAAATCCATGGATCAATAATCCATCATTTTACATCATATAATTATAAATTAAACTGATAAGAACTTATACTATTGTTTTCAATTTGCTAACTGTATATATTCTTCCTGAATTAAATACACGTTATAGCTAGTGCCATGCAATTTTCATAAACTTTCAAAAGTGGTGCCAAAGACTTGATGCCAATACTGCATTTTCTCACTAACTTGCAACCTACTTTTAAAAATACATAAAAAGATTTTATTCTCATTCCAGTTAAAGATAAAACCACTTTCTAGTCAAGTTCAGTTTCTTTTGATTTATGAACAGGTTCATATTGTTTTCTCATCAACCAACTGAGGAGCCTGAAACACAAGATGTACAAGTAAATTTGTACTTTTCAAAATGTTCCAGCAGGGTGTGTGTGTGCGTGTGTGTGCGTGTGTGTGTGTGTCTGATTTCAATATAATCATATAAATGTTAGAGAACAGTTTACACCAAAATATAACTTAAGGAAATTAATTAACATAAAAAGTATAAATAACTAGGTGCCAATCAAAGGTACATTCAAAATGAACAAGTGCACAATGAACAAGGTACATTGAAACAAATGAACATATACACAAATATCCATGCAAACATTTTAATAGAAGTGTGGGTGAATAGGACTTCTGACCAGTAAGAGAATATCAATGGAGATTCTTAGTCATCCAAGTCCAGTTACCTTTTGAAAAATCAGCTTTGAGATGACCAGTTAGAGATGACAGTAAGTGAGATGAAACTCCTAACATTGTCAGTTCCATTTATAAGATATGACTTTTGAAAATTCTATGTATTTCAAACACAAATGTAATTAATTTTAAATTTAGGTTTAGGCTTAAGATATGTGTTTTGCCCTTATTTTAATATGCTTCTTGGATATAAATACTGTAGTCCTTGACTTATAATCATTCACTTAGCAACAGTTCAAAGTTACAATGATCCTGAAAAAGGTGATTTACAGCTTGCTCTCACTTTTACAATTGATACAACCGCCATGGTGGTAATGCGATAAAATTCAGGTGCTTGGCAATCTGCATGTGTATACAATATTCCTGGGGTCACGTGATTGCTCTTTGCAACCTTCTCATCCAGCTTCTAACAAGCAAAGTCAATGAGGGAAGCCAAATTCATTTAACAATTATGCAACTCACTTAACAACTGCAGTGTTACACTAAGCTACCATGACAAAAAGATGGCAAAATCAGGCACAATTCACTTACTAACCATCTTGCTTCATAATGGAAGCAATTGTGGTTTTATGTCAAGGACTATCTGTAATCTGCAAGATCATTTTACCTACAAGATCATTTTACCTAGCATTTTGCAGACATGCTGGGCTGAACTGAGCAGGAAACACATATATGGAACCCTCATTTCTCACCACTCTCACTCAATGTGAGGAAAAGAGGCCTTAAGCCTTACAGGGATGCTTCTTTTTCATGAGAATTGTATCTAGGCCAGGAAAAAAAATCCACATAAATATATTCAAGAATATTTTGAGGTAACAAAATGAAAAAAGCAGGAAAGAGAGAAAGAATCCAAGAAACAAGAAACTGAATATCTCCAATTTCTTACTCCATGATAAGATGCAGGTGGTAGCATCAACTGACATGATTATTATGAATCTTCTTGGCACACCCAAATGATGCAAAGATGCCCCTGGGCTGTTTTATGCATAAGCCTAGATCTGCCAGTTATTCCAGCATATTTGTGCTATGCTTCTTTGCTCATTTTTTTTTCTTAGAGAAAATTAATCAGTTACTGTACCACAAAGGGCTTAGTAACAATTTCCATTTGTTACTGCTCATTCAGGAAACTATCTATTTAGCTCTGCTGCATTGTCTTGATTTCTTGCTTATCTAATTGCCATTTGAATTAGACAGAGAATACTTCATAAACATCAATTCTTTTCCTTCGGCACAATATGGACAACAGGCCAAGAACAGGTTTTGTGGCACAGAGCCTCATAAGCAGGCTTCCTTCTAGCATTTGATCAATCACCTCTTCACATAATGAGCATTTTTATTTATAGTAGCCAAAATAATCATAAGGGAAATTTTATAAATGATTCACCCATGTGGTGTTCCACCATAATATTTTTCAAGCTCTTATGGCAGTAGCATGGAAGATGTTTTTTCCATACTTTGATTTTGCAGCATTGTGATGTTGTAATATTTTATCCATGAATCTTTTCATGGAATTAGTCTTTAGACAGAATGAATGATGGCTATCTAAGAAGAGAAAATAGATTAGCAACATTATGAGACAAAACAGAAAATTTAATGTACGCATTTCCTTACTGAGAATGCCAACATATATTACGTATCCAGTATCATTGTCTAGGTATATCCATCACTGCCTAGGAGCGCCAGAATGGTGCAAAATATATCTACATCATTCATTATTTAGTGGATAAAGCATCAGTGGTAGTTGTTTTGTGGGTGCCTATGCTGAGTTTAGATAATATTAGATAACCCAGGCCCTTTTGGGTCATTGTTTTACAGGTATTTCCTGTCATAAAAAGAAAAACCAAGGCAGGCAAAAAACAGTAGAAGCAGGAATGACTTCTGTCTTCCTGTAGAAATGATTTCTGACTTCCTCCATCTTCTTCACTGTTTTTTCTTGTGGCAATCTGGCAGGGAACCTTGTAAATTTTTGTTCTTCCCTCCTTTTGTCCTTCCCTTATCTTCCTAGCAGGCAGGTAAGTGGCTGCTGCTGGATGGGGAGGAAAGTGAGGAATTCAAGACTGGCTGGGAAGCTGCCACACACCATTGAAAAGAAAGATCTGAAGCAACCACAACTTCCCTTAGGAGTCATGAATCCCAAATTTTGAACATATTCTGTACAAAAGAGTTCAAAAAGAGTTGCCCAATTCCATCCCATTTTATATTCAATTAAACATCAGTATAATGAGGGTTTTAGTAGTATGTCTATTAAAATTATACAACTGGCAAGAATATAAGAGATCATCTAATTCAGTTGGGGGAATTCTGGAAGTTGAAATCACACATCTTAAAGTTGCCAGTTTCAAGAAACACTGATCTAATCCAACTACCTTCTTAGTACAAGAATCCACTATCATGCTGAAGGAAGGAGTATCACCTTGTCAGGGAGATTTTCCATCATTGAACAAATATGACATTTTTCCTGATCTCCAAATGTAGTTACTTCCTATTATTTAAATCCATTGTTGCTTTTTGCTGTCTTCTGGAATAACCATGAAAAATTCTAATCTTGCCCCTTACTCTTGTCAATTTCTATGCATTAGTTGACAAAGATATGCTTGTTCCTTGTCTGTTGATTAGAGGAGGACGGCCTGTAATTTCCCTTTGTTTTCTGATCTCACAGATGATATAATGAATGCATGGAACACTATTAGAGAGAGAGAGATGAGAAGTCTGATACATAATAATTTTGATGTAAAGGACATTAATTCTGGGTTTATTATACATATAGAAGAACCCAAAATAGAGGTGCAGAATTAAATTGGCATAGCTAATTTTGCAGTATACTTTGCCCAATCCCCCAAAGCAGAAAAATGCCCCAGCTAAGAAGAAATAGATGAAGAAAAGTCAGAGAAATGTATACAAAACACATGTAACGTATGTGGAGAAAGTCTATCAAAATATTTAGTGAATATTGCAGGGAAAACTTTCTGTGGCATTTGTAAATTCTGATGTTAACAAGAACTTAAACCAGCAAAAAAAGGTAATTCTTCAAAAAGGAAGATCACATACTCCTTCCTACCAAGATGTTTATAAATGTCGACTTATCAATATATTTGCATTAATCACCAGGAAAATAAATAAATAGAGGAGTTTTCAAACAGAATGTGTGATTACCTATTGCTACTGAAACACACTCAGGATCAATCTCTGTAGTTGAGGATGGAAGATGTGAAATCATCTTCCTTTCCCTTCAAATCTCAGAATATCTTTTTGTATTTCCAGCAAACACAAATGAAGACATTGCATTGGGGGGGGGGGGGGGGGAGTAATTCATTTGTTGACTGTAGCTCCAATCCTCTCTGTGTGTCTGGCATTGGTGAGGAATCTTCCAAGAATCTGAGGCCTAAGTGAGTTACAATTTATTTACAGAATAATTAACTAAATCCCCCAAGTATTCTTGCATTTTTCAATTTCCTGGGCTTAACATTAATCTTGAATACGCAGCAAGGCAGCAGAGGCCACTGGGAAGTCCATCTTGACACGTACATCTTTCTATATGAGCTTTTTCTAAGGAAGCCTGGCAAGCACAATGGTAAAGGTAGTTCTTGACTTATGAGCACCATTATGACTGCCAGAATTTATGTTATTGAACAAAGAAGTTGTTAAGTGAGTTGCATCCAATTTTGCAACTTTTTTTTTTTGGCCAAAGTAGTTAAATGAATCATTGCATTTACAGGTAATCCCCGGGTTAGTGAATGTTCGAAGTTACGCGATCAGTATTCCCTAGCATTTTCAAAAAAGGCCCACAACTACGAATCTTGCAGCACCATGGCAGTTGTTCACCCTTATGAACAACCACAAAGGCTCTGTAACATTTATCCTGAATTTTGCCAGATAGATCTGCCTTCTGACACTCCGTTGGGGCCTATGAAATTCTAGCTTCAGAAGCCCCATTTGGGCATCCAGGGCAGAAGTGTATTCAGCAGGTTCTGACTAGTTCTGGAGAACTGGTAGCGGAAATTTTGAGTAGTTTGGAGAACTGGCAAATACCACCTCTGACTGGAGGTTTTACAGTATCCTATCTGTTGTAGAGCGGCGGTAATCACTCAGGCAGACACCAAGGCAAAGATTCAGCTCTCACTTTATTTTTAAAATAAAGTGTTTCGGCGGCGGAGAGACAAGGCACACACAAAAGTGATTCAGCTCTTTCTGTTTTATTTCAGAGTCCGGAATGGCAAGGAGCCGCGGCAGCCCTTCTTTTAAAGGCTGCCCGCGACTTGCCAGCCAATGGCAGGGGCTTGAACTCCCACCGGAACAGTAACCAATAGGAGGTGAGTATTTCAAATACAAAACACCCCTCCCCTCTTGGTTCAGTCCGACCAATCAGGAGCTCCGCCTATGTTATGTAGTCACGTAGATAGGCGGGGCTCCTGTGGGTCCGACTGGACCTGCGCAACTCACTCACTTCATCGCTGTCGGTCGGTGCGGACGGACCTGTGGGTCCTTCCGTCCCTGGCCGGGGATTCTTCTGGAAGGTCGAGCTGGCCGGGCCGCTCCTGACGGGCTTAGCTCGATTAGTAGAGCTGGCTAAGCCGCTCCCTTCCCGGATTGGATGGTCATCGCCCTTGGTTGGAGTCTCGTCGTCAGGGAGTTCCTCAGGCTCAGGTGCATAGCTGCGAACTTTGACCGGAGCTAGCGTTGAGGGTGTGTGTAAGAAGGTCAGGTTGTTGTTATTTGTTTGTGGGTATGCTGTTTCTTGGGTGCTTGGTTGATCCCCTTCCCCCCCAGGGTTTTCGTGTGGCCTGGTAAGGGTGCGGGATCGTAGTTGGTCAATGTGCCGCTTCCAGTCTCTGTTGTCAGAGGTGGTAAGGCGGTACGACCGTGGGCCTGTGAGTTGGGTGATGGTGGCTGGCACCTATAAGGGGTGTACCACTAAGTTTTTTGCGTAGACTAAATCTCCTACTTTAAAGGTGCGGAGTCTGCTAGAGGAATCTAGAGGTTTGTCAGTGGAGTAGGTAGGGTGTAGCCGGTCCAAAGGGGAGCGTAGTTTCCTCCCCATGAGTAATTCGGCCGGAGTTTTGTTTATGGTTGTGCTGGGTGTGGAATGTTGTATCGATAATAGTTTATCGATGCGTTCTTGCATAGGGTCCTGGCCTAACTTGTTGAGTGTTTCTTTGGTGAACCGAACCATGCGTTCAGCTCGTCCGTTTGCTGCCGGGTGGGCCAGCGCGGTTAGGGCATGCCATATGCCCAGGCTGGCTAAGTAGCCCTCAAATGCTGTGGCTGTGAACTGGGGGCCATTGTCCGAAACTAGTACATCTGGTAGGCCGTGCATGGCAAACCATTTTCGGAGCTGTCGAATGACAGCTTCTGAAGAGGTAGACTGCATGAGACTGACCTCTAGCCAGTTTGAGTAAGCATCAACCAGGATTAGGAACATATACCCCCTCATGGGACCCGCGAAGTCTATGTGAACTCTCGACCAGGGGCCCCTGGGCAGTTCCCATTCAGCGATTGGTGCATGTGGGGGTGAGGGTCGGGATTCTTGGCACGGTTTGCAACCCGCAACCCAATTTACAATATCCCTGTCTAGTCCCGGCCACCAGACATAACTCCTGGCTAAACTCTTCATTTTTACCACTCCGGAGTGTCCCTCATGCAGTAATCCCAAAATCGGATCCCTCAGACTTGGTGGAATAACCACCCGGACCCCCCAAAGTATGCAACCCTTTAGTAAGGAAAGTTCCGTTTGTCTCTGTTTAAAGGGTTTCAAAAAGTCTTGTAAGTCAGAGTCCGGCCACCCCTTTGAAATCCAGGAAGCCACTCTGTGCAGTAGGTGGTCTTTGGAAGTTTCACGGGCGATGTCTGCCGCTGTCATTGGTAGGTTTGGCAAAGCTTCGATTTGCAGTGTGGATACGGTGGGGCACGGGTCGGGGTCAATGTCCGGCAACGGGCAACGGCTTAAGGCGTTGGCGTGCATGATAGACTGGCCGGGTCGGTAAGATAAGTTATATGTATAAGCAGCTAGAAATTCCGACCATCTAGTCATTCTGGGTGACAATATGTTAGGGGTGGCTTTGTCCCCGGCTAGGATTCCTAATAGCGGTTTATGGTCAGTTATAACAGAGAATAGGCGACCATAGAGGTACTCGTGGAAACGTTTAATACCGGATATGATAGCCAATGCTTCTTTGTCCAGCTGACTATAGTTCCTTTGGCTTTTGGACAATGTTTTAGAATAGAAGGCAATGGGAGTCTCCCTGCCATCTGGTAGGATATGGCTCAGAACTGCTCCGACCCCAAAAGGTGACGCATCGCAAGTCAATGTTAATGGTAAAGTCTCGTTATATTGTATCAATACCTTTGTTGATGTAATGAGGTCCTTTATTTTTTTAAAAGCTGTTTCTTCCTGACTGCCCCACTTCCAAGCATTGTCTTTGTCCAGGAGCCTATGTAAAGGTTCCGCAATCGTGGCTTTCTGCGGTAGAAAAACATGATAAAAGTTTATTAACCCTAAGAAGGCTTGCAGTTTTCCCTTGTTAGTCGGGGTGGGGGCGTCTTTGATTGCGCTGACTTTTCCTTCCGTAGGGTGAATGCCGTCGCCATCAATTAGATATCCCAGGAATTCGATTCTATCTGTGATCAATGTGCATTTCTCTCTTTTAACTTTGAGGCCAGCTTCAGTGAATTTGGTGAGGACTTGTCTTAGGCGGTCTCGCAGTTGCACCTTGTTTTTAGCCGCGATCAGGACATCATCAAAATATGGAATGACTCCCGGTATTCCGTGGAGGAGACGTTCCATTAAGCATTGAAATATGCCTGGTGCCACGCTAACGCCAAATTGGAGCCGGTTACATTTAAAAGCTCCCCAGTGCATGACAATTGTTTGGGCTTCAGCTGTTTGCGAGTCTACTGGCAGTTGTTGGTATGCCTGGGCCAAATCAAGTTTAGCGAAGATTTTTCCGCCTTTTATGGAGTGCAGTAAATGTTGAACGACCAGAACGGGGTATGCGCTTTGCTGTAGCTCATGGTTTAGGGTCGCCTTGTAGTCCCCGCAGATACAGATTGACCCATCCGCTTTAATAGGGGTGACTATAGGGGTCTCCCATTTGGCGTGGTCAATTGGCTCGAGAACCCCTTGCTTAATTAATTTATCTAATTGTTCATCAATCTTTGGTTTTAAGGCGAAAGGTACTCGCCTTGCTTTTAGTCGAATTGGGGCCACCTTAGGGTCTAGGTTAAAAGAAATAGGGTTACCCCAGTACTTGCCTAAACTGCCGCTGAACAGGTCCTGGAATTCCTTGACGAGGTCCGCCTCCCAGTCTGTGTCTGAGATGTGATTAACGCCGGTCATTCCGATTCCAAACAGTTCGAACCATTCCAGTCCCAGAAGGCTGGGTCTGTTCCTGTCAACTATGGTCAGTGGCAGAATTTCAGTGTGGTTTTTGAAGGTGACTTGGAAGTGTCCGACGCCGATTACAGGTATTCTGTTACCTTGATAGTCTTTGAGTGTTAAATTTTGAGTTTCCAGTTCGCTTCATTGAATATCTGGAATCAATTTTTTTATAGTGGCCCATGAGACCATAGAGAGGAACGATCCCGAGTCCACCTCCATTACACAGTCTTGTTCCTCAATTCTTACTTGAATGTGGATCTTCCTCACATTTCTTGTATTGGAGTGGCCGATTATGAGCGTTTGGTGTGTTTCCTCCTTTCTATAATTTGATTCTCTGCTCCGCCTTTGCCTTCCTTCCAGGCTCCAACGGCTGCTCGGCTTCCTCTCTTTCTCTCTCTCTCTCTTTCTCTTTCCTTTGGAGGTGGGCTTCCTTTCCGCCTCGGGCTATAGTTTGATCTGGATCTGCATACTCTTGCGATATGCCCTTTCTTCTCACATTTCCGGCAGATGGCGTCAATAAAACGGCATTCTGACCGGGGGTGGTTTCCTCCGCAACGGTTGCATTCAAATTCGAACCTTCTGTTTGCCCACTCTTTTTTGTCCCTTCCTGCCTTCAGGTGGCACACGTCGTCCTCTTCGCTACTGGTCTCTGTTTCAACGTCTTCGTGATGTGTGGTAGTCTTTTCTCTCTCCCCCTCTGGTCTGGGTGATTCTCTGGTATTGTAGCCCGCAGATCTGTTAATTTTCTTCATTTTTGCAGCCGATTTTTGGGTAGCTTCGGCTGCTGTGGCTTCTTCCATGGCTTCTTTCACTGTTATTTTGGGCCGGTTTAACAGGCGGCTCTGCAATATGGGATCTTTTAACCCTAAAACTATGCGGTCCCTCAGGGCTTCGTCGAAATTCAGGAACTCACACTCACCGCCGATGTCCCTTAAGGCTGCCACGAAATCGGCGATACTTTCATCTTCTTTTTGGTTCCTCAGATAGAATTCGTGGCGCTTAATCAGACAGGAGACCGTCGGTGCGTAGTGTGCCCGCAGTATTTTTTCCAGTTCGGGCCAGGTTAAAGTCTTAACATCGGTTGGTGCCGCTAGCGCTTTCGCCATGCGGAAAACGGTCGGACCGCAGTGGGTCAGAAAAACCGCTCTTTTCCCTTGTTCCGATACACCGTTCAGGTCGCTGCTCTCCAGGAACATGAGGAAACGGTCCACATAAGACTGCCATTCTTCTTTCGCAGGGTTGAATTGTTCGGGTGGTGTATTGTTCCCGGACATTTTGCCGCTCGATCTCTGCCGCTATGCACTCGCTCGAGTTAGTGCTGTCTCAATCCCACCTTCGTCGCCAGTGTTTCGGCGGCGGAGAGACGAGGCACACACAAAAGTGATTCAGCTCTTTCTGTTTTATTTCAGAGTCCGGAATGCCAAGGAGCCGCGGCATCCCTTCTTTTAAAGGCTGCCCGCGACTCGCCAGCCAATGGCAGGGGCTTGAACTCCCGCCGGAACAGTAACCAATAGGAGGTGAGCATTTCAAATACAAAACATAAAGGGTTACCGCTACTGCCGCTCTAACACAGCAGCCAGCTGGAGCAGCAACAGCTGATGCCGTTTGACAGCTGCCTTTTATAGCCGGCTGTCAAACGGCATCAAGCAATAGGAGAAGTCCGTGCTTTCCTGCTCAAAGCACAGACTTGAGTGGAAACTTAAGTCAATACACAACACTCCTCCCTCCCAGTGAGGAGCATGCGTAGTCCTGTAAATATGTTGGGTGCCTGCGTACTCATCCAGATCTTCTTGGTTCGGTTGGAAATGGCACCGGGTTGTTGTCTTCTGCTTGCTGCATGGCTTCTATCAGAGGTGAAGCTGCTGGGATGTCTGGAACTGGGTCAGGACCTTGGTCAGCTTCTTCTTCAGGTAGGCTGTCATCCCCGGTGGGCTGGAGGCTGGTTTCTCCGGGTGGTGATGGTGCTTCTGTATTGGGACCGTCTAGATGACCTCTGGGTGCAGTGCTCCAACGTCTCCTTAAGTGGTCAACGTGGTGCCGCCAGACACGCCCATCAGGTAGCTGGACTCTATAAGACTTAGGACCAATTACTGGTACCACACGACCCGGTAACCACAGTGGTTGCCCAGCAAAGTTCCTGACATACACTTTGTCATTTACTAAGAACCCTCTGTCTTGGCTGTTAGACCCAAGGGGAAGCATTGGGGCATAATTTGTGTGCAGCCTGTCAAGAGTGGTCCTCAGCCGGCGTCCCATTAACACTTCGGCTGGTGACCTATTTGTGGAAGCACAAAGTGTTGTATGTTGGCTCAACAGGTATTGGACCAGACTAGAATGCCAATTAATGGGTCCCAATCTCTGTAGTATCTCCTTGGCAGATCTGACTGCTCTCTCAGCCAGCCCATTACTAGCAGGATGAAAGGGGGCTACTAATATGTGTTTGATGCCCAGGTTTGCTAGGAAAATCTCAAATTCACAAGAGATAAATTGAGGGCCATTGTCAGATACAATGGAAGGAAGGCCATGTGTGGCAAACATCCTGGTCAGTGCCTTGCTAACTGCTTCAGTAGTGGTGGAGTGCATTAAGGTCAATTCCACCCACTTTGAAAATGAATCCACTACCACCAGGAATGTGCGTCCATGGAAAGGGCCAGCCAAGTCTATATGGATTCTGGACCAGGGGCTGCCTGCCTCCTCCCAGGTCCTAGGGGTGGCTGCTGGTGGGGATGCCCTGGTGGCTTGGCATGCCTGGCAAGAATTGACCCAGCTAGAGATTTGGGTATCCATGCCCGGCCACCATAGGTAGCTGCGGGCGAGGGCCTTCATCCGCACTATTCCCGGGTGACCCTCGTGCAGCACCTTCAAGATTGAGGTTTGCAACTTGGGGGGAATCACTACTCTGGTTCCCCACAGTAAACAGCCTTGCAATGAAGAAAGTTCCTGTTGGCGTAGCTTGTAGAGTAGGAATTCTGATGGATAAGGGGTTGTAGGCCACCCCCTCCCTACCCAGTCAAGGATTTGGGAAATTACCTGGTCCTTGGCCGAATGGGCAGCGATGTCAGAAGCGGTGACCGGCAGCCTGAGTTCCTCAATGAGGAAAACGGCAGTCGCTGGTGCTGGGTCCTTGATTGGAACAGGCAGGGGGCAACGGCTGAGGGCATCAGCATGGCAAAGGTTTTTTCCGGAGCGGTGGAGTAGAGTGCATGAATATGCAGCCAGAAAAACAGTCCATCTGGTCATCCTTGGGGATAAAATCTGGGGAGTCTGTTTAGTGCCAGATAAAATACCTAACAGTGGCTTGTGGTCAGTTATGAGTTCGAAGTGATGACCGTAGAGAAACTCATGGAATTTCTTTACTGAAGCAACTGCAGCCAAGGCCTCCTTATCAATCTGGCTATAGTTGCGTTCAGTGGAGGACAGCGTCCTGGAAAAGAAGGCTATAGGTGCTTCTGCACCATTAGGCAGTCTGTGACTCAGAACGGCCCCAATTCCGAAGGGGGAAGCATCAGCTGCTAGAACTAGTGGTAAGTCCTTATTGAATTGAATTAATACAGCTTTGGACATTAGTAGTGACTTGACTTCCTTGAAAGCAAGACTTTCCCTTGGTCCCCAGTGCCATGGCGATTTCTTGTCTAAGAGCCTGTGAAGAGGCTCGGCAATTGAAGCTTTATGGGGTAGGAACGAAGCATAGAAATTCAGGAGGCCCAGGAAAGCTTGAAGCTCTATTTTATTAGTAGGAGTGGGCGTGTCATGAATGGCCTTGACCTTTGACTCCGTTGGATGAATACCTTTGGTGTCAATTTTGTAACCTAAGAATTCCACTTGTGGAGTGGCTATGGTGCATTTCTCCCTTTTTAATTTAAGACCTGACTGTCTAAAACGCTCAAGTACACTTCTAACCCTTTGTACTAATTGCTGTTGACTGGTGGCAGATACAAGGATGTCATCGAAGTATGGCACAATGCCTGGCAACCTTTGCAAAATTGTGTCCATGAGGGACTGGAAAATTCCAGGGGCAACACTAACTCCGAATTGTAGGTGTGTACATTTGAAAGCCCCTCTGTGTGTCATTATTGTTTGCAGTTCAGCAGTTTCGTCATCAACAGAGAACTGTTGATACGCCTGGGACATATCTAATTTTGCAAAAATGGAGCCAGGCTCAAGGGAATGGAGTAGGTGTTGTACCACGGGGACTGGATACGCCTTACTTGTAAATATTTATTTATCGAAGATTTATAATCAGAGCAGATTCTCAAATTTCCATCCTTCTTTAGAGGTGTCACTATAGGGGTCTCCCATTTTGAAAAGTCTGTAGGTTGCAGTATGCCCTGTTTAATTAATTTGTCTAGTTCCTTGTTAAGTTTAGGACGAATTGCAAAAGGAACTCTGTGGGGTTTTAAACGGATTGGTACTGCTTGTGAGTCCACCTTGAAGGATATTGGGGTTCCCATGTAGCAGCCTAGGCCCTCGCTGAATACGTCAGCCTATTCCCTGAACAGGGAATCAACTTCTGAACTCGCAATGGCGTGGATTCCACCTATGTGGAGGCCCAGGGCAGGGAACCAGTCTAGTCCCAATAGGCTTGGGAGGGCGCCATCCACTATCACTAGAGGCAAGTGACCCTTAAAATCTTGAAAATGAATTAGAAACTTGCCTTTTCCAATGACAGGAATGGTTCTGCCTTGGTAGTCCCGTAGTGTTAGATTGCAGCCTGGAATCTTCTTTCTTGTTACCCTGGGAAGTAGTTTCTTCAAGGTGCCCCAAGAGATGATGGATAGTGCAGAGCCGGTGTCTACTTCCATTCTGCATGGTCTACCTTCTATAGAAACAGTGACACTAATTTTGTTAGAATTATTTTTAGTTATCTTAGATTGGTAGCATGTGAAGCAGTCCTCGATTTGTCTTGAATATTGTATGGGTTTCTGAGGCCTTTGTGGCTGGTTAAAGGTCTTTCCTGCCTGACATATTTTTGCCAAATGGTCCTTCTTTTGACATCTTAAGCATATGGCATTCTTGAATCTGCAGGATGCCCTGAGATGGTTGCCCCCACAGCTTAAACAGGTAATCTGTATTCGTGGGGGTTGGCTTGTACCCTGCCTGTATTCCCTTTGATTTGCGTTGGGCTGTCTGAGGCAGTTTATCTCAGTAGCCTCTTCTAAACGTTCCTCTGTGGAGGCTTCATCAAAATGCACTGTTGGGTTATCTAGTCTGATTGGGTTTCCCTGTATTTCAGCTGCTGAGAATGCTGATAGCTCAGCAGCCTGGGATTCTTCTATGGCTTGCTTTAAGGTTAGATCCCCTTTAGCTAGTAATCGTCTTTGCAATTTGGGATCTCTAACTCCACATACCAGCTGATCTAACAGCATATCTTCAAGGTAGCATATCTTCAAGGTAAGCCACAATGTAAGGCAGCTGTTCTTGGTGCTGCCATATAGTCACTAATGGTTTCTCCCTCTGACTGAATGCGCCTTTTGAAGGCATGGTGCCTGGCAATTCTGGAAGGCTTAGGGGAGTAATGATTTGAGAGAATTTCTTGTAATTCCTCCCAGGGAATAGTCTTACTAGATCGTGGGGCCAGTAATGCTGTTGCGGTGTCAAATACTGTGGCTCCGCAAAAGTTTAAGAAGTAAGACTTTTTTCTATGGTCAGAGATATCTGAAAGGTCTATAGCATCTAAAAAGCAGTCAAACCGGTTCCTGTATGATTCCCATGTCTCTGCCGTCGGTCTGAAGGGCGGAATGCAGGATTCGAAGTCATCTTTCTGTCAGCTGTGCTGCTTCTCCTGAGGCGAATTAGAGACCGCGCTCCGCGAACAGTGACAGCAACTCTGTAGTGATTTCAGCTCTCGGCTAGTGATTTCGCTCTTTTCCTTTTTTGCCTGGCTTGCCTATATTTAGGATCCCGCCCTCGTCGCCAGTGTTGTAGAGTGGCGGTAATCACTCAGGCAGACACCAACGCAAAGGTTCAGCTCTCACTTTATTTTTAAAATAAAGGGTTACCACTACTGCTGCTCTAACACGGCAGCCAGCTGGAGCGGCAACAGCTGATGCCGTTTGACAGCTGCCTTTTATAGCCGGCTGTCAAACAGCATCAACCAATGGGAGAGGTCCGTGCTTTCCCACTCAAAGCACGGACCTGAGTGGAAACTTAAGTCAATACACAACGCTTCCCCTGCCCACCAAGCCACGCCTACAGAACCTGTAGTAAAAAAAAAATTAAATCCCACCACTGATCCAGAGGCCTCACCCAGCATCTTGCCAGATGAAATAGAGCTTCTGAGGGGCAGATTCTAGTCTCCAGGGAGCTGGAGCTGGCCCTCTGAGACTATGGCCTCCACGGACCTCCGCCAGCTCATTACAGGTTGAAATGGAGCTTCCAGGGACTGGATCTAAACCTCTGGAGGCCAGATCCAGGCCTCCAAGACTCTATTTAGCACTCCTTCTGTATCCTCCGGCTTGTTACAGGCCAAAATAGAGCCTCCAATGGCTGAATCTAAGTCTGTGGGGGCTGGATCTGGCCCTATGACGCTCCATTTGGCTCTCTGCAGGCCTCCACCAACCTTTTAAAGGCTGAAATGGATCCGTCCATTAGAGGCTCCATTTCAGCTTGCAACGGGCTGGGGAAGCCCTGTGGAGCCATGAACAGAATTGCAGAGGGGCGCATGAGGCTGGAGAAGAAACTGATTGCTAGATCTTCACAAGACAAGTGACCCCAACATAACAGGTGAGGGGAGCAATTTGGGGAGCATCAGATATTGGAGGCCTTGGGCGGTCTTAGGTAGGTGACCTGTTCCATTGGTAGCCCTCCATGGCCTTCCCTACCCTGCACTTAACGACTCTTGCATCTGATTAGCAAATGTGTGAGCAAAAGGAGGGAGTGATCTCGTTCAAAGGTCCACAAATCCTCAGGTTACAAATTGAATGGGTAGGCTCCATTACATTCGTAACTCGAAGACTAATCCTACTTCCCACATTGAAGGTGCTTGTCAGAAGCTGACTGGGAAGATTGCAAATGGCAGTCACATGACCTGGGATGCTACAACTATTATAAAGTAATGCCAATTGCCAAGTGTCTAAATTTTGACCATGTAATCATAGGTGTAAGAAGTCATAAGCAGAGGTGGTATTCAGCAGGTTCTGAACAGTTCTGGAGAACCAGTAGTAGAAAATTTGAATAGTTCAGAGAACCGGAAAATACCATCTCTGACTGGCTCTGCCCCCATCTATTCCTGCCTCCCGAGTCCCAGCTAATCGGCTGGGTTTCCTTTTGTTGCCCTGCACAGAAACACGGAGCTGGAAAGCAGGTTAGTGGGGTGGGGAAGGAATGGAGATTTTGCAGTATCTATCCTTCCCCTGCCACACACGCCCACTAAGCCACGCCCATAGAACCAGTAGTAAAAAAATTTGAATCCCACCACTGGTCCTAAGTCATTTTTTTTCAGTGCCATTGTAACTTCGAATGGACAGATGTAAATCAAAGACAACCTGCACGCCACAAATGAAACTCATTTTACTCTAATACTAAAAGAGATCTCTCTTCCTCATATATTAACAGAATAAGCCTAGTCTGGAGCAGCTTATTAAAAAAGATGAAAGATAGTAATGCAAAGCCTATATTCTCTGTCTTTCTCTCTCTACTGGGTTAGCTCACTAAGGTGACCTTCACTATCAGAATCATGATTAAAAAAAAACCCTGTTCCAATTATTTCGTATGTTCATTCTACATTTTCAAAGAGTTTCATCTCTTTATGTATTGCAGTATTCTCCATCAGGTAAGGTCGCATCAACCAAATTATCTTTTTTTCTACAGAGTTTCTGTGATAACGTGAATATTTACATCCATGTGAAGCTGCAAGAAAATATAAAAGGAACAAAATTGGACTGGTTTTTAAATGTTTTTAAAGATTGATATGTCTGAAGTTAGAGGAATAACAGATAAATTCCTGTTTTTTTTAAAAAAAAGTAAAGTTTTTTTAAAAAATTATGCTTTATTGACATTGTTGCTGTTTATCATGTAGATGGAAGCATTTTATCAATTTTGTAAATAAAGTATTTTTTCTCTAGTTCATCACTTTAGAGATGTCGTATTTACTGTAAAGTTTCAGAACGCCACAAATTCACAGGTCTGAAACTACATGTCTATAACACGTTGGGGTTATGGTTCAGCTAATCCACCCAACAAACGCAGCTTCTACAGGGACTGTCGTAGATCTGAGGGGCTCCTACTCTAATGAAGAGATAGGACTCACAACAAACAAACAAACACACACACACAAAAGCAGAAACTTCCTAAATTTAAGAAATCTTATATTTAGTCATCACTTCAGGCAATCCTCAACTTACAACCACAATTGGAACCTGAAATTTCTGTTGCTAACAAACAAATATAAAGCAAATTTTGCTTCATTTTATGACCTTTCTTACCACAGTTGTTAGGTGAATCATTGTAGTTGTTAAATTAGTAACAAGGTTGCAAAGTCAGTTGGGCTTCTCCATTGACTTTGTTTGTTAGAAGTCAGCAAAAGGTGATCCCATAATCCCATGGTACTGCAACAGATCAACAGATTAACAGTGTTTGAAGGGACATTGTAGGTCATCTAGTCCAAATCCCTGCTTGCAACAATCCAACCATCACAAATACAAGCTAGTTGCCTGGCAACCAAATTCTGATCATGATATCATGGAGATGCTACAGCAAGCATGAAAAATGGTCATAAGTCACTTTTTTCAATGCTATTGTAACTTCAAACAGTCACCAAATGATTTTAAGTCGAGAATTACCTGTACAGTAGATGGTTGCAAGAAGCTTTATATCAAAGATGTACTTCAAAGAGTCTTTTATTATGGAATGCTCATGTTATTTTTAAGCAACTTGTAAGTTTGAAACAATTCCAACCACATGACAGAATTAGGAAGAGAGTTAATAAGTTCTGAGTTGTCCTTCCCACAGTATTACCACTCCTTAAACTATGCAATGTAGAGTATTTCTCAAGCCTTAAGCCACTGTACAATTGCTTTATAAAACTGTTTAGCCATGGCGATTTTACAGTTCTAGATAGATTTATACAAGTCAGATTCACTTATTCTTTTTTAAAAAATTAACCTTTACCTTTTTAAAATTATTTTTTATAAACTGCTCTTTTTTTCTTATCATGTTTTGGACTGACTGTATTTTGATAATTAAAATAGAGTACTGCCTACCAGGTTTAGTGGACATATTTACTACTCAGAGGCTCACACATAGGCTGAAACTAATGGAACAATGATTCTGCAAGTTTATATTTTCTTTTCCTTCTCACAATGATTAGTACATATAAGTCAATTTGTCCCTTCATGAATAGTGGTTTCAAATAAATGACCAGTGGTCCAAGATCTTTTAACATACCTCAGCATAATGTTATTGTTGGAAACAATTCATACTTTCATTCATACAATTCTTCAATTCATACTTTGTGTGACCCATATCTTGTAGAGTGACAGGAAGAGGTAAGATTTGATATAATAGCGAAGCATTGTATTTATAACGTTGAAATACTTAGCAAACCTTATGTGCCATGCTGGATTTCTGTAATTTGTCATCATGTGGGTCATCAGTGACTGATATGTATAATGTGTATCTAGTTGTCTCCCAACTTACAGGGTTTCTCAATTGGAAAGTTGCTAATTGCTTATTTTTGTACATCTATGACTTCCAAGATCTAAAGAAAAATCATGTTCCACTTTTTGGATGAGGGTACATCAGATTCATTTTTGGTGACACTAGCTTTCATCACTTTCTGTTCGAAAGAAGAACTTAGAAACATCTGGGGAGTCAGAGTTTCAGTGATTGTAGGAAAACCTCACAATTTTTTTTAAAAAAGCTCAAATCTCTGGAGAATTCTTGGCCACATTTCTAATAAGGAAGTGTTGATAGCATCACAATAAGGTTATTAATGGACTATCTATTTCTCTCTGTGCATAGTGAATATGGTAGGGAGGGAAAGGGGACCTTGGTATATGCTGAGTTTTGCTCTTTTTTAATCAATTGTACTCCTTTTACTGCACCTCCATAATTATATAAATGATAACGTGAGTCCAAGAATGAATTGTATAAAACTAGTGGGGTATTCCAAATCCCAAAGTGGGTTTAAAATTCAAAGAAAATGAACAATTTGTGGCAATCAATTAAATCAATAGAGAGGGGATCTGTCTTTATCAAAGCTAAGACCATGGCGGTCTACTTGAATTTTGAATACTGAAAATCTTTTGTTCAGTGTTATGTGGAGTATCTTCACTACTGATTTACTTACTAGGTCAGTGACACTGACTGGGAATAAACAATTATTTATGTTATGCTTTAATTAATAAATTAACATATTTTTGCATACATGCGTATTATGAATCTATAAAAGATTTTGATACCAGTGCTCTGGAACATGTGAATGTACCACTTGCATGTAACTCATTAAAGCAGCTATGTTGTTTTTCAGAATCACATCAGAGATGGTATTCAGCAGGTTCTGACCATTTCTAGAAAACCGGTAGCGGAAATTTTGAGTAGTTTGGAGAACTGGCAAATACCACCTCTGATTGGAGGTTTTACAGTATCCTTCCTTGCTATGCCCACCAAGCCATGCCCACAGAACCAGTAGTAAAGAAAACTTTGAATCTCACCAGTGAATCACATGCTACTGATATTGAGAGGCTTGTGATATGGAAATACCATCCTGGAAACAGAAGCAGCTACATTAATAACTCACAGACAAGTGGTACCTTCATCCTCCTGCAAGTACCAAAACATTTCTTCACATTAATTCAAAGCATTACATAGACTTAATTAATATTAAGTCTTGGAGTCCTCTTAGCAAATAGCTTCTCATTAGAGGCCATGCAATGACATCTATTTGTTTGTTTGTTTCATTTTATTTATAGACAACCAAAATCATATAATGTGATGTTTTATAAACATGGAAACAATACCATTCATTTAAACATTTATAAATTCAATCTGAAAATGGAAACAAATGGTAATTTTCTTTGTCAAGTTGAAGAGGTGACAGATATTTTGGGTCTCAATAAGACACAAATACACTTATTAAATGTGTCTGCTGAATATGAAGAGAGAGATCATAAAATATAAGAAGTAAAATACTCTCGGGCTCAGCCTTCACATATTCTACTAAACTTCCTGAAGAAACTGTAACTATAAACATTAATTGTATTGCCTTATTTTATGTTTTAAGCAAATATGTTTATGTGGTTCTATGAAATTGATGTCATTTTAATTTCAGTGGTAATTCTATCATTTATGACAAAACAGTAGTAAGAAACACAGATCTGTAATAAATGAACCTTATTGGATATAGTGCTAGCTTTTCTTTTCTCAAATATCTCTCCTAGATATTCCTTTTTTATATATCATTTTATTCATAAACATTTTTGAATACAGCATTTTGTCAAAGTATACCATTTACTTGCCTTGATAACATCCAGTTCATTATGGTCATTTCTATCCTGTGTTAGCCATTTGAGATCATCCAGCAAGAAGCACATCAAGGATCACATCATTGTCTTTATTGTAAGTTGCAAGACTGAAAATATTTCTCTCCTCCTCTCTTTTTATTCTCCAGAAAACTAGAAAACTCCAGAAAGGTCCCTTCTAAATTATTTCTCTTGCTTTGCCCCCATCAAAAGGTGCTTCTTATCAGACTATTGCCTAAGCTGCAGCTCTTCCTACTGTCTCCCAATGTCATTCTCACATGCTGTTACTTCTGGCACCCACTTGAGGTATCGTAACCCTAGATCCTGGAATTGTTATCCTTCTGAGAATTCTTTGGCCACATTTCCTTTTTTACTTTAACAGAAAATGAGTGACAATATTTTCTGATGGTTACGGAACTTGTGTAATGTCCTGAAAGCTGCACTAATGGACATGACTGGGGAGAAAAATATAATCAACTGCACTTAAATGAATCTATCAGAGAGAATTTTTTTGAAAAATGAGCCATGGTTTGTTTTTGTTTCCTTTATTATCTTTACTCCTTCTGCAAATTCATTTTGTTGTTGCTGATTTATGCTAAGATGATTAAGGCCCTGGAGACAAAAATGTATGAAGAACAGTTATAGAAATTTGGAATGGCCAAACCAGAAAAAAGAAGGACATGATATGATAGCAGTATTCCAGTATTTGAGGGGCTGCCACAAAGAGGAGAGGTTCAACTTATTTTTCAAAGCACCAGAGGGCAGGATAAGAAACAATGGATGGAAACTAATCAAGGAGAGAAGCAACCTGGAATTAAGGAGAAACTTCCCAACAGTGAGGAGAATTAATCAGTGGAACAGCTTGCTTCAGAAGTTGCTTTAATACTGGGGTTTTTAAAGAAGAGACTGTTGTTTGTCTGAAATGGTGTAAAGTCTCAGCTAGAGCTGGGGATTGCACTAAAAGACCTTCAAGAAACCCTCCAACTATATTCTGATAGATTGATCATATACTAAAGAAAAATTCCAAATTTTTGGTTTCTTCTTCTTTTTTGAATGCCAATGCATGATCCAGAATGCAGATCCATTGATGCAGTTTAGAAATGAGAATGCAAAGAGATTCTAACCTGAGTTTAAGAACATAAACAAATGTCCAGGAAGAGGAAATTTAGAAAGAAAGGAAGAGGAAATTTAGAAAGAAAAGAGAAAAAGTGAGGACCTCTAGAATCACAAACAGATAGACTTCTTCAAATGGTTGATGAAACAATAAATGGAAAAAAACACCTAATTTAGGATTGAAATGGCATCTACTAAGAAGATTATGCCACTAAATATAGTGTCAAAGATAGCACTAAAATCTAGCCTACGATTAAATAGGTTGATGAATCAGAGCACTTGTGGATCTGAAATATGGGCTCATGAGCTGTAACTGTATAGTTATTCAAAGACGTAGAGCATAAAACATAATAAGACTTCATAAATGTATTCCATAATTAAACTGGCAGTGATTAGGATGTGACTTGCATATTCAGTAACACCTCTTCTTCTTGTCTTTGCTTCTACCATCTGATTCTTAGCAGAATTATCCCATTTTTAAAAATATTAAAGGCTTCTCCTCTTAACCTGTCAACTCTTTTTTTCTGTTATGTTCTTATGATACTTTTTTCATCTTAATACAGCCTTATATTATCCATAAGTTTATAATGGCATCATAAAGAACAAGCTCATGCTGTATAAAACCTCTCCTTTATCATCCATTATCCTAGAAGTCAAGAGACAGTGGAAAGCACCCACAAGTATGATCAATACTTTGGTGCTATCCTGGTCACAACATCAGACTGAAATAGGTCCAAATAATGAATATCTTTCAGAGCTTTTAGCAACCACAAGTTCACTATTTTCTCAACAGCTCTTAAGTAAGGCAAGATGGGCAATTGGTTGATAGTTATCCAGAATTTCTGGTTGAGTGGTGGCTTTTTGAGGAGATGTGTATCTGAACAACTTTAAGGCAGGTGATAATACTTTCTCTCTCAAGATGCATTTACCATGATCCAGATCTATGCTCTGGTCACCTCCCTGGAGGTTTTCATTAAAGAAGAATAAGGATCTAGACCTCAAGTGGCGTTAATACCACAAAGAATTGTATTCAAACTCCTCAATGTCCATGTTCATCCCAGAAACCTCATAAGATGCAGCCTCATTTACCTTCTGAGAACTTATCCAGCTAGCATCCAACTCCTAGCAAATCTGAGTGATGTTATCCTCCAGTACATAAAAGACATTTATTTCACACAATAGGGTCAATATAATTTTATGAAAGGCCAATGGTAGCAATAAAAACATAGAAATCTTCTTGTCCTTGTCAGCTGGTGCTCCATTCAAAATCCAAGAAAGAAATACTTAGACTCCATTTATTAGAGAAAAGATATCTTTTACTGGAAATCAAAGTGGTAGCAACAAAAGAATTCTGAATCTGAGAAAATGAGCGCATAAAACACATATACAAAGTGATGGCAATGTTCCCACCCCCAATAGTTCAATTCGCTCCTCCAATTAAAAGTGGTACATAAGATCATGTGGGCATCTTCAGGTGGTGATGAGGCGTCTGTCTGTTGACCTTGGCATAGTTAGATAAAGAGTTGCAGTTGCGCATAGCATAGAATAGAAACCTAAGCAAGATCCCCCTCCCTAACTTATACAGTTTCATTTCCTAATAACTCCAGCTCGCTTCCCATTTATATCATGGCCCACTCCCTCCCCCCGTTACTTATGACAGCCGAAAGATGCAAAGCAAAAGAAGAGAAGCAAAGGAAGAAAATCTTGAAGGCTGACATTTGGCCCTCCTGCAAAAGAGACGTTAGTCCTAAAAAAAATATAAGAACAAAAGATTATATATTATATACATGTAACAGCAGCATTAAGGTTGAGGGTTTATCAGGATACTTAGTGCGAAATGCCTTCACAAGCTTGGGAGCTCTAACATCTCTCTCATCTACCCATTCAGACTGGGAAGAAGGAAAATGCTTCCAAGCAACCAAATATTGGATTCGACCTCTCTTCTTTCTAGAATCCAAAATTTCTTTAACTTCAAAATGTTGTTCCCCTTCAATAAGTAATGGTACGGGGGGATCTACTTGAGTCGGCCTTAAATCAGAAGTGGTCATTCCTGGAGGGGGTCTTTCCTCATGATCCTTCCAACCGACTCCCAGGGACCATTTGGGTTTTGCAGCTGGGTTTTCGCCAAGACTTAGTTCTGCTAAGAAGTCAGCCTCTCCTGTTTCCTCCATCAACAGGGATTCTGGTCCTTCAGTTGCTCCCAGGTCTTCTTGGTCGCTGGCTGGATTAGACATTGTTTTCAAACTCCCTCGGAAGAAAGTTTGTATTTCTCCGGGTGGACCGGTAAAGGGAAATTCAGAATAATGTCAGCTGGTGCTCCATTCAAAATCCAAGAAAGAAATACTTAGACTCCATTTGTTAGAGAAAAGATATCTTTTACTGGAAATCAAAGTGGTAGCAACAAAAGAATTCTGAATCCGAGAAAATGAGTGCGTAAAACACATATACAAAGTGATGGCAACGTTCCCACCCCAATAGTTCAATTCGCTCCTCCAATTAAAAGTGGTACATAACATCATGTGGGCATCTTCAGGTGATGATGAGGCTTCTGTCCGTTGACCTTGGCATAGTTTGATAAAGAGTTGCAGTTGTTCATAGCATAGAATAGAAACCTAAGCAAGATTCCCCCCCCCCCCAACTTATACAGTTTTGTTTCCTAACAACTCCAGCTCGCTTCCCATTTATATCATGGCCCACTCCCTCCCCCCGTTACTTATGACAGCCGAAAGATGTAAAGCAAAAGAAGAGAAGCAAAGGAAGAAAATCTTGAAGGCTGACAGTCTTATTGCCATAGTGTAGATTTAAATAAGAAACCCTACATGTTTGATCTGGTTCATATTTGGTCTTCCATCAGTGATGCTCTAGGGCGAGGGTATCAAACTCGTTTTCAAAGAGGGCCACATCAGGGTTGTGTTTGACGTTAGGGGAGTGGGGTGGGCATGACTAGGGTGATCATGATCAGCTCAACATCACTCATGTTGGGGGCAGCTATGGTGGCCCAAATGCTCTGCCAAGTGAAAATGGGCTCCCAAGCTTTGTTTCCAGCTGTGACATCTCCTGCAACCATCTGCCAGCAAAACGGAGCTTGAAAGAGCTTTACGTAGCCTTTCTGAGCTCCATTTTTGCTGGGAGAGGCACTGCTGGTTGGTCCTTCCCTGTTTTCAGGATGGCCTTATGGGCCAGATTTAAGAATCTCATGGGCCGGATCCAGCATGTGAGCCTTAAGTTTGCTCTAGGGTCTTTTGATTCACTTACCTATTTTGAATCATTGGCTATGGTAAAAGAATCAGCATCCTTGGATTGATAACAAGAAGACACTGCTCAGGTGCTATTCTGCCCGAGGTTACTTCCCTCTTCCAGGAGGCAACTAGAAACTCAGCAAAACAGCCCAACGAAACCATCAGATCAACCAAAGTGGAAAAAAAAGTGTTAGTGTTCCCTGCCCTCAGATCACTTTGCAACTCCCCCTGACAAAAACTAAATCTGACATGATCCTCCGGGTTTGGGGAACAGCTCCTCAAGACGCAATTGATACTAATAGTATCTAAGATTAACAATATTTTTATTTATTTAATTTATTTTTATTTATTTATTTTTGTCAACTGTTTACAAGATAATAGGTATAAGTAAAAACGTAGTTATGAATACATGGATACATATAAGAAAAATAAAAAAAAGAAAAGAAACAATAGGACAGGGACAGTAGGCACATTGGTGCGCTTATGTAGACCTCTTAGGAAAGGGATGAGGTCAATAGTAGACAGTCTAAGGTTAAAGTTTTTGGGGTTTGGGGAAGAAACCACAGAGTCAGGTAGAGTATTCCAGACATTGACCACTCTATTGCTGAAGTCATATTTCCTGCAATCAGGTTTGGTGCGATTAACCTTGAGTTTGTATCTATTGTTTGCCCTTGTGTTGTTTGGCTCAAATACAGAGCCAAAGTATGGTTGGATTTGGGAGTTGTTATTGGTACATGTAGTTTGATGACTCTTTTAACTTCAAGTAAAAATAGGTTGTTATGGTCTTCTACAGTATTGCATCCAGTGAATGGAAATTGCCAATCAAGGGACGAGAGATCGTTGTTTATAAGATCATAGTTGCCTTTTTTGAAGTTATAATTGGGGATTCTGTCATGATGGTTTTTGTGTGGATGTATGTTGAGATAAAAGTCAATCATGTTGTCACTGTTGGAAAAGGGTTTTTTAATTTGTATTCCGCAAATTGAATTCAAACTATTGCAGAAGATGAAATCAAGGCAATTGTTAAGTCTAGTGTTGTTGGTTGCTAGTTGTTCTACTCCCAGATTTGTTACTGCATTGTAGAAAGTTGCATGTGTAGGTTCAGTTGTACATTCATTAAGGGTCCAATTAGTATGAGGTAGATTGAAGTCACCAAGAAAGATAAAAGCGCGTGGGCAGGATGCTGCCCATGTTAGTAGTATATTTAGCTTGTTTGCATGTTCGATGTCATAATCAGGGGCTCTGTAACATAGTAAGAACTGAAATGTGATATTTAAGGACAGTTCGCAGGCGATGGTCTCAGGAATAGCAAGCTCCTGGGTAACTTGGATGTTTTTTAGATGTAGGGACTTTTTAGAGAAGATAGCAACATCACCTCCTCTAAGGATTTCACGATCTGATCGGTAAACATGATAGACTCTTACTGTGGTAATGGAGTTAGGGAGAGATGCATTGAGCCATGTTTCACAGACAAATATAATGTCGAATTTAGCTGTATTTAGTAAGAGGAGAAATTAGGGTATTTTATTTACAAGGCTTCTTGCATTGAGTAGCTTGTATTTAAGGCCAGTTGTGGTTGGAATAGAGGTAGTTAGGGGCATGCGTGCCTAGTTTTGAATGATGTTGGATTGGATGAGGTGGGGTTGGATGCGGAGTTATGGGTTGTGTGACTTTCTTTTGATGCAATTAGCTCAGTAGTCAATGTATAGGTCCTTTTCTCCATTATCTAGATGGTTTTTGAGTTCTGCGCAGAATTCACGGGAGCAGATTCTTTGCAGTATGGATAAGTCTGGTATTACCAATATTACCAATACCAGTATGTCCTTTGCTCTGAGTAAATGGATCAGACCAACCCTGAAATCAGATTGGGTGCATTTCTAAGAGAGGAGGACTGCCCTCATTCCCCTCACCCTAAAAATCGACTGGCTTGGTAATTCAAAGCAAGTCTGCATTTCTGTCATCAATCAAATTGTGAATAAGAGGGAATTTATTAGAGGCAGTTCTGGCTTTCAGCTGCAACAACCAAATACAAGAACTCTGAGGATATGGTAACCTAGCTCAAGGGGTTGAAAGTTTTACAATATCTCTCTTTCCCATCAATACCATGATTCCCTTTTTCTATATCTCTATCTTATCCATAAGTTAAGATTCTCCCTAATCATGCATTCTATTATATTCAAAACTCACACTATAACTACCTCCACAACCCTTCATTTATTTAGGCTGCATTTAAAGAAATCATGTAGCAGTTCTCATCATAATTAACTCATCTACTACCTCCAAGAAAGAAGAATAATATAGCTGTCTCAGCACCTTGAGTTCCTAGAGGGAGGGAGGGAGGGAGGGAGGGAGGAAGGAAGGAAGGAAGGAAGGAAGGAGGGAGGGAGGGAGGGAGGGAGGAAGGAAAAATTCTATTACCTACATCTTGAAATAGATTTGTGGATACATTCACCAGAAATTGGTCTGCCCATTAAACTCAAGAGCATGAATAAAACAATTTATCCCCAAAATGATTCACCCCAAAGAGATTAGAGAAACTCTTTCATTGTAGGTATTTCATTTCATCTATGTTATTGGCTCAGGGCTCAGAGCCTTTGAAATAGTGTTACACAGCATGCTTAACCTTGTCAGTTAAAAAGCAGAAACATTTGCCTTGGCTGATGTTGTTTCCATTTTAGTTTGTGTCAATCCAACTCCTTTAATTAGTTTATAATACTGTATGAATGTAGAAAAATGGGTAAATTCAATATGTGGATAAAATATTATATGGCCAAAGCTAGATCTCATCTGTTTGGTTGCTCTGATCTGCAGATTGTTGCTAGTTTTTTTTTTTATATATATAGAACTTGAACTGTGTATTAGTTTTTCATACAGCACAACACTAACACCAGCAGACCCGCCAAAAAAAGTAGCTAGGAAGATCTGATGAAATTAGTTCAGGATAGCAGATGTTTGTTAATCAGAAAAACAGATAGATCCTATCTCTTTATAAGCACCTCCTAGTCCTTTCCCCAAATTTCATTAGAGTTGGTCCTCTGTGGCACTGAGTATATTAAAAACAAACTCTTCCCTCAGTTAGACTTGCAGATATTATTAAATATGACAATAATTTATGATCATTATATTCTACTATAGCCCGCCTGGAAGCCTCTACCCATTTATAATCAATATCTGAGCATTCATAAAACAAGTCTTCGATTAACCAATCTGTTATTTTCAAACTTACTGTAAGGAGCTCACACATTCTGTAGACTTCTTCCTATTAAATGTGGGTGAGGCATAATCATCCATGGTCATGGCAATGGCCATGTTGCAGAAGACTTCCAGTGTAACCTTGGAAGCACCTTAAATTTGGATCCACACTGAAAATTAGTAAACAGGAAATAATGTTTGCTGGGGAAAGAGAAGCAGTGTCTAAGGCTTCTAAGGGAGCAAAAGTTTTAAAGCAGTTGAACAGCATTGCCATCAAGATTCAACTACTAAAGACTGGAATGTGACATTGATTAATATGATCCTGGAAAAGGGGAGAAAATAAAATTGGACTTTATAATGTCACCTTCTATAATGTGCTTTTATTCTATTATTAAAATCAACCACAAAGAAGTCTCTTACTCCAAGATAGTCCTCACAGCAATGAAAATTGATGACCCATATCTTTATGTGTTAGCATCCCTGATCTTGTGTAAGAAGATGTTGTGGCAACATCTTGCAAAATCTTGACAAAAATCTTACAAAAGATCTCACCAAAGTTTCATATTCTTTCTAACAGGACTACTGAATCTTTACAGACAATATTTTGTGAAAAAGTTACGTCCAGTGGTGGGATGCAACCTTTTTTATTACCAGTTCCATGAGAGCACGCTTTACACGCATGCACTTTTCTCTCTATATACCATTGACTGCACCTCTACTACATATGTATCTTCTACATACTGTAGAAGATCATTACAACATATTTTTACTTGAAGTCAAAGGAGTCATCAAACTATATGTATCATTAACAACTCCCAAAACCAGAAAAACAAACAAACAAACAAATTACCCAAAACAATAAGGAAGCTTCAATCCAAAAAGAAATCACTTTGGCAGAAAAACAAATCTGGTCACGTTGTCAACTTCAAAAGCCGATACAAAAATTTATGCCACCAGATAAAGACTGAATGCACCAATTATCACATTAAACAAGAAGAAAACCTTCTATGCACCAATTCTACCCACGCTTTCTACAATTTTGTAAATAAAAAGCTAAAAGACTCAAGGTCCATCCCACCCCTGAAAGGATCTAATGGTAAAGACTGCAATGACGACATTATAAAAGCCAACCTCTTTAACACATACTTTGGCTCAGTATTTGTAAACAGCAGTGGATCATGCCCAGTATTTCCTAGTCGAACCACAGACAACTACAATCATCTAATACATATCAATTTTACAGAAGACAATGTTGAAAAAGCACTATGCAATCTAAAACCATCTCTATCTATTGGACCAGATGGAATATGTGCACACTTCTTTAAAAAGCTATCCATTGCCAAGCATAATCTTTGAAAAATCTTTCAGGAGCAGCTCCTTGCCAAAACTATAGTCACAAGCCACGGTCATCCCCATCTTCAAAAAGGGAGACCCCAGACTAGTTGAAAATTTCAGACCAATCTCTTTATGCTGTGTCACCTGTAAAGTCATGGAATCAATTATTAACCAATCCATCATCCTCTACTTAGAAACAAACAACCTACTCTCTAATAAATAATTTGGTTTCAGGAAAAAACTATCATGTAATCTGCAACTCTTACACTGCAAAAACATATGGGCCACACAACTCGATCAGGGCAAAACAATAGACACAATCTACATAGATTTCTGTAAAGCCTTTGATTCAGTGGTACATGACAAACTACTACTAAAACTAAAATCTTATGGTATCTCTGGATAACTCGATAGAAGCATTCCTGTCAAACAAGCAACAAAGTTGGGAGCATCCTATCAAATTCTATATCTGTCAACAGTGGTGTCCCCCAAAGCAGTGTTCTAAGACCAATTCTTTTCATACTCTATATAAATGACCTCTGTGATCATATTAAGAGCAACTGCATTCTCTTTGCTGATGATGTAAAGCTATTCAACACCACAGACAATACTACTACCCTCCAAAAAGAACTTGACTATGTATCAGAATGGTCAAACAAATGGCAACTTCAAATCTCAACAAATAAATGCTCTGTCCTACATATTGGCAAAAAAAAGTCAAAAAATAAAATACAGGCTGAATAGTCAAGACTTGTTGATGATCCAAACTCTGTCAAGGATCTTGGAGTACTCATCTCTAATGATCTAAGTGCTAGAGCCCACTGTAACTACATAGCCAAAAAGGCATTAAGAGTTGTTAACCTAATCCTATGTAGCTTTTTCTCTGGTAATATTACACTACTAACTAGAGCATACAAAACATTTGCTAGACCAATACTCGAATACAGCTCATCAGTCTGGAACCCACATTACGTAGCTGATATTAACACAGTTGAGAAAGTCCAGAAATATTTCACAAGAAGAGTTCTTCACTCCTCTACTCATTGCAGAATACCTTATGCTACCAGACTTGAAATTCTAGACCTAGAAAACCTAGAAGTATGCCACCTCCAGTCCGATATAAGTATAGTATATAAAATCATACATTGCAATATCCTACCTGTCAATGAACACTTCAGCTTCAACCATACTTTGGCTCAGTATTTGAGCCAAACAACACAAGAGCAAACAATAGATACAAACTCAAGGTTAACCACACCAAACCTGATTGCAGGAAATACTTCAGCAACAGAGTGGTCAATGTCTGGAATACTCTACCTGACACTGTGGTTTCTTCCCCAAACCCTAAAAACTTTAACCTTAGACTGTCTACTATAGACCTCACCCCTTTCCTAAGAGGTCTGTAGGGGGTGGGCCTACCGTCCTTGTCTATTGTTTCTTTTATTTTTTTTATTTTTCTTATATGTATCCATGTATTCATAACTATGTTTTTACTTATACCTATTATCTTGTAAGCAATTGACAAAAATAAATAAATAAAAAATAAAATTTCAAATGATCCATGTGTTAAAATACTGAAGTTTGCAAATGACACAACAGTGATTAGTCTCATTCGAGACAACAATGAATCCACATACAGACAGGAGGGTGTACAACTTGCCTTGTGGTATAACCAAAACAATCTGGAACTGAACACACTCAAGAAACCCTGAACACACTCAAGAAACACACTCAAGAAACCCTCCTATACTACCAGGAATGGGATTGTACCAGTTCGGACTGGATTGGTGGAACTGGTTGTTATGATTCTCCATAGTTCGGAGTATCAGTAAATCAAGCCTCTGGCTGGCCCCGCCCCTCTCCGCCCATCAGTCCTTATCATGCATGCATGACATTGCTCACGTGCGCAACACTACAGCCTGCTCTTGCATGCCTGCCAGGCCAGACATTGCTGCCTGCCTTCCACTGCAGCCCTGCCTTTACTGATCTCCCTGGGTGAGTAAGGCTCTGCAAGCCCCAGTTGCCTTCCCCCATTTGCCTTTTGCTGCTTCTGCCTGTTGCTTCCCCCGCAGTTGCCTTTTGCCACCGCTGCTAGTCGCCTTCCCCCACCCTTGCCTTTTGGTGCCACCGCTGGTTGCCTTCCCCCCCACTTGCCTTTGCTGCTGGTTGCCTTTTCCCCACCATTTGCCTTCCACTGGGGAACATGTGGAGAGGCTTGAAGCAGCTGCTAACCTGGCTGGAGCCTACTTGACTCTTTCCATGTGTTCCTTCCTACTGCTGTTTCTGGGAGAGCAAGAGTTTTCCAGCAAGTGGAAAGCTTCCAAGTCCCCCTCCCATTAGAAATGGCTTCCAGACAAGCAGAATGAATTCTGCTTCTCTCTGCTTGCCTGGGAGCTTCTTGAAAGCTTTCTGCTGTGCTGGGAAACCCTTGGTCTCTTAGCAACAGCAGCAGGAAAGAACATGTGAAGAAGCATGTGACAGCTAGGCGCCCCTTGATTGAGTCCGGGACAGCTGACGGCAGCTGCGGGGAACAGAGCCTGGAAGCCCCGATGTACCACATGTGCGGCCACATGGATGATGGTGGGGACTTGTCCTGGAAGCCCTGATGCCACCAAAATCACCATTGCCACCTCACTGCTGCTGCATCCCCCCACCCCCTGCACGTATGGTGAACATGAGCCCAGAACGGGTGACCAACCACCTCAACTACTTCTCCCACTGACTTTTTTCTGTCCCAAGAATGGAGGCAAGAGAGAGAGAGAGAGAGTATGGAGTATGGAGAGTATGGAGAAAAGTCACGTGTCTCCCCATATTCCTGTCTCTGCGAGCAACCTCTCGCAGCACCTTTAAACTTAGCGTGCTTCACAAATGAGGAGGAGGGGATAAGGCTGCTCATGGAGAAAGGAATATGGGGAGATGCACAACTTTTCTCCAGGCTGAGCTGTTCTTGCCAGTAACTCCAGACTGTTTTGCCCAGCTAAGACTAGATCGGGGGTTCCCAAACTTGGCAACTTTAAGACTTGTGGACTTCAATTCACAGAATTCCACACCCAGCTTTTCTGGCTGGAGAACTCTAGGAGTTGAAGTCCACAAATCTTAAAGTTGCCAAGTTTGGGGGCCTCTGGACTAGATTATTAAGGAAGAGAGAATAACATGTAGCAGATGTCTAGCAAAATTTAGTAATACTGCAGATTGGCTGTTTACATTGAAATCAGGTGCAAGATAGTGATGGTAGATAAATTATTGGGCGGTTTACTTTTGGTATTTATTTCAGTAGGCTGATTTTAGAAAGCTAAACAGGATCAGACCTGGTAAGTACTTGGCTGGGAAGCCAACACAAAATAGGGTGTGGCGAGGAATGGGGTTGGGAAGAAAAGAAGGAAGATAGGATAACATAACTTTTATTGTCATTTTTTTACTGTAAGTACACTGGCACACATTAAAAGTGAAATATATATACATATCCATACAAATGCATAACACACATATATACATGCTACACACACACACACACACACACACATAAAATCATTGCCCATTTTGAATACGTAGTGGTAGGATTATTAAAAAACAGCTTCTAATCTTAGCAGTTATAGATGAGAGAGAGAAAAAGAAATGAGAAACAGAGAGAGAAAGAAAGAGAGATGAGGAAGAAAGAAAAAAAAATGAGAGAGAAAGATGAGAGAGGGAGAAAGGAAGAAAGAAAGACAGAGATACCTGTTTAAAATGAAATAGAAAAATGGCTTAAGGTTGAAGATCCCTGGGTTAGGCAAACACCATGGTCATTAAGTGAACCTAGTGGTCATTAAGCAAACACTGGTTGTTAAGCAAGAAACTGGCAAAAAACATAGAAAACCTCAGTCACAAGACTGTGTGGGATGTTGTAACTAGTCATAAGTGTGTGTATGTGTGTGTGTGCATGTGCATGGCTGTCAAAACACCAAAAACAGGTCAAGAAGGGGAGGTCAGTCGTAAATTAGAACACTTGCTAAGCAACTGGCCATTAAGCAAGTACCACTTATATTTGGTTTGCCAGTCACATGACCATCTAGCCACACCCAATCAGTCACATGACCACCTAGCCATGCCTAGTCAGTAAGTCACATTCATCCAGTCAATGACCACCAAGACATACCCACAGATTAGGCCATGCCCACAGAACCAGTTGTTAGAAATTTGAATTTCACCCCTGTATACTACAAAGCACAAGGCTAGCACCAAATTTAAAACAGAAACAACTGCAAAAGCCTGACACATAGACGAACCCAATATACAAAACAGATGATGGCAGATGAGATTCTGCCAAACATCGCTATAACTTTAACAGCACAACTATAATGACGTGGGAAAGTACCCAAACAAAGCTGAGTACCATACATATAAATACCCGCAAAAACTTAAGAAAACATATATGTTTATATATATATATATATATATATATATATACTTTGTATTACAACACCCTGTTAAGCCCCAATTAAGGGAGAAAGCATACTGCTTTCTTTTCTGTCTTTCGGCTCATCACCAGAGACCATACCGACAGAAAGCTATTTGTTTCGTTGCCTTTAGTTTACATGTGTGTAAGGTTTTTAAGCTGATAATTTTTAAATAATAAATAAGGGAGACTAGTATAGATCTATTTCGAGCTAGTTAGCTCTCTTCAGCTAGCCATACCCTTACTGGGATTCGAACCAGGGAAGTATTACATGTGAGGCAGTTGTAATTGCCACTACACTAGCTGAAGAGAGCTAACTAGCTCGAAATAGATCTATACTAGTCTCCCTTATTTATTATTTAAAAATTATCAGCTTAAAAACCTTACACACATGTAAACTAAAGGCAACGAAACAAATAGCTTTCTGTCGGTATGGTCTCTGGTGATGAGCCGAAAGACAGAAAAGAAAGCAGTATGCTTTCTCCCTTAATTGGGGCTTAACAGGGTGTTGTAATACAAAGTATATACTTATTCCCCTGCCTGAGCTGATAAGGAGAGAGCCAGTGGTGTAGTGGCAATTACAACTGCCTCACATATAATACTTCCCTGGTTCGAATCCCAGTAAGGGTATGGCTAGCTGAAGAGAGCTAACTAGCTCGAAATAGATCTATACTAGTCTCCCTTATTTATTATTTAAAAATTATCAGCTTAAAAACCTTACACACACACACATATATATATATATATTTATATATATATATATATAAATGGATTGGAAAGGGAATTTTTTTAAAAAAAAAAATGGAAATAGTGAAATGTCCTTTTAATTGAGCTGAAATCACAATTTTTTTTTTTAATTTTATTTATTTATTTATTTTGATTTGTCAATTGCTTACAAGACAATAGGTATAAGTATATACATAGTTATGAATACATGAAATGGGTACATATAAGAAAAATAAAAGAAACAATAGGACAGGGACAGTAGGCACGTTGGTGCGCTTATGCACGCCTCCTACAGACCTCTTAGGAAAGGGGTGAGGTCAATAGTAGACAGTCTAAGGTTAAAGTTTTTGAGGTTTGGGGAAGAATATATACTCACATAGTTTCTGGCAACAGTATATAATTGATTTGTTATTTTTCCTTCTAGAATATTGTTCTATCTTGGAAGACAAATCAGCACTCCTGGTAGTTTCCTATCTAAAGAGATCCAACCCATCTTAATTTTTGAGGCAAGGAAAAGTCAAGTATTGCCATCAGCTGAAACAAACTGGCTGATAAATCTAATAAAACTGGTTCTTCTCCAGTACCCACAGCTACTATGAAGGGTTATGCATTCTTAATAATATGATTGTATAGCCATAGGATCATATTTGGAAGATTTCTCAGTGTATTCATTCTGCCAACGATGGATATTTACAGTATAACACTTGTATCATCTGGCCCATATTTTATCATTCTATTTAAGGGTACATCCTGGAATTCTCTCTTGAGTGTTTTGCTGAGATCAAGTTGTGATAAATCCATGGCATTGTCCTGATTTATCAAGTCTTTAAACATTTTATGAGATTATAGAATAAAATACAAAAAATACAAAAGCAAATAGGATGATATAGTGGGGAGCAGAAGGGGAAAGAAAAACGAGGAAGAAGAGAGAAAAGCAAAGCTTTGACCTCTGGTTCCCTCTGTTGCAGTAGACTAAAGTGTTAAAATCAAAGCTCAACTTTTTATTTTTCCGTAATAATATAAACTATCTATTTCTATAACAACAAATCAATCTAATCAGAAAAACATAAAATCAAAGTTTCATTTTTTCCACCTCAAGCACAAAGTCCTGTAGCAACAAAAGTACTTATATTCTTTTATTTGATCAAAATTGTCAATTTATCCATCTCGGCCAACTCCATCAGCTTCTGTAGCCATTTATCCATGGTGGGAATCAAAGTGTCCTTCCACGTAGTGCTGCTGCTGTCAACATACAGTATAGAAGATCAAAGTTCCAAAGTTTTTTCCAACTCTTTTTTAAATTAACTCCAAAAGAAAAGTTTCTGGTTTAATTTTTATCTTTATTTTAATAATTTTTTTGTATTAAAATATGATTCTTATTCCAAAATTTCTTTGCTTTATCACATCTACCAGAAATGATAAAATATCATTTCTTTACATTTAAATTTCCAACATTCATTTTAAATACCTTTATACATTCTAGATAACTTATCCAGTATTAAATACCAGTGGTATATCATCTTATAACATTTTTCTTTTAAATTATAGTTTAGTATGAATTTTAAATCTTTTGTTCATATATTTTCCCATTGTTCAAGCATCACATTATATCCAAAGTTACTTGCCACTGAATCATACAATGTTTTTACATGTTCACTTTTAAAATTCAGTTTTAGTAACATTTTGTAAACCTTAGCAATAATATGTTCATCACTATCAAACAGTAAGATTTCCAATTTATTTTTGATCCATAACTGTTTTTATCTATTTTAAATCTTTCTTTCAGTTGTTGATATGTAAGCCCATGGCAAACATAGCCTTCTAATCCAAACTCTTTCCCCAACTTTAGGGTAGGGCCCACAGAATTAAATAATATTGTTTTACCATAAGTTCACCAGTCTGGCTTTGCCACCATCTCTTTTCTAAAAAATAACTTCCTGATTTATTAGGACAATGAGTCTGTCAGAAAAAGAGACAAGATAAGCCTGGAATGACTTTTTTGGTAACAAATCCATATTGACTCATTTTGATTGTTACAGTCTTGAACAAATTCCTAATATGATGCTGTTTAATAATAACTTTGGTCAGTTTATATACTAAGCTGGCAGATCTATAATTTCCTTCCTTCCTTCCTTCCTTCCTTCCTTCCTTCCTTCCTTCCTTCCTTCCTTCCTTCCTTCCTTCCTTCCTTCCTTCCTTCCTTCCTTCTGTTCTCTTAAAGTTTTCTGGATCTCACAACTTCTCCTGGAGTACACAAACTTTATAGTCAGCTTTGTTGCTTCCTTCAGTAACTTGGAATTCAATTAATTAGCTCCAATCATTCATTTTTCTATTTATCAGAAACAATCATATTTGGAAACTGACAGCAAAAAATCCATTTTAGAAATTGGTGAGTTGACATTTATGTTCCCTCATTCTGAAAGTCCACTATTATGAATATTTCCAAGAAGATGACTGGAAGATGTCCATCACTGATGAATCAGAAGATGAATTATACTATTTAGCTTTCAGGTCAGCAGCATGGGGGCGGGGAGTTTTTCCTGATGGTCCTTAACATCTAATTTTCCAACATTCATTTACATCAGTATGGCTTGCAGGAAATTATTCAGTAAAATATTGGTTCAACTTTAGGACTTACATTGGTCATTTCTCCTATATCTGTAAATGTCTCTCCATGATGTTACTGCTCTTTGGTTTTGATAGTGCAAAATAGAAGGAAGAGGATCATTTCTAAGGAGAAGTGATGTTCTCTCTAAGCAGTGTTTCTCAATTTTAGCAATGATAAGTTGTGCGGACTTCAATTCCTCAAAATCCCCCAACCAGCTTGCTGGAGGAATTGTGGGAGTTGAAGTCCACACAGTTTAGAGTTAACAAGGTTGCGAAACACTGGTCTAAAGGTTAACTATGAAGAGGAAAAGTTACAGCTCATCTCCTTTCTCCCTTATGTGTCATAGCTATATGTCACCTCTGGACTTGGACTGGGCTAGCAAACCCAGTGCCAGTGTGGTCACTTGATATTTTCCTAAAGCAAACCATAAAACACAGCTTATTTATGAGACACAATCCAAAAGTACCAGTAACTGTTGTTCATATCTTCTAATCCACCTTCTTCTATCAAGTCAAGGCAGGCCTTTTATCTGCCACTAAATGATTGACAGTGAAATATATCCCTATTTTCTCACACTGATTAAATGCTGGGACTGGCACACATCCATATAGCTGATGCTACTAGAGTAGAACTGCCTTATAAACCAGAAAAACAGCTTTATATTATTACCTTGTTCCCATCAGGGCCAAGATACTGTCTCTTTGAGGTTGAGTTGGAGGAAAATTAAGTCAGATATGCTAGAAGTCTAGCATTATTATCAATACCAGAGGATTACTTATATATGATATAAGAATAATGGTAATAGAGTGAAAAGATATGTAGGTAATCCATGAATTAGCACCACAGGGATTTTTGTTGCTAAATGATAAAATTGCTAATTGAATCACACCCCATTATACAACATTTTTCAATGTAGTTGATAAGTGAATCACATAATCTTCATTGACTTCCTTCATTGTCTTTGCTTGTTAGAAACCCCCTGGGAAGGTTGCAAATAGTGATGATATGACTATGGAACTACTACAACCATTATACATGGACATTGCCAAGCATCCAAATTTTGATCATGTAAACAAAGGACTGGATATAAATCACTTTTTTGACATCATTGTATCTGGTAATTAAATGAATTGCTATAAGAAAGTAAAAGTGTTATCCTACTGATCCCCAAGCAAAGACTAAAGTTTAAATCATCATACCAAAATAGAAATATTATTGTGGTATTTGACTTGATTAAAGATGCAAGTAATTTCTGGGAGCTGCTTTGTATTCTTTGTTAACTCCCAAACGGATCCTTGGCACATTCCCTAGAATATTAGCAGAAAAAACAAAGTCTGGCAAACATTCCTCTATTACCAGGAAAAAAAAAAATCCTATTCATCTTTGAAAATATACAAAGTGACTATAAAGTTGGCTTTTGTGTTCTTTTTACTGTAAAAATGACCAAGATATTAACCACAATATTGAAGGAAGAGAGAATCTCCTCAAGGATTTTTTTTTGTTTTTATTATTATTATTATTTTGGTCTTTTGAGGCATTTCCTGAAATGACCATCTGATTCAGCAACATTGCATTTTTCACTGATCATTCCAGGAAGCATTGGCATGTCATCCTTTTCAAGCATTTAGATGTTAAATAAATAAATAAATAATGACCAGCCACCTTGAACATTTTCAAAAGCAAATAGTATCCTCCTCCCTTGCCTCTAAATGAAGCTGAGAATTTATGTCTGAATAATCATTAAACATACAGACATAAATCTGCCCTCACTGGAATTCTGTCGTGCAAAGCAGAAAATCTCAGGTTGGATATAAGCCAATCACCATGCCCTGAACTTGATAATAATGAATGATGGGCAACTGATGTTTCCATTAGAACCAGGCTGAAATTTCTTAAATTTTTGTCTGAGGACATTATGAGATAATGTCTCCTAAGTCCTATGCAGAGAAAAGGGAAACACTTATAGAATTTAACATTTTCCATTGTTATTTCTATTGTTATTGTCCACACAAAGAATTCCTCAGAATGATGCTAGATCTGGAGTATGGAGATACAAAATGGTAACCAAGTTGTGGATACATCACTTGCTTTGACAATCTGAAGTGACATGAGAAAGTAAAACCTAAATATCAAAATATTACAGAAGTTAGAAAATATACTAGAATTTATCTGGAAAATAATAATAAAATAAATGTCCATTGTGGTTTTAGAGCTTGTAAATACTAAATTTTATCAACAGTGTAAAATACCCCTTCAATAGTATCTGAAGAAGCTGTTTCTATATAGTCAACCTACTAAATTTCTGCTCTCCAAATATGCTGTGACCACAATTCTCTCCCGATCAAGTCTCTCTGACATAGTGGCAGCAGGCAATGGGGTGTGCCTGTACGGCCGGCACATAGAACAGAGCAGTGGTGATGGATTGGAGAAGCAGAGCAGAGCCAGAGGTTGGTAATTTTCACTGCAGCTGCCATGTCTTTTTCTGGTGTGGCTGGACTCCAGTTGCACTGAAAAAAACACACAACTGCTATAGGCATCTCACGACAAGGGGGCCAAGATGCAGGCTGGCAGGGAGCCCAGTGGTGATGATGGCTCTCAGCCCTGACTTGCCTTCCCTGGGAGCCAGCCATGGGAGGAAGGTAAGGTTGCAAGCACAGGACAATGAAAGAGGCGGTCACTTTGAAGGAGGGAAAATGGGGCAACACATAACCCTTAAGGTAGAGGGCAGCGAGTGGGCATACTTCCAGGGCAAGGCTGGAGCCAGGGAATTGCACATTCCCCGACCTGGCTGAGGCAAACGGCGACTTTGGGGCCTCAGAGAATGGTGCATCCTAGGGCCCTGGCCAAGACAAAGAGCAAGCAGGTGGCATGCATTACTTACCTTTGGTGAACTGAGTTGACCAGGTGTCGGCAAGGTAACTGGCAAGGTGATTAGCTGGGCCACAGCGGGGACAGAGAATTAATGGATACAGAACAATTCTGTCCCCAGCAACCTAAAATTAATAAGGATACCAGTGCATGTAAATAGAATAGAATAGAATATTTTATTGGCCAAGTATGATTGGACACACAAGGAATTTGTCTTGGTGTAAATATCTCAGTATACATAAAGAAGGAACATTTGTTAAGAATCAAGAATCATAATGTACAACACTTAATGATAGTCATAGAGTACAATCAACATCAAATCATACTAGGAAACAGAGGATACAAGCAATAAAGTTATAGTCACAAGTGGGAGAGGATGGGTGATAAGGAGTGATGAGAAGATTAATAGTAGTGTACACTTTGTAAATAGTTGAACAGTGTTGAGGGAATTATTTGTTTAGCAGAGTGTTGGTTTTCAGGAAAAAACTGTTCTTGTGTCTAGTTATTCTGGTGTGCAGTGCTCTATAGCATCGTTTTGAGGGAAGGAGTTGAAACAGTTTAAAATAAATGTTTGTGCAGGTAAGATTATCAACCTTGCTGTCAAGCAAAATCAAGCATTTAATAGTGAGTGCTATACCATGTGCATTAATCAAAGAGGTGGCAAGAAAGTAGGGGCAGGCAGGCAGGCACAACACAGGTTATGTAGACAGTAAACACAGCATTAAACATAAAGATCTCAAGTGCCTATATACAAATGCACAAAGTCTGGGAAACAAACAGGGTGAACTCAGACTATGAATACATGATATGATATAGTTGGAATAACAGATACTTGGTGGGATGAAACCCATGATTGGAACATACTGGTAGAAGGATACAAAATGTTCAAAAAAAATCAGACCCCATAAAAGAGACGGTGGAGTTGCACTATGTGTAAAGGACCACTATATCATTACAGAAATGCATGAAACCAAAGATGAAAACCTCCTAGAATGTATATGAATGTATATAAAAAAGAATTACATGGCCATAGGTGTATATTATAGGCCACCCAATCAGCAGAAAAAATAGATGTTCTTTTTGCCAATCAACTAACAAATACATGCAGGAAACACACAACAATAGTAATGGGGGACTTCAATTATCTTGATATCAATTGGAAAATGAATTTTGCACCAAGTGAGAAATCAAATCAGTTCCTAACCAATCTAGCTGACAACTTTGTTGTCCAAAAGGTAGAGGATGGAACTAGAAGGACAGCCATACGGAACTTAATTCATACAAACAGAGAAGAAGTGATAGACGGAGTTGAAACTGCAGGAACCTGGGTGAGAGTGACCCTAGCATACTAGAATTCAACATAACGCAAACATAAGCAATAGAATATAATGATACCAGTCTTGGATTTTAAAAGAGCTGATTTTAATAAACTTAGAGAGAACTTGGGAAAGATTCCATGGATAAAATCCTAAAGGGGAAAACAACTCAACAATCTCGGAAAACTCTGAAAAGTACGATCATAGAAGCCCAGACCAGCACAATACCACTGAGGGGAAAAAAAAGCAAGAAATCCAAGAAGAAACCAGCATGGCTGCACAAAGATCTCTCTGGCAAATTGAAAAAAAAAAGGACAAGTACAAAAAATGGAAAGAAGGACATACAACTGAGGCAGAATATCAGAAAGAATATAGCCAGAATCTGAAAAGACGAAGTCAGGAAAGCAAAGGCTCAGAACGAACAAAGACTTGCAACAAAAGTCAAAGATAATTTTAAAAAAAGTTTCTTCCAACGTATAAATAACATGAAAAAAATCAAGGAAACAGTGGGTCCATTAAAGAGAAAAGATGGCAAGGAAATAACAGGCAACAGAGAGAAAGCAGAGCTGCTTAACTCACTCTTTGCATCAGTCTTCACGCAAAAAGAAACTATAGCTCAACCCACCAAAAACATAACTGTAAAAGACAGATCAGAAATAAAAGTTAAAATAAGCAAAAACATAGTAAGAGAACACCTGTCTGATCTTGATGAATACAAATCACTGGGGCGTGATGGATTACATTCCAGAGTTTTAAAAAAGCTGGCAGAGGTTATCTCAGAACCACTGCACCATATCTTTCAAAAATCCTGGAGCACCGGGAAACTGTCAGAAGACTGGTTTCCATCTTCAAAAAAGGGGAAAAAACAGACCCAGGAAACTATAGACTAATCAGCCTAACATCAATACCTGGGAAGATACTGGAAAAGATAATAAAAAAACAGATCTGCCAACATCTAGAAACAAGTAAAATAATAAATAGCAATCAGCATGGGTTTGTTAAAAACAGATCATGCCAAATCAATCTTATTTCATTCTTTAACATAATGACTAAATTAGTAGACCAACGAAATACTGTGGACATAATATACAGTATTTAGATTTCAGCAAGGCATTCGACACAGTAGACCACAACCTGCCATGCCATCGTTGGTCACACCTAAGCAACTGACGCGGTTGTTGTGGCCAGCTAAGACACCTGTTCTGTCCACTTTGAGCGTGTCCCACATATTGCAGTTGAAGTTGTCGTAACTGGCTAGCAAGAGAGGCCCACTCTTGAAAAATGCTATGAGGATATTCCAGAGATGATGTTGTCATGGGAACAAACCATGAGCTCTTGGTCAGCACGGAGATCGAAAAGCTGGCATGTGGCATCATCAGAGCCGATGGCAAAAGAGTTGCCATTGGGGAAGAAACAAATGGCATTGATGTCTGACTCGTGGCCGGTGAAGGTCTGCCTGCACATCCCTTCTCAGACATCCCACAGCTTGGCTGAGGCATCACAGGCACCAGAGATGAACTTGGAATCTGGCATGAGGGAGAGGCTCATGACATCGCCGGTGTGGCCGGTGAATGTGGTGGTTTGCTGTCCCATTTCTATGTCCCACAGGGTGAAAGTGGTATCTCCAGAGCTGGTCACAATCTGATTATCATCCACAAACTGGCAACAGGACAAATAGCCTGTATGGTGGCCAGCTCACGGCTTACTCGGACATTGCCTTCATGTGTTTTCAACCTACTTCTTAGTAAGCTAGAAAAAAGTGGAATAGATAGCACCATCAATAGATGGACCCACAACTGGCTGACAAGCCTATTAAGTAGTCCTTAATGGGTCTAAGTCTACATGGAGGGAAGTAAGCAGTGGGGTGCTATAAGGTTCTGTCTTAGGCCCAGGACTTTTCAATATCTTCATTAACTACTTAGGTGAGGGAATAGAAGGGAAACTTACTAAATTTGCAGATATACTAAGTTGGCAGGAATAGCTAACACCCAAGAAGATAGGCTCAAGATCCAGATGGATCTTGACAGACTAGAACACGGAGCCATATTTAACAAAATGAAATTCAATGTAGAGAAAAGTAAAGTCCTACACTTAGGCAAGAAAAACCAAAAGTACACATATAGACTGGGTGAAACCAGGTTCAATAGCAGTATAACTGTGAGAGGGATCTTGGAGTCTTAGTGGACAACCAACTAAATATGAGCCAGTAATGTGCAACAGCAGCCAAACTAGCTAATGTAATCCTAAATTGTATTAACAGAGGAATACAATTGAGATCAAGTGAGGTACTAATACCACTCTATAAAGCCTTAATAAGATCACACCTAGAGTATTGCATCCAGTTTTGATAACCACATTATAAAAAAGATGTTGAGACTCTAGAAAAGGTACAGAGAAGAGCAACCAGGATGATTAGGGGACTGGAGACTAAAACATATGAAGAACGGTTACAGGAACTGGGCATGGCTAGTCTAGGGAAGAAAAGGACCAGGTGAGACATGATAGCAATCTTCCAATATTTTAGGGGCTGCCACAGAGAGGAAGGGGTCAAGCTATTTTCTGTAGGCCAGACAAGAAATAATGGATGGAAACTGAACAAAAGAACTAAGCCTTTGCATAATGGTTCCAAAAAAGGTTAATTTGAATCTCTGACTTGAATGAGAACTCTAGATTGATTTCTTTGATGATCCATTTATTTTCTTCCCTTCCAGTAGTATTCTCATGAATTATATGAAATTGTTATAGGTATACATATGTACTGGTTGTCCTCAATTTACAACAATTTAATTAGTGATTGTTCATAGCTATAATGGCACTGAAAAATATGACCATTTTTCACAGTTACAACCTTTGCAGCATCCTCATGATCATGTGATCAAAATTCAGATGCTTGGCAATTGGTTCATATTTATGATCATTGTTGTGTCCCAAGATCATGTGATCCCCTTTGCAACATTCTAACAAGCAAAGTCAATGGGGAAGCCAGATTCACTTAACATCCAGATTACTAATTTATTAACTGCAATGACTGACTTAACAACTGTGACAAGAAAAGCTGTAAAATGTGGTAAAACTCACTTAACAAATGTCTCACCTAACCACAGAAATCTTGGGTTTAGTTGTGGTCATAGGTCAAGGACCTATTTTTAAATTGGGGTTTTAAGGTGGGGGGGTGGGACCTGTTTAGTTTTTATTTATCAGCCAAATTGGTTTAATACTTTTTTAATTTTTGTATATTTGTGGGTTTTTAGATAGGCTGTACACCGCCCTGAGTCCCCTGGGAGAAGGGCGGTATATAAATTTGATTAATAAATAAATAAATAAATAAATAAGGACTACCTGTATGAATGTGTGTGTGTGTGTGTGTGTGTGTGTGTGTGTATTTTCTCTTTTGGCCTTTTCATAATCAACAAGGTCAACGTTTTGAGAAAATCACTTACAGAGCAATATATCATTTGTTACCAATAAAGGAAAATATTTGTAGGTCATGTTTGAAATGAGTGCAGTGTCTAGCACTGATGATGTTTACCTAGTTTGGGTAATGAAACCTGTGCAAGAAAACAAGCAAATCTAGACAGTGCTCTTCAATATATTATTTGTTTTTAAAAAAACAATCCAGTGTTGTAGTAGAACACTGAACTCAACTTCCTTTCCTGGGAATAAGGTCTTCTGAATTTAGTGGAATTTAATGTTTGATTAAGCATGTGTCGGATTGAAATGATTCCAAGTGATATATCTCTTGACATTTCTTTGATCATACATTTCTGATATTTTATTCTGTAGCCATTTTTTTTTCAGGAAAGACTCTATGCATATATTATTGGTTTTCAAAATAATGTAGAGTTGGCATTTCTATTTTCCAGATAAATAAATAGAATAAGGTAAAGATTTGCTTGAAAGGCATGGAGAATCTGATCAAGATTCTCTGGAATGTGCAAATATTGGAAGTGTCTGCATTGCTGCTTTATTGGGAAAAATTATGTCAGTAGATGTGCCAAGAACATGAAATAGGGCTAAGGATACAGGTTTACGCTATTTGTGTTTATGAAAATTCTCAGGACAGCATTTGAAATTGTAGTTGAGTTGTTGCAACCACTCACTGGCAAGTCATGCCTTTCAGTCACTTTTTCATTTGGTTTTAGAATATTTTGTTTTGGACCAGGATTAGGAAAAAGAAAATCAAATTAGTAACAGAGATTCAAGACGAAATACAACAGCCATATTAAATCATACCTGCTATTTTGGCAGAGTAGAAGTGGCTAAGTGTCTCTACTGGAGTTCTTTACCACTGCATCTTTGTCAAAAGTAGTTGTATAATGAACTACAATATAATATAATATAATAAATGGAGAGTATCAGAAGGCCAGAAATCAACCTAGTGAAGGAAATCTATTTGTATGCTCCTGCTTACCAACTTCTAGAAAAAAATTAGTCTAAAAGCTACCATGGATCTAGATCAGTGTTTTTCAATATTCAATATTTAAGGTGTATAGATCTCATCTTCCAGAATTTCCTGGCCAGCTCATTCTCATTGGAAAATTTTGGGAGTAAAAGACCACATATCTTAAAATAGCCAAGGTTGAGAAACCTTGAGATAGACATTTAAAGGACTACATAAGAAAACAAAATCTTATTACATATATGTTGTTTATCACCCAGTAAATAATGAAATTATTCTGGAAGGGTTTTTCCCCAAGTTAATTATTTTACTGCAATTCATTATAAAATGGAGTAGTACATAGTATAATATAGATCATGACATAATATAGTGTTGTTTACACTATGGAAACGAGAAAGAGTTAGCTTTCATGGATTTAGATAAACTTTAAAAATGAGGAAAATGTATCAACATTAAATATAATTTCTAAATGTAAATATTGTAAATAAGGTTGCTTATATTATACAAATAATGTTAAGAATGACACCACTAAACAATTGTACAATGCACTGATTTATTTTCATAATATAAAAAAGTTAAAATATTTAAGTTTAATACATAAATAGTCTCTTGTGTGTTGATATTTATTGTTATTTAAAATATAATAAAAAGGAAAACAGAAAAGGGGGAAGAAAAAAAAGGTGCTACTTGAAAAAAATAAATAGGTATTTAATTTCTAACTCCCCCCACTTTTTATACTCTGGTCAAATTACAGTGTTTATAAATATTTATACTCCTTAAAAACCATACTGTAATTGTTAGTAATTGCCTTGCTGTGTGACATATTGTGCATATAGAATATAGTTAAACTTCTGTAGTGTATTTCTGCTCTTAGTTTCAGCACTGCTGCTTATTGTCTAAATTTAAATTCCCAATCAGATATTCCTGGTGTTGTATCTTTCTTCTAATGTTGAACCAATTATTTGGGGACTTCATAAGGCAGACCAGAGCATAAGAATCCTCTTCTAGCCCTGATTCATGCAGCTGACATTTAAAGTCTATAATGCAGAAAGCAGAATATAGCCATCAAATTTATTAATCCCTGATAATCTTATGCTCCATAGATTTGTCTAGCCCTCTTATTTAAACTACCCAATTCAGTGATTATCAGGACATCTGGTACAATAAAATGGCTTGTTTAGTTGCAATTTCTTGTCAAAGAAGACCATATAATTTGTTAACATTCAAACAGTAGAATAAGAATTATATATACATAAAAGTCCTTAGGAAAAGTAGGAAGGAAAAAAAAACCCTCTGTAAGAAGCTAACAATGGCAGTTTCCCTCAAACCGGAATACAGCTTTTTTATTATTCTGAACAGAAATAAAATATGTCCATTCAGCAAAGTAGAGAACAATCAGAATTCTCTCCAAAGTCTTTATTAACCATTTCCTGTTGTCTAAATGGTAGCTGAGAAGAAACAGATGTTTTCCCTGGTGGCAGGATCTTTGTTGTACAAATCAAGGTTCTCAAGGATTGTTTCATTTTCAATTATTCTGTTTCCAGCTGTAGAATTTAGTCACATCGGTTTCTTCAAAGAAATTTATGCTTATCTGGTCAATAATTAGAACCAGTTCACAAGAATCAATGTGCCACCAGGTTAACTTTGCTTATCAGCCAAGATAGATCAAAAGGAAGAAAATATTTCTTCAGCAGAATGTTCCAAAATTATCATTATGTTGCTAATTTAAATTTATATGGAGCACATTCATTCTACATCTTCTAAAGTAACAACTGATAGAAATATTAAAGCCTTCATAGCTTGGGAATGGGATACTTGAAGAATGAACTCTTCCTAGTTGTTTCTCTCTAATTCAATCTGGAAAATTGTGTATGCTATGGGTCCCATCAGCCAAGGAATGTTGCCTAGTGGGACACAGGATAAGTGCCTTCTTTGCCATACCTCCTGGTTTCTATAACATTTTTCCTCCAGCAATTAGGATGGCCCCAATCCTGTTGGCCTTCCATAAGGCCTTAAAGGTCTCCTTATGTAACTGGGCTTTTGGTCTTGAGTGTGTAAAGGACCCGGTTTCTTGTAAACATTGATATTTATTTACAATTTTTGTCAGCTGCTATAATTACATATTTTTACATTATGTTTGTAATTGGCTTTAATAAATATTATGGTTGCTTGCCACCCAGAAGCATTTGTTTTGAATGGGTAGCTATAAAAATTGAGTGAGGGAGTGAGTGAATGAATAAATGAATGAATGAATGAACACAACTGCATCAACAACATTTTTTAGGTTTAAAACTATTATCTTTTGGCCTAGGTATGAATTTATGAAAAATTAAATAATATGTTGATGCAAGCAAAATCTTTGATGGAATAATGCTAATAATTGGTCATTGGAATAGTTTATTTATGCCTCCAAACTCAGCTCGCTCTCATTCTGTGTGCGTGTGTTTTAATCTGGAAAAAAAAGACAAACTGTGTGATGTTAATCGTGTTTTCTTAGAAGGAAAGCTTTCCAAATTCTTTAGCATTTACTCCCCAGATGCTTCTCCGAAGATACCAATCAGGCTTGAGTTTTTCTGATTATTCCAAATCAATTTGCATCCAGCCATCTCCACTATCATAAACAATGACCACTTATTAAGTTAATAGGCTTTCTCTGTTTTTTGGGGGGTGGGTGGAGGCTGGTCGCTTCAGACAATATGACTTGCAGAGGCAGACATATGGGCCCCGGAAAGGAAGGGTATTTAGAAACCCAGCCTGTGCTTGTTCATCAAAAAGTATGTACAATTAACATAATGATACACTGCATGGTCAGCAGCACAAAATTTAATCACGTTCTCCCCAATTTTGAGAATGTTGATAAGTGTGCATATAATTTATGAACATTTTAGAGCTTGAAAATCTACATGCTTTGTTGCAAGATTACTTTAGACATGCTCTATCAATTAAATAACTTGAGTGAAAAGTACAGTCTTGATTTTGATACTTATGTCTAGCCCTTATCACTCAGCCCAACCTAATTTATTCTTTGATTGTTGTAGGAAAAACTTAGCAGAATCACAGACAACAGAATAACAGAGTTGGAAGAGACCTTGTAGGTCATCTAGTCCAACCCCCTGCCCAAGCTGGACACCCTACACCATTTCTTGAAAACTTCCAGTGATGAAGTTCTCACAACTTCTGAAGGCAAGCAGTTCCATTGGTTTATTGTTTTCACTATCAGAAAAATTTCTCTTTATTTCTAGGTTGAATCGCTCTTTGATCAGTTTCCATCCATTATTCCTTGTCTGGCCTTCAGGGGCCTTGCAAAATAGGTTGACCCCCCTCCTCTCTGTGGCAGCCCCTCACATATTGGAATACTACTATTATGTCTCCCCTGATTAGAAGAATGATTAGATTGAATGAATATCATGCTGAATACCAGATAAAACATGGGATATTAATCTGACAAACAAACTTGCCAAGAATGTTCCCAAGCACAAGGAGAACTTTAGTAGAATATACCAAACCTACTTAGAATAATAGGGTGGTGGTGGAAATTCTTGTTCATAAAGAAAAGAAAATTATTGACAATTCCATGACCAAGTTCA